>QLTV01003975.1:1276810-1355117 GCA_003457575.1 Thermophis baileyi
GAGGAACCAAAATAAATCAAATTAGTAAATAATTAATAGCAATAGCAATAGCACTTAGACTTATATACCGCTTCACAGTGCTTTACAGCCCTCTCTAAGCGGTTCACAGAGTCAGCATATTGCCCCCAACAATCTGGGTCCTCATTTTACCCACCTCGGAAGGATGGAAGGCTGAGTCAACCTTGAGCCTGGTGAGATTTGAACTGCCGAACGGCAGCTAGCAGTCAGCTGAAGTAGCCTGCAGTGCTGCACTCTAACCACTGCGCCACCTCGGCTCTTTTTAAATTAGCATTGTAAATATTATGATGTCTATTTATGTTAAAATATGATAATTATGTTACTGAATTATAACTAAATATATAAATAGAAAAGATCATATAAGCATGAAATTACTGTCGATATAACTTGCTGTAATATAACCCTAGAGGGGTTGGTGTTTTTTTTTTATTGTATTGGTTATTTTGTGTATTTTTTGTATATGTTTTTTATGTTGTTTTTAAATGTAAATAGTTTAATAAAAATTACTTTATAAAAAAAGAGAATATAGTTAAACAAATGGGAGTCAGAAATCTTTGTGCTTTATTGCAAGTTACCCATGAATAATGTAGAAGCTATTTCTAAAAAAAAATGTACTTTATTTTAAAAATCCTAATAAGTGTCCCATTATTTCATGTCTCTGGTTGAATGGGACACTCCAGGTAGTGTACTGTTAAAGTGCTTGATTTTGGGTTTGTCATTTTGGCTAAGGCTGTTTTATGGGAAAATTCAGAGAACAGGGAACATTATCTTTTGCTTTTGGATCACCATTTTCTTTCTTGAATTCTGGAAAGACCACACATTTTATAGTGGCAGACTAAAGATAAAGTCACCTTCAACTCAAGCTTAGGTTCTGGTCTCCTCAGCCACTTATGTGGCTTTGCTGGCAACAGAACTAAAATAATTTGCCATTACTTTATTCCAGGATGATTTTTAAACTATCTAATTTAGTCTACAATGCAGCTTTTTCTTAGGAGTCACTTATCCAAACAATGCTCACTTTTTGTTTTATTTTTAGATTAGCCAAGATAAGGTAAGTCCTACCACTTAGAAGGCCATTTCATTAAACCAAGAAGCCTAAAACATATAACCTCCTCTTCTTTTGTTAGTTCATTTTAAAAACTTTGATTTTATCACCCTGGAGAATGAAGAGTTCATCCGAACATAATATAATTATGTAAGCCTTTCAGGGTAGTTACTTAAGAAATACAAAATATATTTCACACAGCAGGACTACAGCAATTTATTCTTAATGTTGATAAATCTGCCTCATAAGTCTGTCTAATTCACTAGCTATCTTCCAGTCTAAATAAGTCCCCCCCCCTTAATTCTCCAGAGATTACTAAGGAACTAGTGCAGAGACAATAATACTGTCCTTGGTGTGTTAGATTAGAATTACTCAGTTTTGTTCATACTTGCAGGCTATTATCTTATTAATTATTATTGCTACTGTGTTATGGTCACATAGTCAGCCAGAAGTTTAGATTGGATTTGGCATTTTAACCAAAGAGCTGGGATAGGCAGATACTGATCTTTCATGGTGCTAAACGTATCATTGTACAATGTACGCAGTTTCAATTAAAGCTGGGGATTTTGTCAATACCAATGATGTTCAAGTGGTGCTCCAGTTGTTTTGGGATTGCACCCAAGGTGCCTATTACTACTTTTCCTTTGTTTTGCCACAGTTGTTCTCTTTCTATTTGGAGGTCTTTGTATTTTGTTTGCTTCTCCAGTTTTTTCTCTCTTATTTTGATATGACCACTATGCAGACTTTTTTGTCTTTCTAATCAAAAATTGTTACTTGGCAGGTGCCTGTCTACTTGAATTCTAAAGTCCCAGAGCGCCTTCATTTTCTAATTAATTCATCTATTTTATGGTCCTACCAGTTCTTGCTCTCAGACAAATGGAATTTCTTGCAGATCTTCCAATGCACCATTGTTGCTACAGTGTCATGCCATTTTTGTAATCAGTCTGTGAGAGCTTCTTGCAGCAGCTAAATAGGTGGTCCACTTTTTCTTCAGCTTCTTTCCAGAGATGGCATTTGCTTTCTGTTGCTGTCTTCTTAATTCTGGATTTGTGTGCATTTGTTCTTAAGACTTGGTCTTATGCAGCCAGAATCAACCACTCTGTCTCTTTCTCCAATTTTCTTGCTTTTAGCCATTGCCAAGTCTTTTTATTATTTGCTTTGCAAGCTATTTTTATAATGTACTGGCCATGTAATACTTTATCTCCTTTTGTCTGTTTTCTGTTCTTCATCTGGACTTTCTTGCAGGCCAGTTTGGTCTCTCCAGTACTCAGTAATTGTTAGATAGATTGGCAGAAATATTTTTGATTGGATTGAATTTGGAGAGTCTGACTATAATTTGCAATTTGAGCTTTGTATCTGCCTATTGTTTTGGCTATAGCTTTATTATTTTCTGCTTTATTATTTCTAGTGCTTTCTTGATAATCCTTATTTCTAGATGGTATATCTTGATTAGGTATTCTTTGGTCTTCTTGTTCTTTAACTTTTCTTTTATCTGTTCTAGCCTTTATGTTAGAACAACAAACAGTTACATAGATAGCAAATGTAATCAGGCCTTCAATCCATTGAGTAAATGGGACAATATTATTTATATTTCCAATGTTTAAAATATCAGTCTTTTAGCTAATAAGGACATGGACAATCCATTTAAGTTGCCTAGTTGTCAAATTCCATATATTAGGTATGTAATTTGTGGGTATTTTATCCTCTGAAAATTTTAACTTTTGTCACATAGTCACATTTATATAGTTACTGTTTTCTCCCAAAATATAGTATCTTATAGAAATATGTGTTTTAAAGAACCATTATCATTATATCTCCAATGAAATGCTGTCCTAGACAATCCTTTTCTATACAAATGTAATGGAATCCAATAAATTCTAAATATTTGTATAAGTCTGTAGGTTGAGGTCCATTCACACTGTAGATATAAAAATTAAGACATTTTCCCAACATATAGGCAATATAGGAACCTATAACTCATTATTCCACTGATCTCTTACCATGTGTTTGTAAAATTGATTTATTGATAATAAATATCTATAGGAACTACTAATAGGTTTTTTTTTAACTTTTTAAAAAATGTTCTCATTTACCCTCATTTGTTCTAGTATTTGTCTCAGAAACATATAATGTTTCTGATCCAAACAATGTTACAGATGTTGCAACTGTAAATATTGCCATTTAATTATATCTCATGGATACTATTAATCTATCAGCATAGCGCTTATTAAAAATGAAAGAAAAAGTGAGAACAATCAACCAACGGAACAGCTTACCTTCAGAAGTTGTGGGAGCTTCATCATTGGAAGCTTTCAAGAAGAGACTGGACTGCTATCTATCAGAAATGGTGTAGGGTCTCCTGCTTGGGCAGGAGGTTGGACTAGATGACCTACAAGGTCCCTTCCAACTCTGTTATTCTGTTAAGTTGATTTTATGTAGCATAAAATCTGTCACACATATACATTGTCACGAGGGTCCTCAATTATTTAAAGGTCAACCTATCTCAGTACAAGCCTGCTATTCAAGGCAACAAGAAAGATCCTTGAAACAGTCATTCTCAACCTGTTGTCCACGGATTCCTAGGGAGCCGTGATGTCATCACAGGGGGGTCCACGAAGGCTTGAAGAATGTTATGATGTAAATCTTGAGTTAAATCTTGGGAGGGTCCGTGCCCATGATCTGTGGCCACAAAAGGTATTTAAAGAGATCCACGGTTAAGAAAAGGTTGAGAACCACTGCTCTAAAAATGATATCAGGCCCCTAGGCACATATGGGAGAAAGCTACCTTCTTATTCAGCACCCATTCTGATTTTATGAAGGGAATCATGCTGAAAACTAGTTTGATCTAGTTTAATCTGTCCCCCCCCACTTTAAGATGTTTCTTAGTTTTTCAATAAACTAGTATGGAAAGCCCTATAAATCATTTAAATCAATCAATTTTTTTAATTTTTTTTAATTTTTATTTTTTTTAATCATTTTTTAAAATTTGTTTATTCATTCTTATTTACCAGTACTTCTTAATTTAGAGTTAATGACTTCGAGTTTCCTTTGGGTAGAAAAGTAGGATATAAATCCAACATCCTGAAAAACATTGTTTTAAAATGAAATCAAACAATATGCAATTTTATTTTTATTTGGATGGATTGGTTGAAAATTAAAGCAATAAACTTTTTCAAGACCATATCAGTTCACAGCTAGGTCAATAATTTTTAAATATGCAGTCACCTGGGTTTCTGGTTAGTATATTTCAAAGTTTGTCATACGAGTTCTTATAAATGGTTACCAAGAGAAAAACTTTAGTTAGAATGCGAATGATGTATGAGATGACAAGATAGAGAAGCTGCTAACCACCATCTCTAATTTGCAGGACCAGCTCAACATTTCTCTTTAGGAGAATTAGATAGGCAGAAGTGAAGCAAAGCACTGGTTGCAGCAACTCATCACTGTTATTTTCTAAGACTGCCTAGGGACTTCATGTAGAGGAACAGAGGCACAATTGGCTACAAAAGTAATGCTGGAAGCTAGTGTTTTTTTCTGCAACATTGCAGTTAGTTAGTTAATTTGTTAAAATAAAATATTTATTTTTAAGAAACCAGGTAGTCTGGCAGTCATTAAAAATGGCTTCCTACCATCATTCCTTTGGGCCTTAGAGCCACTCCAAAGTGGGCACCTCCAAAGCAATTACTCTGGAGTTTTAAATTTTATTCATTCTTAGAGGGATTGAGTGAACTGGAAGGGGCAAAATGAATGTGATAAAAGCCAAGCCAAGCTGCCAACTCAGGGCTATTCTGAACTATAGTCTAAGAGCTGGTTCCTACATATTATTATTAAGCAATTATTCATAGGTTACTCTGTTGTCAGCAAAAGAAATGTTTCTTTGCTGGTTTATCAGAAGACTGCTAGAAAAAAAAAACCTAAGGTAATATCTTGTTCAATTATTGAATTTGTGTAACTCTATTTCATTCATCTTAATAAATCTTGCTAAAGAGAATTCAGTGACAATGATGCTTCAGAAAGAATCATTTTTGGTTTAGGCAGTTTCTGAAGTAATTTTCACCCCTTTCTAAGCTGACATTAGAATTGCACATCCCAAAATTTGGTATGGCCAAAGACTGTGGGGTCCTATTTGGTGCCTATGCTTTCTTAGAAAATCACAATAGGGAGAAACTACAGTTTTCTTTCAAGATGTTCTCTCTTCATTAAAGAAAATGTCAAAGATATGTAGGGTACACTACTCCAGGTAGTATCCTGGAATTAGAATAAGCTTGTTTTCTTATAAATGGCTACTTGGACTGGCCAGGTTGACTATAGCAGCTATGAATGTTGATAATTAAAAATGTTATTTTTTTTCTTAACTCCTTGATTTATAAGCCTTTTACAGTTTGGTACCTCTTGAGTGCATACTGTCGGATTGTTTCAATAATTAAAAAAATAGAATAGAAACACTGAATGACTTCTTTCTTAAATTCTGGGTGTTTTCTAACAAGATTACCATCTACTTGTTTAAATTTTATTCTGATTTGGGAATTACAATTACTAGTAGAAAGAGAGGGAAGAAAGAATTAACAAATAAAAATAACATAGCCTACTTGCCATTGATCTATTTTAATTCAGTTCTAAGTTTGGCTCTGCCTACATCAGATAAAAGCCCCAATAATCACCTCAAAACCCACTGTCCATATTTTCGAGGGAAAAATAAAGGATAAATCAGAAAAAGGGGGAAATCTGAATGATGTTCATTAAAATAATTATTTATGTTTATAACTTTGTTTATAACTTTGCTTTACAAAGAAAAATTCAAGAGCAAAACAGAGAAAAATAATTAAATTAAATAAATTTAAAAAACAGCTTTCTGAAATAAAGGACTGTCCATTGTAAAGGATATCTGGACACTGAAGCTAAAAAGGAATTGTACTATCAACCCTTAAAAGAATCCTTGTGTACCTGAAGAAATTTTGTTTCACCTTTTTAAAAACCATGGGCTATATTTAGTTTTAAAATCCCCTCCTTTGATTATTTAGAATAGAATAGAATAGAATAGAATAGAATAGAATAGAATAGAATAGAATAGAATAGAATAGAATTCTTTTATTGGCCAAGTGTGATTGGACACACAAGGAATTTGTCTTGGTGCATATGCTCTCAGTGTACATTCTAAGGTGGCACTTGAAGAATACACAGAATTAAAACTTTTTTTTCTAAACATAGGTGATTTGGATCACCTGGCATGATTGAATTGCAACACTGCAGGAAAGAAAGCCTGATTTATAAAAGAGATAATTGACAACGCAAGCATGAATATTAATGAATGCTGGACATAATATAGTTCCCAAGTTCTTTATTAAACCTTTTTATTAAGAATTTATGAAAAAGGAAAAATATCCATTGCTGCAACATATTACTGAAGAAGGAAGATTCAGAGGAATCAACTGCTTCAGGTTAGCAATTATAAAATTATCAGGCATTTCTGTTCCAAGTGAGAAAACTATGAATATGTCAAAGGCTTTTTTTTTTTTCAAAGTGGCATTTTTGTGGAGTTAGAAAGAAAGCAGAGTTACGATTGCCAGTGTGACAAGAGTACCATCTAGTGTGCTTTTTGTGTCTTGCAGATACTAAAATGTAATGTGTAAACACAATTAAGGATGGTTAAGGTGAGAGAACTGAGATGGAGTTAAACGGTCTTGCTTGTTCAAACTACAAATGAGCTCTAGGCTGCGGGAATAGTTTTTTAATTTGTCAGTAGTTTAATTGATCAAAATATTGCAAAAGGAGATGGAAGAAGATGGTCAATTTTTTTTCTTGGTTTATACAAGTAACTACTTATCCTCCAACTTCCCATATATTCCCTGATTATTGACTTTTGAGCAACAAATGAGCTAGTGATGCTATAAGTTGGGGGTTTTTTTTAACTTTTTAACTTTAATTTGTATTTCTATGCCGCCCAACTCCCAAGGGACTCTGGGCAGCTTAATGGAATGAGTAATCTATGTCTGGGAATTTTACACAAAATCATTATTTGATCCTTCAATGCATTACACATAGCAAATTTGTTCAGCAACTAACATATTTTTCAGACTATAAGACGCACCTGACCATAAGACGCACCTAGGTTTAGAAGAGGAAAACAAGAAAAAAAATATTCTGAACCAAATGGTGTAGTAATATATTTAATAAAATATAGCAGAATAATATTTCAACCATGTAAAGTCAACAGCGGTATTAAGAACCATCATCACTGTCATTAACAAATGAGGAGAGACTTTAAGGTTCAAGCACTCTTCTAATTTTCTGGAAACTCATCATCACTAGTGTCAGAATTTAGGAAGCTCAGTTGCTCACAATCACTGATATCACTTTATTTGCTACCTTCATATATATCATCATCTTCAGTTCCATCTAAGGTATTGCTAATGCCACATTTTTTGAATGAGCGTGTAACGATTTCATCCTTCACTGAGTGCCATGATGTTTTAACCCATTCACGAACTTGAGTGACAGTGGGCCTCCTCATTCGTTCAGTAGGTGTCAGATCATGATTACCAGCAGCCATCCATTTGTTCCACTCTTCTCACATGTAGATTTTGAATGGTTTGTTGATTGAAATGTCAAGAGGTTGCAACTGGCTGGTAAGACCCCCAGGAATTACAGCTAGATGAATCTTCACTTCTTTAAATCTCTTTTTTGTGGTTTCGCTAATATGTGCTCTAAACTGGTCGAGCACTAATGCAGGTTTTTTCAGAAGCCCTCCAGGACATTTGGACCACACTTTTTCAATCTATACTTTAATTACATTTTTGTTCATCCATCCTTTCTCATGACCCTCCAGGACGTTTGGATCACACTTTTTCAACCCATACTCTCATTCCATTTTCGTCCATCCATCCTTTCTCATGAACATGGACAACAACTCCTTTTGGAATCACTACTTTTGGAAAGGTTTTCCTTTTGAAAATTAACATCGGTGGCAATTTAGTGCCATCTGCACAGCAGGACAACACAACCGTGTAATGTGTTTTCTCATGTCCTGAGGTTTTCACGGTTATGCTTTTGTCACCTTTCAGGTTAACAGTCTTATTAGATGGCACATCAAAGGTTAGCGGGACTTCATCCATATTCCCAATTTCAAAATCATTTTTCTTCCTAGCATCAATAACAAATGTATGAAAAGACAGAATCTTAGATTCATATTCTTTTGGCATTTTTTGCACAATTCTAGTTTTTGTGTGCATAGCAAGGCCACATCGCCTCATAAATCTGTAGCACCATGATGGTGATCCAGTAAAATCCTGAATGCCTTTCTCTACAGCAATGTGTTTGGCTTCATATATTATCATTTCTGTAGCCCTCTCCAGTGGTGGAAGCCAAGTGTCATCCATTCATACCTCTCTCTCTGTCTGTCTCTGGGCTCACCCGGTGCCACAATCCACCAGGCAGGCCGGGAAGGGCGCACTTGCAGCAGGGCAGTGGCAGGGCATCCTCAGCGAACTGCTGGACAAACTCGTGCAGGGCAGGCAGAGATAGAAAGTGCCCAGACCAGCCAGTGGTGGGATCAGCCGGTTCTCCAAACACAAAGTGAACAACCAGTTTGGTTGAACTGGCTGAATCCCACCTCTGCAAACGCTGGAGCCTTCGCAGCTGATTGGCGGTTGGATCGGCCTCCAGGCAGCAGGGATCGCTGCTGCCTGTCGCCACCGCCACACCAACTCCCTCTCCCCAGGTATGGCAAACCCCCAGCTGACACAATATTCACTCTGTAAGACACACAGACATTTCCACCCACTTTGGGGGGGGGGAGTGCATCTTATAGACCGAAAAATATGGTAGTTCTCTTTGCATGACAATCCAATAAGTATTACTTAGAAGAAATAAAAGTAGTTATTATTTGTTCCACTGGTTCCCTAGAAAGTTAAATAGTACTTCATCTTATACTGGCATTCCCCAAATTCAGACTTTTGTCAAAATTCAGCAATATGAAGTAAAGCTGACCGCTGGGGCCGACTTATGGTCCATGATGGGCAGTTTTCCCATCCCTGAACAAAATTAATCTCTAGGTCCTAATGATGTCACCAAAAGCTTGAACTTCTATCTGTTTCCAAAATTCTATCTGTTTCCAAAATTTCCTACCAAACATAATTTTTGGTTATATTATAGTGCATGGCATTGTTACATTAGCCAGGAGACCACACTCCTATTGCAGAGTAGTAGTTTGGCTGCCAATTTACCAGCTCTGGTGTGGTACATGCTTGCACGCTTCCCATGCAAGCTTCCCAAGGTGTGCAACAGGGGAGGGCAAGCTAGCTTTGCACCAGAAAGAAAGATGAGTGGCTCTTCCTGCAGTGTCATCCAAGGCCCCGTCATTCTACCAGATCCACCTCACAAACAGACGTTGCAACCAGGAAGGTTCAGACCTGGCAGGAATCTGACCGCAAACTGACCACCTGCATGGAGCACCAACTTGTCTCCCCATCAAAGTGATACCTATTTATCTATTTGCAAAGAACATTCTTTCGAACTGCTAGGTAGACAGAAGCTGAGGCAAGTGACAGGATCTCAACCTGCCATGCAGTGCTAGGACTTGAATTTCTGGAGCAAAGACCATCTCCAGCATCATCTCCAGCCACTGAGCCATCGCACCTGCATATTTTTGGATGTGACAGAACATAGAAAATACTGAATACATGATTGGAAGGTAAGCATACTAACAAGTGTATATGGATATGATCAATATATCAACTTGGTTCATATCCACAAAATGGTGCTAATTTCAATCAATTAACCAATTCCATTTGATAAAAGTTATTGGAATTTTTATTCACTACTCATGCATAGAAGCCTGTTATTAATTGAAGTGAAACAACTGCTGTGCTCCAAAAATCAGAAGTAAGCTTCCATTTCACTGTGCATCTAAGGGGCACATCAATCATTGAACTAAAGTAGCCTTTCAAAAATCAGCATAGTTGTAACATTTATTATAAAGGCAATAAAATCAATTTTATTTTCTGTTCTAATCACAATCACAATATTTTGTAGCAGAGTTTCAGTCTGTTACTCAATAGCAAGATGTGGCATCACAACAGAACACACACATACATACATTTACTTTTTCCAAGAAAACAGAATAATGCTTGACATTGTCCTAGAGCTTTTAAATTATTAGAACATAAAGATACACTTTAGAGTTTCCCTTCTGTTGAAATAATAGAATAAATATTAAATTATTATGCATTAACCTTGTGCTTTGCTTTTAAATAAAAAGGGGGCACAATATTTTTAAATATTTGTTAATAAGCACATAGGATTTAAAATGTATTCCCATGAAAAGCAGAATTCCTTAGATGGATAGGGATAGCTACATATTTTTAAGACTTCAGGAAAAAATTCAGCCAACACCTGTTTCAAATTTTATCTTTTGCTTTCTTTGTTATTATGATAGGTTCTGCATTTCCATTCTTATTCAATAACTTTTAAACTATCCCAGACTATCATAAATTATTTATGCATTTCTGATATGCTCTCAGTAATGATAAATTGTCTCTCTTTTATTTTTAGGGACTAGATGTTATAAAAACAATACAACTGCAGGATAGGTTTGCCACAGAAGTAAATTGATGAATTGCTATTAAAGACAATTTTGAAAATCTTTCCTTGAACTTACTGAAATGCATTGTATATTTTGATTGCATCCAAATGATTCTCCCAGGGCATTGATTGATGTAATAATAGAAACCTTGCTTGATATACTTTAATGGAAGATATGTATACAGGTTGGACTATAGATAGAGTTTGCGGCTATTGAATATCTTCTATTCTGGTGATACAGTATTAATTCTTACTCCTGCTTGAATTTCCACAATGAAGAAACCTGTCCTTGACTCAGTTACTCTCAGATACTGTTGTGGTCAATAAGTTTTTATTTATTTATTAAATTTCTATGCTGTCCATCTCCCCAACAAGCTTACTCTGGGCAGCTTGCAAATTACAAATGGTAAAGGCAAACACAGATTAAACCAATGCAGCTGAGCTTTCTACAGACTCTTACAGCCCATGCCTGTGGAGTGCAATTTGGGAAGATCTTCTGAGACATATTGGTTGCTTGACTATTGCATCATCCCAGTAGACTCAGAAGCAGAGTACAACAGTGCCAGCACAGTGGGAAACATACCAGTTTTTCCCATGATACTCTGAGGGAATGTGGCTCTGAGATATTGTTGGATATTAAAAAATGGGCAGTGGGCTAGCACCCATTTCGTGTTAAATGAGAGGGATGTGTGAGACAGGAAGACATATCAGCCAACATATATGAAGCTTCTAGCAGCTGCTTTCAAATGTTAAATATAGATATAAAAAGTAACTTTTTATTTGAGCCATGCTCCTGATGACTTTCTGGACCTGTTGATGCTTTCTAACAGATAAGTATATTGGACAGCTTTTTTTTTTAATTTCCTAGTTTAGTCTAGTGTACTTGGATTTATTGATAATCTCTCATCCAGGAAGTAATCTGTTAATTTTGCTTAGCTTTTTCAAAAGCATAAGTGCTTCCAACCTGCTGCGATAAACTCTGCAGTGAACTGAAAAGTTTAGAATCACATCTATTATATTTGTCAGCTGCAATTGCACTGCAGTTAATTTTGCAAAGCTGAGAACAAATGATTGTGGCAAAGAAGACTGGACAGAAAGCTCACTCTGACAAAATATTTATTTTGTACTGAAATGTAAATAACAATATTCCAAATGAGCTTTATCCTTTGTGTATCTATGTGTATCTATACATACATAATTTCAGAGGTGGGATTCAGCAGGTTCTGACCAGTTCTGGAGAACCGGTAGCGGAAATTTTGAGTAGTTTGGAGAACCAGTAAATACCACCTCTGACTGGCCCCGCCCCCATCTATTCTCTGCCTCCCGAGTCCCAGCTGATTGGGAGGAAATGGTAATTTTGCAGTAACCTTCCCCTGGAATGGGGAGGGAATGGAGATTTTATAGTATCCTTCCCCTGCCACACCCACCAAGCCACACCCACCAAGCCACGCCACACCCACCAAGCCATGCGGTAGCGGAAATTTTGAGTAGTTTGGAGAACCAGTAAATACCACCTCTGACTGGCCCCGCCCCCATCTATTCTCTGCCTCCCGAGTCCCAGCTGATTGGGAGGAAATGGTAATTTTGCAGTAACCTTCCCCTGGAATGGGGAGGGAATGGAGATTTTATAGTATCCTTCCCCTGCCACACCCACCAAGCCACGCCCACCAAACTATACCATGCTCACCAAGCCACACCCACAGAACTGGTAGTTAAAAAATCCCACCACTGATACATATGTATATAAATATGTATGTATACATATGTATATATACACAGATACACACACACACACACATATATATATAGCATCTTAACTGCTGAGCCATCATGCCCCCTCTCTTTTGCATATAAGTGATCATCAATATCTTTTTTCTTTGAATGATTTCCTTCACTGACAAATAGCTCTGGTTTGTTGTGAGAAATGGTATTTGAAAGTTGACTTCCAGTTATCTGTTTTTACTTGCAAGTGCAAAAGTTTTGTTCCAGGACATAAATACAGTATCACTTCTGGAAGCACTTTTATTATGTAATACATTTTAAAACAGAAGTGGCTGCAGTATGGCAGATTATCATTTTAAATTGATTGCTGCCTTTTGCTTTCATTAGATAGTAATTCACCTCTTCGTGCTCACAATGCTCTATGCTCTATTTTAAACTGTTACTGATAGAGTTGTAATAGTTTAGGAAAGAGTAAAACTTGTATTTTGGGGAATTGGAAGTACTTCAATGATAGATCAGGACAAACAAATTAATCAGCAACAGGTCAAAGGAACATTTGTTTGCAAGGCTTGATTGCTCTAATGTCAAGTATGGCTAACAATATAAGTTACCTTTAACAACTAAGGAACACTTAACAAGAAGTCTTCATTAATGAGCTGTAAAGATAATGTCTTGTGATAACTTATGGTCTGAATCAGGGGTGGCAGGTTCTGACAGGTTCTGGAGAACCGGTAGTGGAAATTTTGAGTAGTTCGGAGAACCGACAAATACCACCTCTGGCTGGCCTAGTGGTGAAATCCAAATTTTTTTACTACCGGTTCTGTGGGCGTGGCTTGGTGGGCATGACAAGGGAAGGATACTGCAAAATCCCCATTCCCTCCCCACTCCTGGGGGAAGGATATTGCAAAATCTCCATTCCCACCAGAGGTGGGTTCCTACTGGTTCTAACCGGTTCTTTAGAACCGTTAGTAGCTCGGCGATGACATCACGGAGCCGGTGCCATCGGTGTCTCCATGGGTGCCGCCATCTTGGATTTTGCTTCTGCGCATGCGCAGAAGCTAATTTTTGCTTCTGTGCATGCACAGAAGCTATTTTTTGATTGTTGCGCGCACACGACACGACCCTGAGCGAACTGGCAGCAAAAGGATCCAGAACCCACCCTTGATTTCCACCCCACTCTGGGGCCAGCCAGAGGTGGTATTTGCCGGTTCTCCGAACTACTCAAAATTTCCGCTACCGGTTCTCCAGAACCTGTCGGAACCTGCTGGATATTTCACCCCTGCCTGGATGTTACCCGAGGACAGCCTATAGGTATCAGTACCTGTATTGATACTTGTGTGTGTGTATGTGTGAAAGGTAGTTCCTGACATACAAGCACAACTGGGATCAAAACTTCCATTGCTAAGCGAGCCGGTTTTTAAATGAGACATGCGTGATTTTGTGGATTTCACCACTGGTCTGAATACAAAGTAAATAAATCTAAACTGGAATATTTTTCTTCCAAGTGCACTTATACACTCACACATATTTATCCCTAAAATGAAGCCATTAGATTAGGATATTAAGAAAGTGGATTGAATGTTAAATTTGATTATCTGCTATCAAGTCAGTGTCAACTCTTAGCAACCAGAGACAGATTTTCTCCAAGACAATCTGCCCTCAACCTGTTCCTTCAGATCTTCCAATGGTTCATCCATAATTGTGTTCATCTATCTTGCTGTTGCAGAGTATAGCTTAATATAATTTGATGATGTAATACAGTGGCCCCCAATATTTGGGGCACCAGGGACCAGTTCCGTGGAGACAGGTTTTTCCGTGGACCAGAGGGGGCATGGTTTCATGTGTTGCCTGCATCCCATGGATGGGGCTTCACTTGTTTGCATGGCCCAGTTTCTGGCATGCATGATCTGATGCTGGTCCACATACCGGGGGTTGGGGACCCCCATGTAATACACAAATCTGTGATATGATATCTGAAGATATAGATATATTTACTGCTACCTGCAAAGATCCAAAACTGTTCTGAAATCTTTCATGAAAAGATTTTTTCGCCTATTGCAGCACCCAAATCTATATTTTCCACAAAACCTCCAGAAGGCATACCTTTTCCTCTATTTACTTATTTATTAAACATAATTTTAAAAAGGATAGCAGATTACATTAAATGACTACAGTGTTTCCCTGAAAACAAGACCGAACCGGAAAATAAGCCCTAGCATGATTTTTCAGGATGCTCGTAATATAAGCCATACCCCAAAAATAAGCCCCAGTTAAGATCGTCAGCCAGACAGATGCATTTAGTACCATATTTCCCTGAAAATAAGCCCTAATGTGTCTTTTGGAGCAAAAATTAATATAAGATCCTGTCTTATTTTCTGGGAAACACGGGTAGTTATTGCAATGCTTACCTGTGAAATGAAAATGAAAAATAGCTAATCAAGCAGGCACTGCAAAAAAAAAAAAAAACCTGGTAAAAAATCTGGGGCAGCATAATTTGAAGATACATAAATATAATCCCGTCCAGGATGGATTGACCAAGGTATTGATTGTTACATCCCTGATACTTTTTCTTAGAATTTAATTGAGAGATGCAAAGTTATTACTCTTCCATCTTTATAAAAAAGAGAATTCTTATATTTGTTCATTTTTGCACTGGGCAATTATTTTAGGAAAAATGGTTACATGAAAATGTCTGCATTCCAGTTGTAAGCATGAGAGCCAGTTTGGTCTAGTGGTTAGGACACCAGCTAGAAAGTGGGAAATTGTGAGTTTTAGTCCCACCTTAGCCATGAAAGCCAGCTGAGTTATCTTGGGCCAATCATTGTCTCTCAGCTCACTTCACAGGATTGTTGTTATCGGGGAAAATAAGAGGAGGAAGATGTATTAGATATGTTTGCCACCTTGAGTTATTTGCAAAAATAATGAAGGCATGATACAAATGTAGTAAGTAAGTAAGTAAGTAAGTAAGTAAGTAAGTAGGGTAGGCTGCCAAATTCTGTTCAAGAAAATATTCTGTTTCCCTAGGAACTAACTATTCCAGATTGTATCAGATATCTGCAGACCTAATAAATCTATGAGCTGACTGAATAGGCAGGTTATACAGGAGTGATACAAACTGGAGATAGTCAATACATTAGATTGGAGAAGTCTGTTCTAAACATTTTTATGCTGATTTCCTAATTTGGAATTCTGAGACTTAGTATCTCCCCATGCATGCAGCTATCTGGCTGGGGAAGATGAGAGCTTATTGAGTATTTTTCAGCTTGACTTCTGAGTTATTTTGGAGCAAGATGTCTCAAAACTGTTATATTTGAAAAGTATCATGAAATCTAAAAAAAAAAAAAAAATCCTAATTTGCTTCACTGTAGAGAAGTAGATTGGTATCTGGGTGCCTTTACCCAGCCAGACCATTCTTATTTCAATTAGGTTTTATCTCCATTCTGAAATCCTCATTTATGAACTTCATGGATCAGGATGTTCCACTCCCACAATTGAAAGCTGTACATACGTTGTTGGCAAAGTCTGGAAATTGGCTTCAAATTATCATTGCTGGAAAACATGTACTATATGTTTACAAATAAACATTCCTGAAAGTTGGGCTTCATCATTCTCTTTTGAGGTTAAAGTATAATAAAAAAAGATTTACTTAAAGAACTATATGATAGGAAATACCCAGACACTTGCTTCTTTTAATCTATATATTAGGAGGAGGCTTAGTGTGTGTATATGTGCCTGGGAAGAAAACCAGAAGAATGTGATGTAATAATCACATAAATGAAGAGCAGGCATAGCAATTCACAGAAAGGCATATAAAGTGAATCTTTAGTTGTCTGTCTGTTTGTCTGTCCGTCCCTGTCATTATTAGGTTGGGAGGTGTTGAGTGGCCAGGTCCCTCATTGCAACCATCATTACATATTCTCTTTTATGTAAATGACAGCAGATGTCTGCCATATTTCCAGAAAACCAAAACCAGTAGAGATTCATAACAAATAGCATAGTGATTTCACTGTATTAATAAAAAAAATCCATTTCTTTTCTTTCATAACCTTTCAGATCAAATATTTGAGCCAGAAGTACCTCAAATGTTTACACTGATTATCTCATTTTGAATTTAATGAGTGAATTAATTCAAAAGGCATTTACATCATAACGTTATTCACCAAAAGGTAGAATATTGGTTCCAATAGAATCCAAGATATGTTAAATAATAGGCCCCATTCTGAGAGACTTCACTTTTTCTACTGACAGTATAGGTAGTCCTCAATTTAAACCATAATTAAGCCCAGAACTATGGTTGCAATTCATGCCAATCATTAAGCAGATCATCATGTGACCGACTCAATTTTACATTTTTTTGCAATAGTCATAAAGCAAATATAGTAATTGTAAAGTGAATGTAGCAATCATTAAATGAGCCCATTTTTCAAAATGGACATTTTTTGCCTGAAACCAGAAGTAAACACTGATTTCCAGCAAAAAGTCATTAATTGCAGTTACGTGACCATGGGATGCTACAAATGGCCATAACTGTGGGCCGGTTTTCCAAATATGATCACTACAGGGGAGAGGCAGACATCAGAACTTCTGGTTGTATATACCTTTTTGGGGGGAGGGGCAGGGGTGGGTTCTAACTTACCTCACTGCCGGTTCACTTCCTCCCACGCCGTGTGGCCGCGCCTCATGGGCGCACGCGCACTTTGCACATGCGCATGCACAGTGCAAAAAAATACCCCCCCCCAAAAAAGCCAAAGACAATATGGCAATGCATGTGCAGTGCCAGAAACTCAGCTTCTGTGCATGCACAGAAGAAAAAAACCCGGAAAAAAATTCCCCCCCAATTTTTTTTTCAAAAAAAAAAAAGAAATCCCAAAAAAAAAAAAGGGTGGCGCCACAAGAACAAGAACAATAAACTATGGCGCCATCCACGGACCGGCACCGACCGAACCGGATCCGTGATGTCATTGTGACATCACCAGCAGGTTACTACTGGTTCAGGTCCGAACTGGGAGGAACCCACCTCTGGGGAGGTGGTCTGTTGTAACTTTGAATGGTTATTTAAGTGGCCAGTCATTAAACAAGCACTATGTCAAATTTATATTTCTATCCATCTCAACTTTGGTATTGCAAAGTTTCTAATAGCTGCTTCTTCTAACTTTTTATTATAAAGCCAGACCCTTTGCAACCAGATTCAGCTATATCATACCCTTCCTATATCTAGTTGTATCCATTTTTAATTCTATTAATTATTCCCAAATTGTATTTCAGCCATTGGCTTGCATAAATACATGAGGAATAATGAGCACATTGTTCTAGTAATATCCTGTGATATACAGCTTGTGTAAATAAGCAGCTACACATCAATATGCTTTCAGTATAAACCTGCAGGGCATGGAAGCACTGAAACATCAAAGACTGGCAACAGGGAATTACTAATTCTTTGACAGTAGAGAATACTATTTATCCCACAGATGTCTTAGATATGAACAATAGATATATTATGTCAAGCCCCAATAATACAATTTGCGTAATAAGGCACAGACTCCACTATTAAATAAAAGAGTTGAGAACATATATACAACATAAAGTGATATGCTCGTAGTTTTAAAAGTATATACTGCTAAAACCTAGATCAGGGGTGTCAAACTCGTGGCCTATGGGCTGGATGCATCATGCACTGGCCACGCCCACCCCCATTTTAGTGAAGGAAAAAAAGTCATGATACGTCATGTGATGACGTGACGATGTGAGTTTGACACCCTTGACCTAGACTGACATAAACATACAAAGCCATAAGCATGCATTACAAGTCACAATTGCTAGATTTGTATAGCTCTCTAAACAAGCCACATTATGGCTTAATACAATGTTGTATGGTGTACACAACCGATGTTTTTGTGAAAAATCAAGTCTCCATTGGGTCAAACTCAGCTCGAGTATGGGCAACCTGTGGATTGATAAATTGAGTGTTCACGTAGATCAATGTGTCTTAACTTTGGCAACTTTAAGATGTTTGGACTTCTTCACCTTCCATAATTATTCAGCCACCATACTGCCTGGACCATTCTGGGAATTAAGTCCAGATACCTTAAAGTTGCTAAGGTTCAAAAACATTGAATTAGAACACCAAATTAAACAGCACCAAATGTCAAGAGGGGAAAAAAAGAATTCTGGCCTTGATGTTTGGCGATAAGGATACCAACTAAGTGGTTGCTAGGGCTGCTGGATTGAACAGTTATTTATTACCTGTGACATCACAGGAACTTCTTTGTAATTTTCTGGGCAATGTATGGAACTGGTTTGCTTTTGCTTCTTCCAGAATCTGTTTTTCAACTTTTCAGACTACACTAGGGTAGCCTTAGGGTTTCCTAGTCATCTCCTAACCAATATTAATGCTACTAAGCTTTAATCAGCCAAGATTAGCCAGTTGCTGCCAACTTATTATTTTATGAATAAAAAGAAATTCAAAAATAATTACTTTATAACCATTTCCAAACATATATTCTGCTAAAGCTAATAGTGTTCTCTCTAAATCAGGGGTGGCAAACTCAAGATGACCATGGGGCTGGCCTGGAAATATCAAAGGACCGGCCTGCAGTGCCTCTGCAAGCCAAAATGGGCCACGTGCGGCCCTCTTGTGGCCTGTTTTTGGCTTCCCTGGCCTCCTGCAGCACTCTGCCAGCCTAAAACGGGCCATGCAGAGGCCTCAGGAGGCCCATGCCCTGTTTTGGCCGGTAAAGTGCTGCAGGAGGCGTCTGTCCCATCTCCCCCCAACTCCCCGCCCCCTCCCGGCCTGCGGAGGTGAACTACAATGCTGATCCGGCCCTCGAAGAAATCCAGTTTGACACCCCTGCTGTAAATAGTTAGCATCCACTTTCAAATTCAGAACAAACTTGATTCATATCCTTCCATTAAAAGAGTAGTGAAATAAATTGTAATTCAAGAAAAATGCATATAACCAGGAACCATTCTCTTCTGAGAAAATCACACAAAAATATTATAATTAATGCCAAAAGAGGGCAGACTATCTATTAACATAAGCTGAAAAAACCCCTTCTAAATTTAAATATTATAAAATTTTGAGTATAATATATTATTAAATAACCAAGCATTTTTCCATTGGGAAATAAGAAAAAAAGTTGCCACTTTGCAAGTCTATAGTAAAATATGTTAACTCTCTGCTGTGGCTGCAAGCAAGATAGCTAATCCCATCATCTTCTTGACACCCAAATCTGTGGAAAAGTGCTGTCCTTACAGGGAGCAGCGATCCAAAAGACATGTGAACAATCTACTGTCCTCTCCCCATAGAGATTCTGTCTCACTATAGTCTGACTCATTATCCTTTAATTGATTGGTGAGTGGCCAGTGCTTAATAGACAGAAACATATCCTATAGATGGGAAGCATACAGATAATATAACATTTGTATTACTTTATCTTTTTCTATTTTACTTATAGAAAAAAAAACAGTTGTCATATAGCACAAAAACTGTTAAGACTACTCACTGTTCACCAAGACTTCCAAGTTCTGACCTCAGAGAGAAAATTCAGTATTGGAAAACTTTTCAATGGCCCACAAAATTATTTTTTTATCTCCTGTCTGGTACCACACAGAAAAGGATCAATGCTAACCACAAGATTTGAATCCACTGGGCCAAAGACTTTTAATTTTCTCAGCTATCTCAAAGCAATTCATGATTTACAACCAATATTAGTTACTTCTAAGTTATTAAAGACCACAGAATAACAATTTGAAAACTTTAGATGAATCTGACTTTAGAAGAAAATGTTAAATATAAGTTTATGAATTTGAAGAATTTGAAGTAAACAACAAAAACCTTAATAAGATTTTCTTACACTTCTGATTTCTTATATAGATCTGAGATAAGATCTTAGAAAGTTATAAACCAACCAGATAAAATTGGAATATTTACAATAAGATTTTGGAATCAATTCTAAAGTATAAAGAGCTTCTCATGGAAAATAGATCCTATTTGGTTTTTACAAGACATTACATAGAGAAATAATTTATAGACAATAGAGACAAGATTTTTTATAGAAGAAAAATAGACAGATCTGCAAGATAGTGCAAAACGTTATAGCATTAAATACTGGAGGAGCCTTTTGAAGAATGGAATCGGAAAATAGTATCCATAATATCAACAATGCCAATAATGTCATCTGCTTCTCTGAATAGACTATGTCCAAAATATGTTATTGAAAAAAATGTCAGATATAGAACAAATTTTATCTAACAAAATAGAAATGGTTTTGAAAGTGAATTTATAACCCTAACCCTAACCCTCCCCCAGCATGGCAGCAAACAATCCTGGTGGCCAAGCAGGGATTGGGGCCCCTCTGCCTCCCTTCCTGGTGGAGGCAGTGGTCCTACAGCCTGAATACTTTGCATCATGGTGAAAGACAAGCGGCCACTGCCCTCCTCACAGTCTGGTTCAATGGGATTCGGGCAAGCTGGCTCACTTCTTAGCCCAGACATGGCATCACATGGAGCACTATAGACGAATGTACCCAGACAATGCAGCCTGGATTTATCCAATAGCCTCGAACCTGGAGGATGACATAGCAGAATGGCTGGTGTCTCTGCATGATGCCAGGGCATGGGACCTGGGTGACCTAGATGCATTCATGCAGATCCTGCGAAGGAGGTTTGAGGATCCCATGGTGGCCCAGTGCACTGAATCCTGCATCCACACCCTTAAGCAGGGAAAATGGCTGGTGGCAGAGTATATCCAGGACTTCCACAGCCTAGCCAGCCACTTTCCTGACTGACCCAAGCACATGCTGGTCTCCTACTTCCAACTAGACCGAGAGCTATACCAGAAATGCATACCCCAAGCAGTGCCATGGAACCTGCAAATGTGGTTCTGAGTGGCCAGCAAAGTGAAGATCAACTTGATGCAATTTTGAGAGCACACCATGCAGGAAAGTTGACTACTCAGAGTGCCCAAGAAATGCCCAGGCCCCAGGAAGGAAGGGGATGTGTGCCCTTGGCTGGAGAAGGCAAGCCTCGCCAAGCCCCAGGAGCCTGTGGAAAGGAGAGTCATCAAGCAGCTGAATACTTTGCATCATGGCCTCCACCCACCATCCAACCCAAGAAGAAGAGACCCCCAATGAAGCCAAAGGAGAAGACATGCATGAGGCAGCAAGTCATTGAGTCCAACAAGGAGAAGAGAATTCCAACCAACCCCAAATGGGTCCAGTCTTCTATGAGAGTGACAGCGAGGGGGTAAGTGGCATCATTATCCCCATGATGGCCAGGGTGGAGATTGTAGTGCCTTCCTCGGGGGCAAGGGGGACCAACACAGTCTTTCTGGACTCGGGATTTATCCAGTGGGTGGTCAGCACCCAAGTGATGAAGAGGCTGAGACTAAGAAAACTGAGGCAGCCCATGGTGTTTTCCCAATTAGATGGGTCAATATTAGGGGGTGTACCAGCCACCTGCCTGACCAAGCCAATTCAGTTCAAAGCGGGGGTTCAGGTAGAGACTGTTAGGTTTATTGTAGTCCCCAAGATTATGAGCCCATGGCCCTAGGACTGGCTTGCTGGAACAAGTGGAACCCCTCTGTGAGGTGGGATGGAGAAAAGTGGCAGATGCAAAGAAGAGCCACTAATCGGCAAGAGCCATGGAAAGTGCAAAGAGCTACTTATGTGCCTGCAGCTAGAAAAGTGAAAGTGAAAACCATGAGGTTTTCTTTCCCAAAGATTCTCTCCACCTGATCCTTGGCAACGCTGTTCATTCAACACATCTACCGACTGTATAGGGTCTCAAAGCACATCATCTCAGACGGTGGGGTGCAGTTTACCACAAAATTTTTACATGAATTCCTTAAGCTGACTGACTCCTCACAGGGTCTTAGTTCCACCTACCATCCCAGTAGGAATGGAGCCTGTGAATGATCCAATTCAGTGAAGAAGTGAAGGAAGAAAGCGAACGGCGGTGGCATGGCACATTCACGTGTGAATATGCAGCAGCCCCGGGATGTCCGTGGCCCACCTGCCCTCCTGGAGCACCACCACGCCATCGCCGTTTGCTTTCTTCCTTCTCCCGCCATGAAATGAAAGCAAACGGCGGCGGGGTTGCTTCGGGAGATTGCTTCGGGCAGGCGGACGTCTGCAGCCAGGCGGGGAGGGAGGGTGGCGAGAGCAGCGGTGGTGGCCCCTTCCATGCGCAGCGCACGGAGGAGGCAAAGGTGTGCAAGGTGGCCCCGGCACGCCTGTTGCTGGGGAGGCATGGTGATCGCTCGGCCAGGGCGGCCTCGGCAGGGGCTGCATCGGCCTCTCTGCCTGCACCATGCTCCGCTCCGGCTGGCTGCGTGACTACAAGTGCGGTGACCTGGTGAAGATGAAGGGCTACCCGCACTGGCCCACCCGGGTAAGTGCCGCCACCCAGGCCGAAGGGAAAGCTCCGTGGTGGTGTGGCCAGGCCCGGCCCTCTCCCTGCGTGGAGGGCTGCCGCCCCATCAGCAGCTTCCGCCCCTCTCGCTCTGCTTCTTCACCAGCAGGAAGCGGCACCGCAGCTGAGCCTCCTTCCCCCAGAGCACCGGACTCCACAAGCCAAGTTCCTGGAGTGGCACCGACACCAAGAGAGCAGGCAGCTGGCCGAGTGGGAAGCCAGTGGGCTGCTTCGGAGCCCCAAGCCCCACGGAGCCAGCACGGGAGGCACAGGTGGAAGGCAGCCTTTTCTACAGCATCCCCCTCCCCTCTTTGGATTGCCCTGCAAGGAGGGGCTCTGCCTTTGCAGAAACGGGGCGGGTGGTTGTACAGACAATTGGCGGGAGGGTGCACGGCCCTCTGGGATGGAAAGTGGGGCAAGAGAAGGCTCCGAGGTTCGCTTGGACAATCAAGCCAGATGGTGGAGGGAAACTCAAAGCGTTGGGGGCTTCAGAAGGGCAGAATGTTCTTCAGAATGTGCAGCTCCTGGCTCTAACAGTGAGTGACGTGAGTGACATCAAGTTAGCCATGCCCACCCGGTCACATGACCACCAAGCCACACCCACCAAACCATGCCCACATAACCGGTAGGGAAATTTTTTAGATTTCACCACTGATGCAGAGCATTACAGAAAGCTAGGGAGCCATAAAAGAAGCAAGCAGACAAGAAGACGGCACCACAGGGGGAATTCAAGGTGGGGAATAAAGTATACCTGTCTACAAAATTTCTCAACCTGAAGCAGCTTTGTAAAAAGCTGGGTCCCAAGTATACAGGACCTTTCCAAATTGCCAAAGAGCCTTAGGCAAATACACTCAGTATTTCACTGCAACCTGCTAAAACCTTTCCGCAGGGATTAAGACCTGCCACAGAAATGCCTCCTCCTCCCCCCATTCTGGTCACTATGAAATTAAGGAAATTCTTAACTCCAGGTATCATAGAGGAAAACTACAGAATTTAGTATTATGGAGAGGCTATCCTTTAGCCAATGCAGAATGGGTGGCAGTGACAGGTATGAAGGCAGCTAGGTTAGTCCGCAGGTTTCATGCCAAGCATCAGGTCAGCCCAAGTGAGGGAGGTCTTAAAAGATGTTGTGTTGTGTACATTGTTGTGTTTTCTTTTCCAGGGCTATCATTCTTCTGGAGGGTCGGCATGTCAAACGTGACTTGAATCCATACTTGCCTGCACCTGCTTTTGCTCGCAGTTTGCTAAACAATGATGGGAGGGGGTTGGTGAATTCCTGGGAGTGGGGAGGCTATGGAATGCATGAGAGCCTTCTGTTGCTGGCAATGCATTATGCACCAAGGTCAAAAATTGTTTGAGCAGCACAGATAGTTTTTCTCAAAACAAAAGAATTGAACTCAATTGGTGAACTATGAACTTTGGGTGGCCCAGAGTGGGGAAAGGGATTTTATCTATGGAGGTTTTCATGGGGAAATCCCAGAACTGACTTCTGCTATGCCTAAATGGATCTTTCAATAAAGCTACACTCTTGGTAATCCTAAAGAGCCAGCAGTTTCTTTTGTTGAATGTGCCAAATGATATGGTTGACAACTAGCATTTTCCTGTAAATGTAAGGTCTACTTTTTTTTCAGATCAATAAAGTGTTGTTTAATTAGTTGTGACAGGAATTGATTGACCATTTGTCACCCAAATCTAACATTGTGGGCTGAGAGAGAATGACTGTCCCTAAGTCTCCTGGCTGACTTTCATACCTAAGGCACAACTCATGATCTCCTGATTTTTATTGAGTCCTTAACCACTAGAAATTCTTAATAAAAATTACATATATGTAAAAGACTTGATTTTTTCATAAATTCTACTACTAGAAGAACATGCAAACTTTTAACATAAAGCAATTGTGTTAAAAACGCCTCATGATTTCAGCAGTATTGAGAAAGGCGTGAATTACATCAATTATACTTTCTCACCCCGATGAGATTGGCTTGACCCACCCATGCTGGCAAAAGGTGCAATTCCCTGTTGGTCAAGGAATTATTGATGGTGAGATCCAGGAGAAGAGCCTTCTCTGCCATGGCTCTTGCCTTTTGCAACATTGTGCCCCCTGAAGTAAGATCTGCACCCACCCGTTTAACTTTTTGTAAGGGCCTGAAGACCTGGCTCTGCCAGATGGCCTAGGGCCCCAATGAGAGTGCATCATATTGGAGGTGGCTGACAGATTAAGACAAGACCTCACTTCTGTCCATGTGCATTCTGCTCCTTCCTTTCCATCTTTTAATTGTAAATTATTACTATTATGATTAATTACATTGTAGGGTTTCCTGCAGTCTAGGATTTTCCTGCCTAAGCAGAGGGTTGGACTAGAAGACTCCAAGGTCCCTTCCAACTCTGTTATTCTGTTTTCTGTTTTCAAACCTCTCAGAGTCACCTCTAGGTGAGATGGGTGGCAAACAAAGTCAAACAAACAATTAAGATCAACTCTGAATTACATGCATTGCTAGTAAAATTTCAATTTTAGGGAAAAGTCATATGTTTAATATCCAGTAACTGCATCATCAAGTGATGAGCTACATATGTGAAACATACACTTGTGTTTGCCACAATGACTGTAGGATGTAGCAATGTAGCAATAGCAACAGAACTTAGACTTATGTACTGCTTCATATTGCTTTATAGCCCTCTCTAAGCAGTTTACAGAGTCAGCATATTACCCCCAACAATCTAGGTCCTCATTTTACCAACCTCAGAAGGAAGACTGAGTCAACGTTGAGCTGCTCAGAATCAAACTCCTGGAATGAACAGTGAGTTAGCCTGCAGTATTGAATTTTAACCACTGTGTCACCACAGCTCTTCTTCTATAATTAGCTGTTTTCTTGTGTACTGCAGTATTTATCCTATAGCAAAAGATGTAATGGCAGACAATGGTTGACTAACTGATTCAGCAACTCTGGATGGGCTTTGACAGAATGGGATAATGTCAGTGTGATAAAATAGTGGTGGCAATGATTCCGAACCATCCTTAGGCTTTCTTCTGTGCCATAGTTCATACGGGGTCTTCATGTGTTGGTGATACTGATTTTGTAGCTATGTGACTACGACTACCACACTATACCAACATTCCTTTGGTTGTCCTGAATCTGTAGCATGCATCTGACCACTACAATAAGTGTGACATTATTTTCAGCTTTTTCACTTTGTTATGAATATTGTGAACATGGATCTTTTATGGATCTTTTAGACTTTGGGATCTATTCCATGGATTGCCAGAAAGGCCTCAGTTTTGTTCCCTATAAGCTCACATACATTTTTCAGTTTGACACATAAGTGGCATACACTGAAATCTATTATTTGACATGCCCATGTAGTTTTGCTTCTTGTTCAATATTTCTTCCTCATTTTTCCTAAGATAGATTACAATGTATCTTGAAAAGTCATCTATGAAGATCACAATACATCTATATTGTCCTAGATATTTTATCTTCATTGTACAGTATATAATCAAGGGTATTTTTGGAAAGTAAAAACCTGTATGACATCTTGCAAGTTAAGCCACATATCAAACTGCCCTTTTCTCACATTCCTCAGGTAAAAGCCTCCTCTGACCCACATGCAAGGTTATAAAAACCACTTAAAGCCTTTTATAGCTGAAATTGACGAAGCACAGCCAGCCAATACCAACAAATCAATCAAAAAGCAAGATCCCCTAAATCACAAGATGAAACCTCCTAAATTACAATACTGCACACCCATGCCAGATCCCTAATGCCAGACAACCTCCTCCCATAAAAATTCCACACAAAGAAAAGATTTACACACTTTAAAAAGATCAACACATCCTGCAGGGGGAGGAATGACTTTTCTCTTGAACTTCACACAACTTCAGAGCAACAACTCTTCAATCAATATGAATATGTACCTCACAATCAAAGCTCTCTGTTTTTATAAATATTACTGCCCTTCCAATTGATATAGCCTATTTTTTGATGCAGTACTTCACATTGTGCTGTCAAAATAAACTACCTCTGTTCCCAGTGACTTGCCCTTTATGTTTCATGGACCCAGCTAGATTTGAACCCAGGATTTTCTTCCAACAATATGAAGTCCAATAGTTTGGAAGCACTAACCTTACTTGTCTTCAAAACAGCTTTTCTTTGAGTTTTTCTTTCAGATGCATTGAACCTGATGTGCAATTGCCTTATGTTTTCCATATATCCATGACCCAGATATTTGAGCCCCAAGTAAATGCAGGTATTAGGTTGGTTAGGCACAATGAACTTTACTTGTAGCTTTCCTATGTGTAAATAAGACAAGATCATTAACCATTATGCTGGCCCAGATTTCTCTTCCATTAAAATTTGTGTACTTATCTTCCTTTAATTGAATGTGAGGACTTTCCTTGGCCAGTGATTAACAGATGGGAGCCCATTCTGCAGACTGGGAACCTACCAAATAACCTACAGAATATCTTTCATTGGAATAGTCAATAATGTGGCCGTTAAAAAAATTCATGCACGATTTCTTCTGCAATGAGGCTGCTTCTCTTTCAGGTAAATCTTTTCTTTGTTATATAGATCGACATCCATGTTGTGAAGACCATTTTTTTTTGTCCTAATCTCAAATGGAACAGTCTTTCTTCAAGTGGCCTCCTGTCTATACCAGAAGCATGTTCTTGTACTTCTTGTGTGTTCTGTAATCTATGGTTTTCAGTGTGATTTCACTGACTTGCCTGGATTGTTCTGCATTATTTTGTTTCTATTTTGGAATTCATCCAGAAGTTTTCTTTTATGAACTTCAGAATTAATTCTGCTTCTGACCTTGTTTCTGTGGCATTACATCTGCAAAGAATAAGTCTTCTATGTGATGGCTCTTTATGCCCAATGCCATGCAGCTGTGCCCCCATTCTAGGATAACATTTATGAGCTGTTTCATCTGCTTTTCTTCTTTTAAGGAAAAATAACTTTCTTTAGGAGAAAGAGTTTACAATTTAAATTTGTTCTTCCAATATACCCGTATGAGTTTTTTGTTGTTGTTATTATTTATTACTTTGTAAAGCAGGTTGGATCCACAATGACTCCTAACCTTATTCCTAATGTAGAACAGGTGATCATCTTCCACTAAAAGATTTGTGGCTTTGCTTCAGAGGTAGGTTCCTGCCGGTTCGGACCAGCTCTATAGAACTGGTAGCGGCAATTTCCCCCTGCTCGCCGAACCAGCAGCGATGGCCGGCTGGACATGCCCCCAAACCGGCTCTCTCGGCAGCACCATAGGCGCCACCATCTTGTTTTTTGCTTCTGCGCACACGCAGAAGCTGTTTTTTGTTTCTGCGCATGCACAGAAGCTGGGTTTTTAGCATTGTGCAAAGCGCGCGTGCATGCGGCGCGTGAGGAAGTGAATCGGCACCGAAGTAAGCCAGAACCCACCCCTGCTTCGCTTGCCAACTTTCTTATCCCAAGCTCCTCAGTTCTTTGCTGGCTTTTCTGTGGTTCCTTCAGGCTATCTGAAGAACATTTCCAGTATGAATCTTTAAAACCAGTAGATAGGTTTTTTTTTTTTACATTGCGACTGTCACCCATGTTTGCTTCCCCCCTACTGCTCAGATATTCTTATGAAATTTACTTAGAGTTAGCATTCTTTCTATAACAGTTTCCAGACTCCTTCTGTTCACAGGCTTATCCTCAGCTTTGTAACTTTGATGGATGGACCCATTATTATTGAAGAGGAATATATATTGTATAATGCTTGATGAAAGCTTTGTAGTCTTTCAAAGCCATTTTACTTAGTAAAAGTAAGCACCACAAGTTTCATGAACAGACAACAGACATATTTGTATTACTGGCTAATTTAAACTTTAAAGGATGGTTACAGAAGCAGAAGAACACAAAAGAAGATTCCGGGACTGAAACAAATAGCATAACGTTTATTTGCATTGTCCCTATTAATTACATTCAGCATCAGGAGACCCTCCTATATCAGTCATGGTGAGCCAGTATGGTAAAAGTGGTCTCTTGAATTTGACTCACAAAATGGTTGCTTTTATTGGGCAAGTTTTATAGCCCTGCAACCTCACTTCCCCCTCCACCCCAAAGCTGCTCTATTTAAGCATAAGGAAAGGAAGGTTAGATATGTGGAGTCCTCGCAATGCACTGATGATCATATTACCTAGTTGGGTAATGAAACATCTGCAAGAAAATGAAAGTCAGAAAGCATTAAGGACCCCACAGTTCAACCCTGAGCTACAAATGTTCCCTTTTAAGATTAGATATGAACACGCATTAAGTGTCTAGCAGATGCTTGGCACCTGCTATGACAAAAGAGGAAAATAATTTATCTGATTGGGGTTATAGCTGGAAATTTGTTATCTCACAGCTTGTACCAGTAAATAGGAAGAACTAGCTTGTCTAAGCAGCCTCTCTTCCAGGTGTTAATAGAAAAATGCAGGTTAATCACAGGATACAAGGATTCAAAAAGCATGTGAAGGTAAGGTCTCAGCCTCTCATTTGAGACCTGAGGGCTCCCTATCCTTTTAGCATGACTCTTCCCCAATCATTGGGCTGGGCTGGGGTTGAGCCATGAGGATGATTGGTCAGACACTTAGAGGAAAGGTAATTTGATTTTAACTATGGTATTTATGAATTGCAGTCAGCCACCTAAAGTCATCATATGAGGTAGGGGACCCAAAAACCCACAAACAAACAAATAAATAAATAAAGCTAGTAAATAAGTAAATCAATCAATCAATCATAGTGCTGCACAATATTAGCAGTGCTAATGTTGCAGTGATGAGTTATGACCTTATTAGCTCATAGTAGAGATGACCTAGACAGAGATATGGAAAATCCATTGCCTGGATAAGAGGGGTTTGATATAGTTTAAATCCATAATACATAATATTCAGAAGCAACTCATAGAGACACCTCTCTAATTCACTGATATATAAGTGGTAGTAGGAGAATGTACAATATAATCAGACTTGGAATATTCTTATAATATAACCAGTCTCAATAAAAGTAGTTGTAGTCTTCTTGCATAGCATTTCTTAATCCAGTCTGCATAGTGTAGCTAGCAACAGTTTATGAGGCTTTTCAATGCAACTTGTGTATTCCAACACCCTGATTCTGAGTTCTGTTAGGTTTATCTCTACATATTTCTATTTATTTGTTGGTTATTGAAGAATTCCAGTCAGTATGAAAATAAATCACAGACTTGGCTTTATAGTGAAAAGGAAAAATTCATCCTAAGAAACATTATTTAAATGACATCTAGAAAACAGTCTATTCTATCAATGCTGATAATTTCCCAAGTGACAGAAAGAGATTTATAGACACATGCTGGGATGTTACTGCAGAGTTTGTGAATGTGCATGATTGTGTGCATTATTAATACTGCCACAGTAGACTCATGCTGTATGCTCAGCCGTACTGCAGGTGTTACCTCCCATCTTCAATTTAGATATTGTTTCACACGTGGATCTAAAGATCTAAAGCAAAGCATGCTTCAGCCATGCAGCCATGCCAGATTGTGGGTCAACCCTGTTTTTCTTTCTCGGCTAATGCTTCATTGTCTCTTCTCTGCACTGGCATCAAGGTAATTTATGCAGGTATTTTGTATGCACAGCAAATAATGAGAAACACCTGCAAAATGTTTCCCTCCCTGAGTTCAGCAACTAATTATATTTTTAAATAATGGCTACCATTGAACACAATTATCTAAATCATTTAAAGTAATGGAGTCTTTTTAAAGGTGTTTTCAGAAGAAAAAATGCAATTTTAAAACACTCTTTTTATTTGCAATATGGGAGACTAAAAAGTTCAGTAAGCTGCTAAGCAACCGGGGCGGGGGGGGGGGGGGGAATAAAGTATTCTATCAGTTTCAGATCAGCTTATTTCCACCTTTCCTTATTCTTCTGAGTCTTTGGTTCTCTAGCAAAGTGAAGATAAGAAAATAAATAAAGTCTATCTTATAATGTATTAATTTAGTTAATATTCAATGTTTATCTAGTTTACTGGGCATCCTAATGAGATAGTTGACACAATTACTAATATATGTACCTAAATGGAAGAGATAAAATATTACCTTTAAGGGAGGCCAAATCAAATGCAAAAGTCGGCAAAACTTTTGTGATTGTTTTTGTTTTCACACTTTACCTGTCTAATACCACCTATATGTCATATTTGTACCACTCCAGGATAGCTCTAGAGTCTAGACCATCCTGGATCAGTTTAGCAAGTGAATAGATGTGAACTATTAGCTTGGTTTTTTACAATTGTAATTGCGGGGAGCTTGTGGATAGGCAATTTTCTCACAGAAATGTTCACCATTTTTCGATTTCCCAGTTGCTAGGTTGCAGCCATGCTAGCAAGTATTTCAAAGGGAAAGATGATTTGAGAGATTTTTGCTTTCTCCTTCTTCATAAGAACTGATTTTTTTTCATACAGCCAGACATATAAAGGGAACTGTAGGATGGAGAGAGCAGAAGTATTCATTGCCCATCGGTATGAAATAGGAGTGAGGTTTGTTGAGGTGGCTTGAAATTTGCAGGACTATTTTCATTCCTTGTTTTTAGTGTATATAAACTGGCAGATGGGAAAATGATTGAAGAATATCTTTCGTCCGACAAATTGCTTTTGTGGGATTTGGGAATAGAAAAAATGTTCACATGGCGGTGTCTAAAATGCCTCTTGTGAATTTTAAAAATCATAGAATCCCATGTGGTCACTCTACTACTTATAGTCTGGTATAAAATGATAAACCAAATTACAATTCCTTTGAAAAATGTTCAGCTCAGATCTTCACTGGGAATCTAATGATTGGTTCTTTGGTTATAAAACACTTTTGGATTATATGTAGACATCTCCATGTTGTTTCACCATCTTGATCACACTTTATCATAATGAGATTTTGCAACGTTGCAAAATAAATAATACATTTGCATGTTTAAGTAAGGAAACAAAGGCATATGTTGAAGATATGGTGAAAAAATTTACTAGCATGAGAGGGGACTTTTTTTCTTTTAAAACATGGGATAGAAATGTTGAGCACATATACTATGACATACAGAGCTAGGCTTTCTCTGAACACCTGGAAATGATGATTGAAATTTTGTCTGAGTTTGATTACAATACAAAGTTCAGGGATGGGACAAGAGATATAATCATGCTTTCTTTATGTGCACATTTATATCCACCTACATTTCAAATGAATGGTCTTCAAATTCATCCTGTATCCCAACTATGTGGCTTGATGTAAACTTTGAAATATTTGCACAATTTTGCAGTGCTAACTCTTTTTCACTTATTCTTTCTGACTTCTATTTGTCAACACTATATATTTTCAATTTACATATCTAACTGCCCAACTCACAGTATCTCTGGGTGGTATACAAACAAAATCCATCATAAAAACAATGTATATCAAAACAAAATAGATTGGCAGCTAAGACCACCAATCAATATTACTATTACATTCTCTAGATACCTAACACTATTTAACTCAATATTCTGGTTTAATGCCTGCAGAAACAATCAAGTCTTTAGAATATTAAAAAAGACTCTGTAAGATTGGGAATATCTAAATTTTGGAGACAAGCAGGGGTGGGTTCCTCCCGGTTCGGACCAGTTCTCCTGAACTGGTAGCGGCCTGCTGGTGATGTCACGATGACGTCACCAAACTGGATCGGTCGGTGACGGTCTGTGGGGGCCGCCATCTTTTTTAAAAAAAAAAAATTTAAAAAATTATTTTTAATTATTTTTTTTTAAAAAATTCCATCTGAACATGCGCAGAAGCCAACTTCTGGCACTGTGCATGCGGTCGCCATCTTTTTTTGGCTTTGTTTTTTTTCTGGATTTTTTGTTACTGCGCATATGCGCAAAGCACGCGCATGCCCATGAGGCGCGCCCACGCGGTGTGGGAGGGAGCGAACCGGCAGCGAGGTAAGTTGGAACCCACCCCTGGAGACAAGCATTCCACAAGACAGATACTACCATGGAGAAGGCATGTTTCCTGAATCCTACCAATGACAATACTTAATAGAAGGGATCCGGAGCATACCAATTCTGTTGGATATAGTGGGGTTAGTGTAACTAATGGAAGATAAGCATTCCCACAAATAGCATGCAACTCGAATTGCACCTAAAAGTCTACTGGAGGCCAATATAACCCACAAAGCAGAGGTGCAATGTTGGTTATCGGATTACTTTTTGAACCAGTTGTGACTTCACCCAAGTCTTCCACTCTTTCATAACAAAGTACTGTAGGTATGTTACACAGAAATTTAATTTTAATTATATGCTTGATATTTGGTTATTAAAAAGCTCACTGAAGAGGGTTTTGTCCCTCATGCTGATCCTTTTACTATTTTTCCTAAAAGAAAAGCTGCCATGATCAATTCACAGTTTTGCTCACAGAGTGAACTCACTGAGTTTCAAATGCTAACCAAGTACTTCCTCTCAATTTGGACACAGTGCAATGAACTTCTCTGTAGTATTAGGTTGCATTCCGTACTATAATTTGACTGAAATGTAGAAATAAACATCAGGCTGAAAAAAACATAGGTATGACAAAATACAAAAATATTGCTACAGACAACTGAACATTTTATTTTCCTTTTGGAAGCTCCCTCCCCTTCAAAAAAAGAAAATATGTTCTAAGACAGTGATGAAAAATTTGACTCTCTCAATAAGATTAATAATATTCATTTCAACATTAGCTTGATTTTTGTTTCATGTGATTTTTTTTTTTAAAGGAACCTTACTGATAGTGCAGAACTCATCCATGACCAGGAGAGGGATCCATTGGCTAAGAGTTGGCAATTTGTTCTGTTCTAATATCATAAAGCATGTCTAGAATAATATTAAATGTTTAGAAAGTAAAAGAATATTTGGATGTTCAATTATGAAAGCTATAGACCGTTTCTGGAAAATGAGTTGGGAGGAGGCTTAGTACTTCTAAGAATTTGGTATGATATTTGGAGAAATTTTCATGGAAAAGTGATACAGAAAATGGACATGTAATATTAATGGATTTGTTATACCAAATAAATAAATAAATAAAAGCCAATTGCTTGATTTGGTTTCTATTTCAATTTTTGACAAGGAAATTGTCAAAATTCTACCAATATCTTACAAACGTTCAAATATGAAACCAAGCAGACACCTGCCGTTAAAAATATATGCATAAATAAATGATAATATCTACCACTGGTAATATAAAAATGACAGATTTCTCTGGTTTACCATTTCTGGCCTGTTACAATTAGTTTTTAAAGAAATTACCTGGAAGATTTGACAAAAGATCTATAGAACGGCCTTTCAAAGAATTAGGATTGTTTTGTCCTCCATCCAGCTCATGTAGTAAGAAAACTATAAAAAGGTCTGAAGATGTATGCATTTCGGATGGATGGATGGTCCCCTCCCCAGCAAAATGCTTGAGCTTTATTCTTATTGATCTTGGCAGTTTCCTGATTTATTACAGTGTTGACGTCTGCTTCTTTTGTATCACTTGGCAAATGATCAATAGCTTTATTCTTGGTGCAGTCATTTTCAGATTGACTATGGCAGCAGGTATAAAAGGAAATAATACCAGATTAGGGGTTTAGGTGAATTAACAGCAGAACTGGGACTTCCGTTTCAGACACTTGATTGAAGAAACATAAGTAGGCTGACAATTATGATAGCCGGTCCTGGGAGGAAATTCTAACAGCATGATGCTCCCACTGTCGGAAAGGATTTTTGTTGTCATTTGGTTTGGGTTTTTTGTTTTACAAAGCAAAGCTACTCACACGTAGGAAATTTTTCACAATTTGTTATCACAGCAAGTATACCAATATGTTTCTTTGGAATGTGAAATGAATATGTGAGGGAATTGTGATAAATAAATGGTAACATATAAAGCTTTACTCATGTTCTAAAGATGTTCTTAATATTAGATGTGTAGATCTTGTTGATTCAATAAAATTGTTTTAGTAAGTGAATTTAGAGCTATGTTCAAAGGGATGGATGAAAGAACTAGCTGTAATTTTGACCAGTGCAATAACTTAAACATTGGAGTCTACAAACATTCCTGTTGACAATCATTAATACAGTCAATTATTTATCTAAATTCTTATATATAAAAAAGCAGTTTTCTTACCATGATCTCATTGAAATGAATAGTTACCATTATTTATACTCTGTAAGCAATTGTCTCTAAACAAAAAAATAAACTGTTTATTAGTACAATCAATTTACAATTTTTATAAAGGCCTTATTATGAGGCTGTACTGGAAATTATATAAAGTGCATGTCCAGCTGATATATCTCAAGTGTCTGTATTAGTTAATCTGCATTTTATTTGAAATATTTTAATGTATTTAGACCTAAAATGATGTAAATGAAAATGAATCTCTGCATCTCTCTCACGACTGATGAATTGTGAAATAAACAGCAATCAGGCTGAAGGTGCTGTGTTAAACACACCAAGTTTTGTCTTGCTAAACTAAGCAAAATTAGTCAAATGCCCTAAGTAATAGGTGCTGTTATTTCTTTCTCCCCCCCCCCATTTAAATTATTTCTCCACTTGTTTTTGTGTCTATGCATAAATTAAAAATCTGCTGAAATTTATTATTCATCTGAGATGTAATTAATATGCAAAATTATGCAAATTAAGATGCAATTAGGTTTCAATTCTCTAGTGGAATTTTCCATTATAATTTAATACAAAGTAATAGAGTAATTGGTGTCACGTGTAATTACTGCAACTCACGTGTATATGCAGACGTGAAAATGGTTTGTATATGTTAGTTATCCTATGCAAATGTACCATCTAGTTTGTCATCACTGGAAGACTAGGTAAACAAAGAATGCCTTACAACAAGAGAGAGTAAGTGACCCCCCTTTCTTTTCATGTACTGTCATTTTCAAGAACAACATGAATAATTGTAATTGATATTGCTGCATTTATTCTTTAGAATTCATAAATAGGTATAGTTTTGTATCATATTCTCATTATTTTAGACAGTACTTATCTCTAGCAAAATAAGACATAATAACTACAAGACAAAGAGATTCTGATGTTCTACTGACATACTGAAAATCAAAATAACAAATGAAGGCATTTCAGGCCAAATCACAACCATCATAACACTACCTAGACCTACTCTGAGATCTATCCTTTCGTAAAGAGATAAATATAAACTTAAGCCCAGAAAGCTTGGAAGAAACTGCATCAGGCTTACTAAAAGCTGCTTTTGCTTCTAAGCCAGGACTGCCACGTTTTTTTTATCCTAACCAATATATATCAAAGAATAGGTGGTACAAAACAATTCCTAGATGATGGGAAGGTATTTTTTTTAATAATAGCAAAGCAAACAGAAATTTTCATGTCATAAAGAAGATAGGTTCTTGGATTTCTGTTTCTCAACAAACTAACATTTGTTAATCCTTTAGTTGATGGATTTCAGTAGGCTTCCTTTGAAAAAGTGTCAGATGATGAAAAGAAGTAACTTTCTGATCATAACATCATTAAAAAAGCATCTTCCATAGAAAAAAGTGAAAGAAAGGTACAGGATTGGAGTCAATGAATAACTTAGAGTTCATGGGTTTCATATTCTGGTATTAAGTCTGTTTTTGTATAATAATGTAATGCCCAAATGGCTGTGCCTTTTCCCCCAACTAAGGACTATCTAAGGACCTGATATGTTTTCTCCCACTTGATATACAATCAGCATTAAAAATTAGGTAAATTTTCTTCTATCCATTTTAGCTTCAGATTGTTCTGCACTTGCCAACATTGAGCAAAAGAAAGACAATGCTCATGTTTCTTACTCTACAAAGAACATTTCTACATGAAAGGGTACCAAAGGACAGTCTTCAAAAAATCTAAATCCCTTCTACTCTAAGGATAATAAATCTTGGAGGTCCTATCAGTTAAGATGGTTCAAGTCATAGTCCTACCGAAACTTGCTATTAGGAACTTGCATGTGCTAATTTGTATTGACATGTGATAATTTATAAATAGTAGGGTTAATTTTAATTTTATCAAAGGCAAATAATTTCTCATTCAAATTACTCCAAATAAATTCCATTAATTTATAACCCAGTCTTTTAAATTTCAGATTGGTCAGTCCTATTCAATTAGATGTTCAAGAGAAATGGGGTGGGTGTGTCAATCTCTAATTAATTTCTCATTTGCCAGGCAAATCCTGTTTCATTGTAAAACTGTGTCTCTTAAATGAATTATTCCACTATATTCCATCACTAAATCCATATATGAAATAAAATAAATGCAGGACTGTTTGGCGTGTATATTTGTTTAAATTCTAAATTGTAGTGAGAAGAATGAGAATGAAACAATTGGGAAAAAGACAGATAGGAGAAAGGAAAAGGAAAATGTGGTATTTTGGGAAAAGGAACAAGAAATCAGGTTTTCAAACTGGAGAGATCATTCCATTGTGCTGGAGTGAAGCACAATGTGAGGTTTTTGCAATAAATGTAAAATTCCCTATTCAAGTGTGTATGTATATATACATACACATATATAAAGTGTATATTTGTTTAAATTCTAAATTGTAGTGAGAAGAATGAGAATGAAACAATTGGGAAAAAGACAGATAGGAGAAAGGAAAAGGAAAATGTGGTATTTTGGGAAAAGGAACAAGAAATCAGGTTTTCAAACTGGAGAGATCATTCCATTGTGCTGGAGTGAAGCACAATGTGAGGTTTTTGCAATAAATGTAAAATTCCCTATTCAAGTGTGTATGTATATATACATACACATATATAAAACATACACATATATACAATTACCTATACTGCAATCTATTTATCTATTGCAACAAAATGAAACAGAAATATATTTTAAAGGAAAAATAGGCAGAGCAGGGAACATTTTGCTTTTTTCCCATTTTCTCCTCCATAGTTTCATCATAATTCCTACAAATGCTGTTCCAACTCTGGCAAACTGCTTCAGTCCCTATTAATTTCCTTATGATTTGAGTGAAAAAAAAGTTTTTTTAGGGATTCAAGGATTTATTCAAAGGTTTCATTCATGTAAGGAATACCTGAAACTTAATTCTGTAATGTCTTATAATATACAGCCCTTTGGCTATGTATTTAAATTCAAAGAACAGAAATTTTCAGTTTTGTCTAACTACTTATTTGAAGTAAAAAAAGGAAATAAAATTTGCCATTAGTCTCCTGTGTTACAACCCATACAGGCTTCATCCATTAATCCATATGTAACTTCCCATTCTCTTCTGTAATACTACCAATTACTATGCAGTCAGGATTATTCGTATTCATATTCATATCTCACAGTGGACGTTTAAGTTACACTCTGAGCAACACTCATATCTTAAACTATACCTATTATACAGCTGTTGTACAATTACTGTAAATGAAGTGCACAATATGGGGCTCAACTTACATAATAACTTGCAATGAGTGATAGGGAAGGGGCTACAATTCACTGTTCTAAGCTACATAGATAGCTTGCCTTTGTGTAGTTTTTTTTTTTTTGTCTCCTGGATATTTAATCAATAGTGGTTGTTAAAGAAAAAAAGGAAAAGAATCATCACTAATGCTCCACAATGCTGCCCCTGCTTTGTTGAACATCTTGCTCTCAGAGGTGAGAAAATTCCCCAATCTTTTGGCTTTCCAGAAAGTTGTCAAGACTTGGCTGTGTGGCCCTGCATAGAGGACACAGAGGCCCATACAGCCATATAGAGGCATTCTGTCAGTGTCACATGTTAAGACTATGTTTCCTTTATGGGGGGGGGGAATGAACAGTTCACAGGAGACTCCAGGCGAAGGGAAATGACTATCAACCAGGTAATATAATTCAAGCCTTACTACCAAGCCTTCTTTTGGTGTAGAAATATCTGATGATCATTGGAAACAGAAAGGACCTCCATATAGTCCTTCAAATGTCATTTTTATATTCCATGAGGTCATTAGTCTATAGCCTATAACTTCATACAATACTATTTCACACGTACATAAATGGTACAGAATTTATATGGTACATATAAATGGTACATATATGGTACCTGCTGTCTTTGATATAACCCTAAAAGAAATTGTTTCTTTTCATAGATCTCTAGTCCTGTTTTCCATTCATTTCTACAGTTTTATATATATTTCCATTCCTTTTATGTCTGTTAATTTCCTAGCAAATGTTTGCTTCATCATTAGAATTGACTAACTCTTCCTCCTCCTCCCTACCTGCCAATCACCAACTCCATGCTAACTGAACATGCCTTATACAATTAATTGTGCTGCTTTGCATTATAGCTCATCAACACATTTAGAATTAGCCGAAATGAAATAATGGGGGTCAGTTCTGTAAAAAAATGAGTTTACTTTCATGCCAGCTGCAGAAAATGAACAAAACTGGCTTCATGCCAAGTGAGGGAGTCTCACATTAGGAAGAGACAAGGGAAATACTTACACAATACTGTATATCAAAGGAAATATTATATTATATATTACAATATTATACCCGTATACCTAAAAAAGGTTACCAACTATAGCTGGCCAACTTCATCTCTTACATATTCTCTCACTAAAGGAAGACTAGTTGTTTTACTTTATTTTGAAACAAATGGTTCTACACGAAAGCTGAAAGATGTTCCTTTACAATGCATATAAATCTTAGTCTGAAGAGAAAGAAAAATACTTGGAGCCCACTGGATCTTCTGTGAACAACATCTGATTATAATCCTTTTGTATGTTAAAATGTTGTTCAAGTAAAATGAATTAAATCCAACAGCAAAATAAAATATCAGTGTTTTACACTTGAAAATGGTAATTGATTCTATCCCTGTTGAAATTTACATGATTTCCATGTTGCCATTGGCACTCAGTTGGGAACAGATCTTGCCTTCCAGGGTACCCTTTAATTCATTTCAGTTGATGTAACAGCATTCAAAGGGGTTTAAGTCCACAAATATACCATGATGAAAATTACCAGGGGAGAATGTATGCACCAGAGGTCCATAAGCATTCCTGGAATTCATTATCAGGATTAAATGAAATGCTACCTATTCTTACAATTAGCATTGCAGTGATTTTTTTTTAATTTTAAATAAAAAGCAAAAGGAACCTATCTGTAGAAATAAGTTCTGAGTTATCTGACCCCAATCACATACCAAGAAAGCAAAACAGCCATTGTCCCCAGCTACCCCAATATCTAGATTTATATATGAGTAGCAGATCCTACTTCCAAGGCCATTGTACTGCCTCAATCATTAATTTTCATAGCCAAAGCTGTTTTTCCATATTATCTCTACAACATATCTGTAAGAGGTGCAGATAGAGGACTGTAGATAGCAGGCTATAGATAGCCTTAGACCATGACTGTATAATGCTGAGATAAGAAATTGCAATATCAAATTATTGACTGATCAGTCCAGTAATCACATACCTAAGAAGACATCATGACTATTATAATAGAGTTCTTTTGACCTTTGCAATACTTAGTTTTTTTAATGACAAAATAGGTTCTCTTTTTTTAAAAAAGAGAAGTTGCCATAAAGAAAAGGTGATCCATTAAAGAGTACATTAAATATGAACCTCACTATTATGAATTTGAGACTTGCTTTCTTTTGTCTTCATTGAAGAGGCATGGGATCATGTCATGCTTTGGTAAAAGATTGACAAGGAAGTCAGCTGTGTGTTGTAATATATTACTTATATTAATTATACTATATTAATTTTATTAATTATATTATTATATTATGCTCTGCTCTGCTCTACTCTATTATACTATACTTTACTATACATTATATATATTATATTCATTATATTCCTACATATCTTTCAAATATTTTTGACTACAATTTCCATCAATTACCATATTGCTCATATTCTGAACTTGTGGAGTTCTCCAAAGCATATGTAGGATATACCTGAATACATAAAATTGGGCACGGAATCAACTGTTTGATATGGAATGCTTTCACATATTTCAGAATATGTGATTCATTTGCGTCTCTGTTGGTGGATTAAATTTAACATTGAGTGATCTATATATCCATCTATATTATATGGAAAATGTGTGTAGAAACCTGAGGGTAACAATTCTGGATATATGGCAATCAGTCCTTTGAAATGAACATTTTTTTCCTGTTCTTGGAAATCTAGAAAGAAGTAGAGGAGGGAAAAAGAATTCTGGCTATTAAAAAAGCAACTAAGCCAAGAATTGTAAGCACTATTGAAAAGAAGGTAATTTATAGGTGAATACTAGCTTGCATGAAGATGTATTAGGGATTGTATTTTTTTGTATTATTTCCAATTTTTGGGACTAATTTCCATAATAATGATGTTAGCTGAAAAGCTGCTTTTGTCTATCAGGTCTCAGCAGAAAAAGCAAATATGAAAATGGCAGCATTTTTAACAATATGTCAGGATTTTCTTTAATAAAGCTAATGTTTTCAGATCTGTTTTTATTAAAACATGGTAAATGCCATCAAATTCCTGATATAAAATTTCATTATATACTGTAAATATTTATCACTTCCCAAAGAAAACTTTACACATGAGCTGAAGTCCCACACAGTTGATCTTAATGCATGCTTTCTCCACTATAGGACATGTTAATTTAAAATAGGGAGCTAAGACACCATTTGATTTCCTTAGTCCTTCCTAATCAGATATAATGATATAAATGAAATGAAAGATGGTAACATAGACATAGCTTTTCCTTAATTGTTATGTTATGTCCCTTTCTTTACATGAAATTGACAGTGTGGCTACAGCACTAAGAATTACCTGTCAGACACATAAGAATATTCCAGGATTTCACTGAACCAACCTAATTTCACATTTTTCAGACTAATTTTGGACTTTACACATATTTGAATTGTCTAAAACACTCTTAGCCCTACATACCTCAAATATATCAAAGTGTAATTCAACATTTATATTTTAGAAAAATGCATTAAAATTGCATATTTGGGGAGAGTAGTTAAAATCATGATTTAAATAGAACATTAAATATGAATTTTCATGCATTTAAAAAAATATAACACGATTGAAGGAACTTGAGAAAAACTGAAATGGACTAGGAATAGTTTGAGTTACCAAATATATTTATTATATTGTACTTCACTATATTATTATTATTACTATTAAACTTTCATTCCTGCTCTGGTTATTAATATGCTTCTAGGGATTCAAGAAGCAAGTTATGACCCATAAAGTCTTACATGGCATAGGGCCTAGATTCTTGAGAGATTGTCTAGCTCCTGTAGTATCAATAGCAATAGCAATAGCAACAGCACTTAGACTTACGTATATGCCACCCCATAATACTTTACAAAGATATTTAAAGATTTTTTTTTAAAGGTTCTTTCAACATATAAATAACAAGAAAAAAGTCAAGGAAACAGTCAGTCCACTAAAGAGAGAAGATGGCAAGGAAGTAACAAGCAGTAGAGAGAAAGCAGAGATGCTTAATTTGTTCTTTGCATCGGTCTTCACACAAAAAGAAACTACAGCCCAACCTACCAATAACATAACTGTAAAAGACAGACTAGAAATAAAAATTAAAATAAGCAAGAAAATGTTAAGAGAACACCTGTCTGATCTTGATGAATATAAATCACTGAAACCTGATGGATTACATCCTAGAGTTCTAAAGGAGCTGGCAGATGTCATCTCAGAACCATTGTACCATACAATGGTACATACATTGTACCATTGTATGTTTAAAAAATCCTGAAACACCGGGGAACTACCTGAGGATTGGAAAAGAGCTGATGTGGTTCCCATCTTCAAAAAAGGAGAAAAAAAAGCAAGATCTAGGAAACTACAGACCAATCAACCTAACATCAATATCTGGGAAGATACTGGAAAAGATAATTAAACAAAGAACTGCAAATATCTACGGTAGAAACAAATAAAGTTATAACTAGAAGTCAGCATGGATTTGTTAAAATACCAAACCAATCTTATTTAATTCTTCGACAAAGTAACTAAATTAGTAGACCAGCCAAATGCTGTGGACATAATATACTTAGACTTCAGTAAGGCATTTGACAAAGTAGACCAAAACCTACTTCTTGGTAAGCTAGAAAAAATTGGGATAGATAGCATCACCACCAGATGGATTTGTAACTGACTGACAAACTGTACTCAACTAGTAGTCCTTAATGGTACTACAGCTACATGGAGGGAAGTAAGCAGTGGAGAACCACAGGGTACTGTCTTAGTCCCAGTACTTTTCAATATTTTCATAAATATTTAGATGAGGGAATACAAAGGGAACATATCAAATTTGCAGATGATACTAATCTGGCAGGAATAACCAACACCCTAGATGATAGGATCAAGATCCAGGTGCGGCCTTGATACTAGGCCCTACCTAACAAAATGAAATTCAGTGTAGAGAAGAGTAATGTCTTGCACTTAGGCAAGTACACATACAGATTAGGTGAAACCTGACTTAATAGCAGTAACTGTCAAAGGGATCTTAGAGTCCTAGTGGATAATAATTTAAATATGAGCCAGCAGTGTGCGGCAGCAGTCAAAAAACTCCCATGCAACCCTAAGTTGCATTAACAGAGGAACTGATTCATGATCATGTGAGGTACTAGTACAATAAAGCCTTAGTAAGGCGACACCTAGAATACTGCATCCAGTTTTGGTCACCACACTATAAACAAGATATTGAGACTCTAGAAAGAATGCAAGATGATTAGGGACCTGGAGGCTAAAATACCATACTTTTTGGTATAAGACACACTTTTTTCCTCCCTAAAAGAGGGTGGAAATGTTGGTGCGTCTTATACACCGAATACAGCCATTTTTGGCCTCCCGAAACCCCACCCAGCGTGTTCTGTTTTTGTGAAAAATGGGCCCGTTTTTCACAAAAACAGGATGCGCAGAGGGTTTGGGAGGCCTGAAGAGTGCTCCTGGGGGCTGGGGAGGGCAAAAACAGGACACGTGGGGGGATTGGGAGGCCCAAAATGGGCCCATTTTTGCAAAAATGGGATACACAGAGGGTTTGGGAGGCCTGCAGAGTGCTCCTGGGGGCCGGGGAGGGCAAAAACTATTTTTTTTCTTGTTTTCCTTATCAAAATCTTGGTGCATCTTATACTCCGTTGCGTCTCGTAGTCCAAAAAATTCGGTATATAAAGAATGGTTGCAGGAACTGGGCATGGCTAGTGTAGTGAAGAGAAGAGAAGGACCAGGGGTGACATGATAGCAGTTTTCCAATATTTGAGGGGCTGTCACAGAGAGGAAGGGGACAATCTATTTTCCAAAGCACCCAAAGGCCAGACAAGGAACAATGGATGGAAACTGATCAAGAAGAGTTTCAACCTAAAAATAAGGAGACAGTTCTGACAGTGAGAACAATCAACCAATGGAACATCTTGCCTTCAGAAGCTGTGGGTGCTTCATCACTGGAGGCTTTCAAGAAGAGACAGGGCAGCCACTTGTAAGAAATGGTGTAGGGTCTCCTGCTTGAGCAGGGGGTTGGATTAGATGACCAACAAGGTCTTTTCCAATTCTGTTATTCTGTAAACCTTGAGCAGTTTGGAACCAGGTCACAGAAGTGGTGAGTGAGCGTGTGTGCATGTGCACCTCCCCACATGCAAGTAGTGAGCAAATATGCCCACCACTCACACAAATGGAGCTATACACACTTGCTTGGCTGCTGCTCACATGGAACCATCTCCTCTCCCTCCCCCCGCTGATAGGTTGTGGAACTCTGATCTATCGGGATCCAATAAGCATGATTTTCTATCATGACACCTGCCTTCTGGATTGAGATTCCTTTGTATTTGTGTTTCTTGGACCTGCTAGCATTCCAGAAAGCCTTAAAGAGCTGACTATTCTCCCAAGCCTTGAAGTAGAGAAGGTGGGGCCAGTGCCAAATTGTGTGCAAGTATGCTTAGGCAGATTCATTATTGTTTCTTGCTCTTTATTTCTTTTTTTTTTTCTTCATAATTATTGTATTTTTATTTTGCTTTCTTTTATTGTACATCACCTGGTTTCTTGGTCTGAGGTCAGCTGGTGACTTAATAGTATCAATTAAATTAAACAGTTTAAAATTAAATGAATTGCTTTGTTATATTGTGCCAAGTAGAGCTCTTCTACTAACTTCTCCAAAGGGTTATAAAGTAGTTATTCTAGAAATTATTTCACTATTAATTTGGAATGAAAGAAATACAGGTAGTCCTTGACTTATAACTACAATTGAGACCAAGATTTCTGTTGCTAAATAAAACAATTGCTAAGTGAGTTTTGTGTGATATTATGACCTTTCTTCCAACAGTTGTTAATTGTTAATAACAGTTAATTTAGTTAGTGACTAAGTTAGTAGACCAGCGAAATGCTGTGGACATGGTATACTTAGATTTCAGTAAGGCATTTGACAAAGTAGACCATAACCTACTTCTTTGTAAGCTAGAAAAATGTGGAATAGAAAACATCACCACCAAATAGATTTGTAGCTGGCTAACAAACTGTATTCAGTGAGTAGTTCTTATTGGTACTACATCCACGTGGACAGAAGCAAGGCTCTGTCTTGGGTCCAATACTCTTCAATATGTTGATAAATTACTTAGATGAGGGAATAGAAGCCGAGGTGGTGCAGTGGTTAGAGTGCAGTACTGCAGGCTACTTCAGCTGACTGCTAGCTGCAGTTTGGCAGTTCAAATCTCACCGGCTCAAGGTTGACTCAGCCTTCCATCCTTCCAAGGTGGGTAAAATGAGGACCCAGATTGTTGGGGGCAATATGCTGACTCTGTGAACCGCTTAGAGAGGGCTGTAAAGCACTGTAAAGTGGTATATAAGTCTAAGTGCTGTTGCTATTGTTATTGCTATTGCTATTGCTATTGCTATTGCTATTGCTAGAAGGGAAACCCATCAAATTTGCAGATGACACTAAAGTGGCAGGAATAGCCAACACCCCAGAAGACAAGCTCAGGATCCAAAAGGATCTTGACAAACTTGAACAATGGGCCCTATCCAACAAAATTTTAATGTGGAGAAAAGCAAAGGCTTACATTTAGGCAAGAAAAATCAAAGGTATAAGTACAGATTAGGCAAGACCTGGCTCAAAAACAGTAACTGTGAGAGAGATCTTGGACTTCTAGTGAATGATCACTTGAATATGAGCCAGCAGTGTGCAGCAGCAGCCAAAAAAGCTAATAGAATCCTGGGTTGTATAAACAGAGGAATAGAATTAAGATCACGTGAAGTATTAGTACTACTTTATAAAACCCTAGTAAGACCACACCTGAAATACTGTAACCAATTTTGGTCACCATACTATAAAAAATATGTTGAGTCTTTGGAAAGAGCAACTAAGATGATCAAAGACCTGAAGACTAAAACATATGAAGAATGGCTGCAGGATTTGGGTTTGGCTAGTCTAAAGAAAAGAAGAATTAGGAGTGACATGATAGCAGTATTCCAGTATTTGAGGGGCTGCCACAAAGAAGAGGGGCTCAAATTATTCTCCAAAGCACCAGAGGGTAGGACAAGAAACAATGGCTGATAAGTAAAAACTTGTTAACAGTGAGGACAATTAACCAGTGGAACAGCTTGCTTTCAGAAATCATGGATGCTCCATCACTGGAGGTATTTTTTAGAAGAAACTGTTGTGGCCCACCAGCTGCCAGCGGAGTTGGTGGCAGACTTGGACGATGAGGAAGTTGGGGATGAACTTGAGCCAGTTCTGGAGTCTGGGGAAGGCTCTGATGGATGCTCTGTGTCGGATGCAGAGATAGAGCCAGGGCCGTCCGACATTTCCCAGCCACCGGAGAGGCAGCTGCCTTTGAAGCCTGATATGAGTGAGTAGGAAGAACAGCTGGGGCCTGTTCCAGATGCACGTATGTGCAGAGCAGTTAGGAGAGGTAACCAATGGAGGACAAGGAGTTGACTCGGGAAGCAAAGCACATGTGGACGCTGAATGGCCACCCCCTGGCTGGGGAATAAATAGAAGGAAAGGGGAGTGGTTGTCGTAGGAGACAACAGTTCGTATTTCTAAAGATTTTGCTCATTGTGTTTCGTGTTACAAAGACTGCTTGCCAGAACTTAATTTGCAGCCTTAATTTGCAGCTGGGAGCTCACGGCCTTGCAATTATCACAAGGAACTGATAAGGTCTGTTACTGCAGTTAACTCCTTGAAGGACTATTGCCTGGACTTTTCAGTGGGTGAATGCAATTAATTCACAAGAGGTAAATAAAGAGGGAGTTTTTGTGACCAGGAGTCTGTTTCTTGCTTCTGCTAAGGCTGGGTCAGAACAGAAACTAGACAGTCACTTATCTGAAATGGTATAGGTTCTCCTGCTTGAGCAGGGAGCTGGACTAGAAGATCTCCAAGGTCCCTTCCAGCTCTATTCTATTCTGAAGCTGTTAAGTGAATCACTGCAGTAGTTAAGTTTGCAACACAGTTGTTAAGTGAATGTGGCTTTCCCATTCACTTTGCTTGTCAAAAAGTCACAAAAGGTTAGGGTTACATGACTATAGCTAGTGGTGGGATTCAGCCGGTTCACACAGGTTCGCCTGAACCAGTAGCTAACTGCTTGTGCATTTTGGAGAACCGGCTGAAAATAAAGTGCAAGAGAGGGGTTTTTTTTCCTTCTCTCTCCCTTCAGTTAATAGCTCTGGGCAGACAGCCAAGAACCACTTCATAGGCTGCTTAGTTGCAGCTGCAATGCAGCCAACACATGCCTTAAATAAAGTCAATAAACAACAGAAACTGACAGGATTAGGGCAGGGAAACACCCAGGAAACCCATCAATCACCCATCTAGGGATGGGATTAACCTCTTCCCTTCAGGAAGAAGGACAAGATTACATTTTCATTATAAAGGGTATTAAGTAACACATAATCAGCTGATACTCCCTGGAGTTCCCCAAGACCTTTTATAGCTGCTGCAGTGTTGGCTACTTCTTGTTTCTTCCTGTAGTTGACTAGGTTGTGCCAGTTTGATGAAAGGTGGATGTCTCAGATCTCTTCTCCCTGAGATCCTCTGCTTTTTGCGCACTGGTGCCTCCACCTTTCTGTCTTAATGTAACTGCTTAGTTATTTCTGCTGTCATTGCCTGTCAGTCACATGGATGTGTTTACCTGATATTTTTCTACATAATCCCGGCATGTGAGACAGGTAAGAATTTCACAGGCTATGCCATCATTGAAGAATAAACCAAAAAGTAGAGAAAAATAAAGTGGATAAAAATGAAATAAATGCAGTAGTGTAAGGCATGTGGCAAGGCACTCAGTACCCCTTCTCCTTTACAAGGACATCATTCTCACAAATGATTTATTTTGTTAGATGTTTATCCTGTCTTTATTACTTTATAAGGAACTCAAGGTGGAGAACTTATCTAATATTCCTTCCTTCTCTTAGTTTCCCTACAACCACAATCTAACAAGTGGTTTGGGCTGGGAGAGAGTGACTGGTCACTCAACCATTTTTTTAAGCCTAAAATGGGACTAGAACTCAGAGTCTCTTGGTTTCTAGGCCAGCACCTTAACCAATATTTTGTTTTAAAAGGAGGAAGGAATGTCAAAATAACTTGTAAGAATTGCATGCAAAAACAGGGTTGGAGGAAACAAACTTGTAAAGCTGCAAACATCACAGATAACATTTCAGAATAATCTCCCATAGAATGATGCAAAAAACAAGAGAGGTTGTAGCAAATTACAATCTGAGATGGACTTGTTAATAGGAAAGGAGACTAGAATGAGCAGTAATACTTTGCAAGATGCATCAAACCTGGAATCAAGATGTTTGTTATTTATTTGCACAAGGCGAGCATTCTTTTTATTTTAAAACTACTTGCTCCACTGAGGTGAGCGGCTGGGCATGACAAGGAGGGGCTGGAAGAGGAGGGGTGAGATATGGCATGGCCAGGCGTGGCAAGGAGAGGCCAGGTAAGATGAGGCATCCCTTGACATGAGTGATGTTGAGTTGGCCATGCCCACCCAATCACATGACCATCCACCCATGCCTACCCAGGGCAGAGAACCGGTTGTTAAATTATTTGAATCCCACCACTGACTATAGGACACTGCAACTGTCATAAATATGAATCAGTTGCCAAGTGTCTAAATTTTGATCATGTGTCCATAGGGATGCTGCAATAGTCATATGTGTGAAAAACAGTCATAAGTAACTTTTTCAGTACCATTGTAAATTCAAATGGTCACTAAATGAACTGTTGTAAGTAGAGGAATATCTGTATCACAAAAACTAAATATTTGGAATTTGCCTGTCTGCCACTAGCTTGNAGGAAGGAAGGAAGGAAGGAAGGAAGGAAGGAAGGAAGGAAGGAAGGAAGGAAGGAAGGAAGGAAGGGATTGATATTAGTTGGCCAGAGTTAGAAAGACCAAACCATGCAGGAGGAAGTTTAACTATTTTCAGTAATTGATCTGTTTTATCCATACTCTGATCTTGCTTCTATGCAGTGTTGAATAATCTAAACTAAATAATCTGAAACAACTTTCTTAGAAATTTCATTTGTATTATGTGCAATTTAGCAAAACTGAATGCATGGGTTTAGCAGGACCCCATGATTGAAACGGTGTCAATAACTTGGCCTCAATTGTAGAAATGTTAGACCCTAAAGCAGCAGAAGAAAACAATGATCAAAGACCTTATTTTGGTATGTAGTGAGACATGAGCGATATCAATTTCCTGTAGATTGTGAAGTACAAAATCTATAAATTTGGGAATTTGTCAATATGCCAGCTGTTTGATGCTTTGGCCTTCAATTCCCCAAGCCATTCCTTTCTTTTTACAAAGCAAATAGCATGGCTTTACATGTTTAGATTAAGATAACCTTTACTGTCACATCATTTTTACTGTGAGCAGTAACTATATATATATGTTGTATACAGGGGTGAAATTCAAAATTTTTCCCTACCGGTTCTGTCAGCATGGCTTGGTGGGCATGGCAGGGGAAGGATACTGCAAAATCTCCATTCCCACCCCACTCCAGGGAAGGATATTGCAAAATCTCCATTCCTACCCCACTCTGGGGCCAGCCAGAGGTGATATTTGCCGGTTCTCCAAACTACTCAAAATTTCCGCTACCGGTTCTCCAGAACCTGTCAGAACCTGCTGAATTTCACCCCTGGTTGTGTATATTTCCACTATATGAATACATAGCAGAAAGAGGAAACTGCAGAAGTGGGCTAAAGCTTTTATTGCTTTCCTTAGGCCCATGATAAAACTACTATATCATCTGCATATCACTTTGGCTAACTTTAGGGGGGGAAATCATTTTTCAAGCAAAGCTACCCAGCTTCTTTGCCCCAGTGTAAGGACAGCCCACAAACCATATCCAGAAAGAATATTTGGATACCACCTGTATCTCAAATGAGGTGCATGATTTGTGTTTTCTTTCCCCTTTAAGTGGTGATTGCCTTCTTTCCTCCTCAATATGCTGTGTATAATGGTATGTGGGAATGACCTTGGAAGATTGGGATAAGAGATGTTTCCTAGGGAATGATAAGATAAAAGAGAGCATAGTGGGAAGAGCAAGAAGCTCTGGAGGGACCCTACCCTACTTAGTTTCTCATACTGTAAAGAAGATGGCAGGAGAATTATATTTTCAGACTTGAAATATTCTGCTATAATGTAGCTTTACAGTAAAATAGAATTAGTTTATTTGAGTGTGTTTCCTGTATGAACAATCTGAAAAGCTGACATTATGGGACAATGTAGGGCATACTACCATATGTGCATAGAGAAGCCTGAAATGACATGTGTTTGGTCAGTGACCTTATGGCTTTAGTTGATTCTGGCAAATTATTTTAGACATATCCATTCCATCTAGTCATTGACCTTTTCTCCTATTCTTCAGTCCTGTTTTGATTATGAAGTAGACCAGAATCTCAGCATTTATAGGAATTATCCCCCAGACTCCTTTTTAAAAGGTGTTGGCTTACTGGTCCAAAACCCTGGACCAAAACCTGAAATTGATTAGCCCATTCCTGGCTTAAGGTAATTGGAAATGTAACTGAAAGGATTCATAATTTGCATTTCTGTGACATTACATCCCAGTGATTGATGTTGCCAGAAGCTCTGACTCTTCCTTTCTTGACATAATGATCTTAGGGTTGTTTACAGCTCCCACACATTCCCTTTCTCAGTTCCAACTTTTCATTTTCCGACAGCTGTTCAATTCCAGCTACTTCTAGATAAGGGTTTCTCAAATCTGCAAATTTAAGATGACACCATGCAAAGTTGGAATTGAACTCCAAACAAAAATTGAAATCCATAAATCTTAAAATCACCAAGTTTGAGAAACATTGATCTAGAATGGAGTCAAAAGATATACTACTCTCTGCTGCTAATTAGTGGCCAAAAGATTGAACAGCCAGCCCAAGGTTTCAAGAAATATATGTTCAGTCAACAGTATTAAGTAAAGGGGGAAAAATATAATCAGAGCACTCTGTCCTAAACTGAACAAGACTTTTACATTAGGGACGTAACATTTGGAGGGTTCAAATTTCAGCTAAGGGAACCATGACCACAGGCCCTAAAATGGTGTACATTAAAATTATATATGGTGCAAAGACATGTTGGGAGTGCAGCACAATGATACTGTGGTGAAAAGAATGATTTAAGACAGCATGACTTTCTTCAAGCCCCAGAGTGAGGAGAGAGCACTGAAAAACAGCAGCGTGGATCTGGTTTGGGTTAAATACCCCTTCAATACATTGATGTGCAAGCTGAATAGTGGTGGGGTAAATTAAACTAATTTCCTTTCTACTTAAAAAATTGCTTCAGAAAGAAATTATTTTATGTTACACCTTATTTTCAGACTGGTCTTATTCTGTCATGAATATACGAAAGCAAGGAACTAATGAAAAATGTATTTCCATTAGAAACATCACCAGTGCAGCAGATTTTACACTGAACACACAGAGGAACAACACATTCATCATCAAATTCCGTTTGGAGTGGAATCAAGCAGCATCTGCAGTTCTGAAGTATGACAGACACTAGCAAGACAGCCAAATGGCTATTATCTGCATTTGGCAGATAACAGTATTAGATACAAATTCAATATGCATCCAATCAGCATATCTAGTAAGAACCCCAGCATCATTCCCTTTAAAAGGCTAAGTCAGAATAAGTAAGTCATAGTAATCCAACATGGTACAGAAATAGAAATGTCACAAATTTCAAAGCTACGAATTTGTTTGCCAAAAATCTGCAATCACCTTCATCTTGTCATCTACAAAGGAACTAAAAATATAGTTGGCTTTCAGAGCACGCTCCATTTCCCATCTCATTCATAAGCCTTTAAATGGTGAAACACGTGGGAGCAGAGATGCAGCTTGGGCTGGGCCTTTGGGCTGATGTCTGGGACATGGAGCCCAGAAGTCTTTATTCCCAGAGAAGGCTGGTGACTGAGGCAGCATTAAACAGTCCATCAATAATTGGACTGAGAATCACAGGCAACTACCAACAGAGACTGATGGAAGAGTTGGCTAAAGCATCCTTTCTATTCTGTTTTTCAGAAAGCTGGAGGGGAAAAAATGAGCTGGAAAGGCACCTTGTTACAGATAATCATTGTATGGACCTTTAGCATTTTATATTTATATCCTGTCAATGCAACGGAGTGCTTCCATACAAGCTTACAGCTCCTTGGGTTACTGAGGGAATGCCGCTGTCTATCCTACATCATTTACCGTAACTTTGGTGGGGAATTAGTCACATCTGTTGTGACCTTTATGAGTGGAATCAACATAGATAACAGACACTATCCATCTCACACACTTGAATTATTCCTCTTTTTCTTTTTGCAAGTTATTTTAACCTATGCTTGTTTATTACAAGCGGTTTTATTGTTTCAGACATTTTCAGAGTTTATCACACAATGTATTTCTCTTTTTCTAAATGAAAAGGAATAGATAACCAAAGCAAGCAAGCAAGAAGAATTTGGCTTCCAGAGTAATATGTATGAAAGGTAAAGACATCTTTGAGTCAGGCTTGACTCCTATTGACTACCTAAATATGTTGTCTACCACCATGGGAGATGGATGGCAACAACACAGGGTACATCACAATGACCTTCTTCTGGGAGGCTTCTTTGGCAATCATGTGATCAAAGTTCCTCTCATTTTGTATGTGCATCACATCTATGACATACATATAAGGAGCAGGGCTACATTATGGAGGCATGGCTGCCTTTTTCTCATGTACATCTCTGCTTAGGAATTCCTGAGAGTGTTCCATTTAAGTGCCATCTAAGGCTGAACCTGCATAGTTTTTACCAAGACAAGCAAAGGGTGGCTACCTGAATCAGTGTCTGTAGTGTTTGGTTAGACTATCATTCTACTTTCTTTTAGGGGCTGGTGCCAGGTTTCTTTATCTGGTTTTTTTTATGTGAAATGTAGTAGCTAAAAACTACCAGATGATGATGAAAAAGAAAAAGATGAATGATTGATTTTGGGTTTATTTTCCTGCCCAAGATTCACATAAGGAAGCTAATAAAAATAATACAAACTAAACAGGTAGGGTATATTATGAAAGTTGAAATTAAAAGAGTTCCTAATTAAAACTTTTATGCATTGTATCCCTATCTCTTAAAATTTTCCTCAAAATTTTCTCTTAAAATTTTCCCACACAGCAATATTTCAGAGAAAAATAATCAAAAGTCTTTGGGATCTAAGCAAAGAAGCCTTGTGAAACTAATTTGCTTGCTGTTTACATGCCATTTTTTTCTGAAAACTGTGCCCTACATTATGTTTTTGGGTTTCAAACCCATCTAAAGGAGCTTGTTTTCTTTTCTATTCTTTTACAGCCACTTTTGTCTGTATTAACCATAGATATTTTATCTGAATGATCTTTCAGGAAAAATTATTCTTTATCTCTGTAATCTAAACTAGCCTTCCCCAATCTCACACACAGAGTTTGTCTGTATTAACTATAGATATTTTATCTGAATGATCTTTCAGGAAAAATTATTCTTTATCTCTGTAATCTAAACTAGCCTTCCCCAATCTCACACCAGAGGTATTGAGGGGGGGGGGAAGCATTTGAGTTTCAAATCAACATTGCTAATGGTTCTTTTTCCAGAAATGTAGTCCCAGAAAAACTCAGGAGGAAAAGATTTGAGGAACTCTACGTTATACCAACCAGAGTTTGTTCTGGTTTGGACAAATATACCCTACATGGGATATCTTAAAACAGATGCAAATGTTTCCAATCTTCTTGTTATACTACTGGAAAGAAAGAAATGTATCATTATAGCTTACATAGCAATGCTTTAATTTAGCCTTATATGTTTCGATGAAGGACCATCAGTGAGAAGTTCCTATGACTGTATAAATTATATTCAATATAAGTACAATAAATCATATTATATTGTCATCAACTGTGAAGACTGCTGGCAAACATTTGAAGGATATTTTCCTTCAGGAAACATGACATTGTAAGGTTTGATGCATAAATAGTTTAGAAATGCTGTTGCTGGTAATAATAATTGTAATAATAAAGTAATGATAGTGAACGAGACCCAGACAAAGTATTTGCATTAGAGTCCCAATGGGACATCATTTAAGTTATGACTTACTTTTCAAATTGATTTCAATGAGATTTAAACTCAGCCAACTTATTCTGGATCCTTCCCAAATACTGGTACAAGGGCTCCCTCGTAGTGTGTTCATAAGCAGAATAGTTTAGAAGAAATGTAGCAAATATTTCTAATTGCCATATGGAACAGCAGTTTTGAAGAGTTATATTTATATGGATTAGGAAGGGAGAAAAGGATATTTATATTATTAACCCAAAGGCAACATTTAGCTAATTAAATTGCTTCAAGTCTTGTGTGACTTCCTGCATAGGTCACGATATAAGGGGAGATAGGTTTGGCTGGCCTTTGGGATTAATCCCAGGAGAACATCCCACTGACACATGGTATTTACAGCCTGCAGAATTATTTAAACAGTTCTCAAACTGTATTGCAGGTGAATTTCAGATATGGCATGACATAATTAACAGATTAATTCTTCTTTGCTTGGGCTGTAGATCCAATGAAGTGGTATATTTCACAGTAGTATTACCATCTGGGATACTATACCCTCTGGAGCCAAAAGACATTGCTTAGCATTATGTGCTTTAAAAAAGAAAAGAAAAGAAAAAGCAACTAATAAAGTGATCAGAAAGGCTGTTAGAAATACTGGTTAGTTTTACATCCTCAGTTTCATAATCAAACAACCATTAATTTAATTTACATTTAAATAATTGGATTCATTGCCAAGTGATTCAGGTAAATGCTTTGTATACTCTGTCTATTCATACATTTTTAAAATCTGTATCTGGGGAAAGAGAAATTCACAAACTTGTCCATTCTGGCAGAGACTTCAATTGTTTAGTATTTAAAAGTCTGAATTTGAATCTGAATCTGTCTATTTCCAAATAAGGTCATGTTAACAATAACTTGTAGAACTATTCCATCATGTCATTTTATTTGAACCTTAAGGTTACTCTGCCTTTTTGGAGAGGGGAAGATGTGCATGTATTTACAAAACAAAGCAAACAAAGCACAGGGCTATAGTCATCCACAATCTCTATTTTTTTCTGAGAATGTCTATATTCTTGAGAATTTGGGCTATCCATAAATCTTGGAAGAGAATATGATTCTGGAAACTGGTGACTGCTTTACAATAGAGAACCAGCTGATCCCACCACTGGCTAGCCTGAGCGTGCTCTACGTCTGCCCTACTGCACAAGTTCGTCGAGCAGTTTGCCGAGGATGCCCTGCCTCTGCCTGCCACCCTGCTACAAGTGCACCCTTCCCGGCCTGCCTGGTGGACTGTGGCACCGGGTTAGCCCAGAGACATGGAGAGAGAGGGATATGAATGGACAACACTTGGCTTCCTGCGCCACAGACGGCGGCCAAGGGAAGCGGCTGGGTTGCCAACCACTGTAGATATGAAGCATGTTGGAGGTTGAAGCATTCTGTGTGTGCCTGTGAAAGTGCAATTCTGATCTGAGTATTTATTAGGGAAGCAGATATGTAAGAGTTTTATTTGTAGGAAAATAAGATATATCGAAAACAACATTTAGACATATCCTACCTAGTAAGCGCAATACTACCAGGGAGAGAATCAATGAACTTATGATCTATATTTGCCTGAGAACAAAGGCAAAAGGCAACCACCTGTGAATATTGTAGTAACCTGCCAGACAAAGTTTATGAGGTTCTGAAAAGTCAGTGAGATTGAACAGGTTCCTACTAATCTAGCTGACAATTTTGTCATTCAAAAGGTAGAGAAGACAACTAGAGGGACAGCTATACTGGACCTAATACTAACAGAGAAGAAATAATAGAGGGATTAAAGTTGCAGGAAATTTGGGGAAGAATGACCATGTCATATTAGAATTCAATATAATGCAGACACAAGCAATACAACATAATCAAACCAATGTCTTGGACTTTAAAAGACTTGATTTCAACAAATTTAGAGTTTGGGAAGGATTCGATGGATGAAAATCTTAAAGGGGAAAACAACCCAAGAAACTTGGGAAACTCTAAAAAAAATATGATTATAAAGCCCAGTCCAGCACTGAAAACAAAAAATAAGAAATCCAAGAAATCCACTCCACAAAGAACACTCTGATAAGTATAAAAAATGGAAATGGGGACACATAACTAAGGCAGAATACCCACTTATAGTCTGAATCTGCAAAGATGAAGTCAGGAAAGCTAAGGCTCAGAATGAACTAAGACTTGCAACAAATGTCAAAAATAATTTTAAAAAAAGTTTCCTTCAACATATAAAAAACAAGACAAAAAGTCAATTGGTCCATTAATGGGAGAGCACAGGAAGAAAGGGACGGGCAACAGAGAGAAAACAGAGCGGCTTAATTCCTTCTTTGCATCTGTTCTATGTTATCTCCAACAATATAATGGCAAGAGAAACATCCAAAATGACAATAAGAATAAGCACTACCTGCAAAATTGGTTGTATCATCATATGGATTGTTCCCATCCAATTTTCCACTTAGGTTATTACATTTCATCCCACCTCTATTTAGGATTTAAGTTAATGAAAAAATTCAGGATATTTTTATTCAAGTTTTGGAAATCTGTTGATACTGGACTCTTTTGTGTTACACTGACATTTTGCTAGATAAGAACATAATTCAGTAAAATAATGTGGATTTATTCTAGAAGGTAAATAATTAGGTAGCAAAACCTCCCTAATATTATGACCCATTTCTAAATTCCCAAACATTATTTATACATTAGATCTATAATGTTGCATATAATGTATCTAGTGCCTCTAGTCCACCTATAGATTGAACTTTGCCTTGATGAAGCTACATTTCAGATCTTCATCACACCCCATTAGTCAATTTAGCATGCATTACAATTGTTCTGAAAATAATGTGACAAAAGACCTATTAGATCTATGAAATCAAAAGACCTGCAAATGACAATTTGGTTTGCTTCAAGCTTGCTTCAAAGTAGTATTAGCAAAATGCTTTCAAATCAAACTTATTTTACCATTTTCATTTGCACTATCAAACAGGAATGGAACCTTTTAAAAATAATTATAGAGGTTAATATATAAAACTAAAGCTTCACCTTCAACATGTAAACTTTTAAAAGACCTAAGCACTAAAGTAGTTATAGAAGATGATTCATTTTACATTTTAATGACCCATCTAAACTATGTTTCCACTATTGTTAATGGTATGCTTCAGATGCTTATGGATTTCTGCTTATATAGATCCATTTTATCTTTATTTTGTTTCTGATTTATTACTAGATTCATACACTCTCTCACTGAATGACTCTGTCCAAGAATGTCTCATCTTTCTGCACATAGAACTGAACTGCAACAGCAGACTCACAAAACATAAGTCACCATTTAATTATTTATGCATGTTTCTACTTGAATTGGAGTTGAGTCAAAGTGGCATACACTTTAAACAGTACTTAGAGGTTATTGAATGATGTACACAAGTTTTCTGTAAATCATTCAATTGATTAAGCCCACAGACTCTTGACCGTGATTGGTGACCAGTCAAAAGTTCTGACAGAAGATCATGAGGTGCTCACTGAATCTGTATTTTTCAACAAATAAGATCAATGCTATTTTGGTTGATGACCATTATTGAACATGATTCATGGTTTTCCTAATATAGGAGTCCCTAAAAAAATTTCTTTTTACAGAACTCCATAGAGATTCTCAGTCATCCAAGTCATGGTTGTCCCAAAGGTGCTTTTTCAGGAGGCAACTGGAGGTAATTCTTCCATTCCCCACTATCCTGTCAGAGCTGAAGAAACTTTTTGGATGAAAAGCGAAATGTCTTCAAAAGAAAAAACAAGAAAGTCCAAGTTGCCTCCTGAAAAAGCACCTTTGGGACTTTTTACAGAACATACCTTGGTAGTGGGATTTATGGTTGTGATTTGTACAATGCGGTGTTTGTTTAGACAATGATATCAGTGTTATCTAAGTATAAAAGTATTCTACTTTTTATACCAAGGAAATGCATAATTATAATATGATTTTAATTATTTCAATTTGTATCTGGTTTGAAAATTTACCATAAGTTGATAATAACTTATGAACTAAATTGGTGCTTCAGGAAACCTCTGTTTTTATCTTTACATAAAACATAAGTAGCATCTCGCTGAATGGGATCCCCAGTCTGTTTAGTCCAGTAGTCTGATTTCAGAGTGGCCAGCCATTTGCTCAAGGAAGCCCACTTTATTTCTCCCCTATCAACTGCATGACAACCGTCTTTACAAAAAAACTAGGTTTTCTTGTAAAGACTATCGTTTTATTCCTTATTCAAATTTATAAAGGCCTACTTCATGAAATTACTTCACTGTAAGTTATAATGTTGCTTTTAGAAGCCATCTACACATATAAATGAATCCCAATCTAGCAATTAATTAATTATATTTATTTGCCAAACTGTATATGCTTGCCTATTCATCTCCTTCTAGGTGGCTTATAACACATAAGACAAATTAATTTAATCATCAACTCCATCTATAAAACAATAAATAAAACTGGTACAAACTGTAAGTAAATTTGTAGCTTCCATTAATGATTTTGAATGTTCATTTAAAGAGAAGTTTTGTTATCTTGGGATAGAAACAAATCCATCCTTGGGGAACAAGCTTTTCCAGAGGGAAGGGATTTTGCTGTGTACTGCGCATGTGCTGGAATTATTGTTGCAAGCTAAGTGATATGGCACAGTCACACTGTTCTACTACACAGAAGAGGGACCTAATTTATGCAATCATTTTAAGGGAGCACTTAGATCATATACCCAAGGAAACATTATCATAAAAGATCTGCAAAGCCCTAACAGGTATTCTTTTTTGCTTTAAATTTCTGTAGAGATTCTACAGTCATCCAGGTCATGGTTGTCCCAAAGGTGCTTTTTTTCAGGAGGCAACTGGACTTTCTATTTTTTTCTTTGAAGACATTTTGCTTATCATCCAAGAAGCTTCTTCAGCTCTGACAGGATAGTGGAGAATGGAAGGATTTATATTTCTTGCAGACAGCTGGTAATGTGCATCCTTTTACAGGGTCCTTGAAGCACTTGGAGATTTATCTGTGTCCCCAGAGTCACAGTAGTGACCCACTGAGAGAAAGAGAAAAATCACCTTTGGGATAACTATGACCTGGATGATTGAGAATCTCTACAGCCTTTTAGCTGTACAATTTGGGATGAAAACCCTTTGAATGGTGTAGGAGTAGGAATGGATTTGCAGAGAAAAAATTGTGGACTACAGGAACCAGGAGCACTGGTGACCCTGAGGACCGAGATAAATCTCCAAGTGCCTCAACGACTCTCTAAAAGGATGCAAATTACTAGTTGTCTGCAAGGAATATAAATCCTTCCATTCTCCACTGTCCTGTTAGATCTGAAGAAGCTTCTTCAGAAAGAGAAGTGAAACATTTTAAAAGAAAAATCAAGAAAGTCCCATTGCCTCCTGAAAGAAAGCACCTTTAGGATTTCTCTAAATTATCTGAAGCAATTCTCAGCTCAATTAATAAATCTGTATATATAGAAAAGCTGAAACATAAATGTAAATTCCAAGAGCAAATGAAGATACAAAGTACAATTGCAAAAAAATGAACAATGAATAAATAAAAAAGAAGAAAGAAAAATATTAAAAGTAATGCAAAGAAGGAAGGAAGGAAGGAAGGAAGGAAGGAAGGAAGGAAGGAAGGAAGGAAGGAAGGAAGGAAGGAAGGAAGGAAGGAAGGAAGGAAGGAAGGAAGGAGGGGTGGAAGGAAGGAAGGAAGGAAGGAAGGAAGGAAGGAAGGAAGGAAGGAAGGAAGGAAGGAGGGGTTACTGCCAAATACTTTTTTAGATTGTGATCCCATCACTTTAATATTAAAAAGGAAAACTAAATCTTTTAGATGGAGGTTGAATGACAAAACCTTTACAAAAAGACCCAATACATGAAGATTATATAAAAAAGTTAATTTTGTGAGAATAACCTCAATAAAGTCATGGATATGATGGTTTGGCATACAAACAAAGCCTTTATGAGAGGGAAGTTTATATAGTAAAATAGTAAATTTAGAAAGGAAAGACAATTTCAAGGAAGATAAAAATAAAAGAAGAAAAATTAAAAAGATTTCTGGAAAAGTATTACACAAAATGTAATACAAAATTAGACAACATTTTACAATAGTAGTTGTTTATTTTAACAGTAAGGAAATTAAAAAATTAAATTAAAAAATCTGTTGACATTTTGAATAGCAATATAAAACAGGATGAGTGGATTGATGGAATGTAATTGAGAAAATAAACTTATAAATTAAGGGGCTTTGCAACAATTTAGTTAGAATTTTATAAAATCCTTTAGAAAGAATAGAGATATTAATTGGAGAACTAGAAGATGTTTGTGTACCTGCTGGTTTTAGTCAAAAGACAAAGATGTTAACAAAAATATGAAAATCAAATAAAACAAAAATCAAATAAAACTAATGGAAAAAAATCTGGTTTTAAGTTTGATAAAAAGGAAAATACTTAAGTATATCTAATACAAATTGTGTGTTTTTTCAAAATAATTATGTTAAGAAATGGAATGAAATTAAGAAGAATATATTATGATGGAGAAAATTATAATTATCATTATGAAGAGGATTTCTGTGGGGGAAAAAGTATTGCCTAGAATCTTGTTTTTGTTTCAATAAATCATTTATTTGTCAACTGCTGCACCATTTAAGCAATGAAAAAAAGATGGTAGGTGAAAAAAACCAAGAGTTAAATTTAAATTTCTCAAAGATTTTCCTCTCAAACGAAAGAGAACGATTTCTCAAAACTGTACAAAAACTGTATTTTGCAGCCTGCTGTTTAGTTGGATGAAGGAGTTGTTGTTTTTAAACAAGTAAAAAGATATTTGTATTGGAAAGTCAATTTGAGCTTTAAATGGCATAATTTTTATGCTATGATAAAGTTAAAATTAATGCAGATTTTAAAAATCATTGCACTAGGAATGTCATACTGAAAGTATGAGATACTTTCAAAGGACGCTGCAGAAGATATCTTTGTTAGTTTCACCACAGGAAATGATTTACAGAACAAAAAGATCAGGTGAAGAGACATGGTTAACATATCAAGATATGTTAATTCAGGAACATGGTGAACTTAAAATCAAACCAATAAAATAATTAACTGCAGGGGAATTTAGTTTTTAGTTTTCTTTTATATATACAATTAAGAGAAAGACTTAGACAACTGGAATTCAATTATATAAGATTGCATTATGTACAAACAACGAATGTGTGATTGCTAAGATGTATACGTTCTTACTGAAATTTGAAATAGAAGAAGTTAAAAAATATACAATAAAATGGGCCAAGAATCTAGTTATAATATACAGATGAATCAATAGGAAAAGATGTGATGGAAAGGTTTGAAATTTACATTATGGTCTAAGTTAAAAGAGATTTTTTTAACAACATGATATACCAGCAATGTATGATTCCATAAACATTATCTAGGATGTACAATGGTTATAAAAAGTCTGCACACCCCTGTTAAAATGCCAGGTTCTTGAGATGTAAAAAACAAATCAGTCCAAGATAAATCACTTCAAATTTTTTTCCACCTTTAATATAACATGAAAGCTGTACAATTCAATTAGAAAACAAACTGAAATCTTTTATCTTACAATAAAAATAATTATAATAATGTGGTTGTGTAGTCTTTCTGTATCCACTGTATAAAGGTACTTCAAATTTAAGTTAGAAATGTGGAAAACATGAAGGGTCATGTTAAACGTGAAAAGGTTGAGAAATTCTAGATCCAAATACATACAGTGATATAAAGAATTAAAGATTAACATTCAAACTGAAACCAGATTTTTTTTGTTTGGACTTATGGAAGTCAATTAGAAAAAGAATTATGGAAGATTATTTTTTATAACATAAGTGTTGCAAGATTATTATATGCACAAACAGAAATATTCAGAAATACCTGCAATGGAGGAATGGTTGGAGAAGATGACAAAATTTGCTTATTTGATGAGGGAAAAGACAACAAGTCAACAAGAAAGGATGTATTAGTGACAGGAAACGCTTTATCGACTTTTTGCTGAAAACAGAAAAAAGGAGCTGGTGTTTTCTGGATTTTATGATTAGAAAGAGTAAAATATGGGAAGAGAGGAATTGTAGCCTGAAAGAGATGATAAAAAAGATGATAAAAAGCTATAAAGAAGATTAACAGCCAATTCTTTATGATTTTTTTTCATTACTCTTTCTCTTTTGTTTATCTATTCCTCACTTTTCTTTACTCTATGTCTACTTATATCAATGGAAAAACATCTATTATATACACAGAGGCTAAAGTTACATCAACAAGACCTATACCCACAATGGTTTTAGGCAGCATTAGCATGAGCTACGGTATTCTGTTAAATGGTATCATTTAAATAAGTCATTCAGATTTTCCTGAGACATGAGTGAATGAATAGTTCTATTTCTGCTATTCCTTGCTGTCAGTATATGTACACCTGCAGTGTCACAGGAGAAAGAAAAATGTGCCATTATTTGCTGGTGAAATCTACTGGTTTCAGAGGAAAAAAACGAGCAAGGAGGGGCAATGAAGAGGAAATGGGTTTATTTAATGTAACCCTAAGAAGCAAAATTAAGTTGCAACTTGTATGACCTGGTGCATCAGTGCCATTTTTTACTTGCCAGGTCACCCTGAGATGCACAAGTACATATCACAACTTATGATTGAAGCTATAAAATATGTGTATATACTGTATGTACTGTCTGTATTTATAAACATTTGTACTATGTCTCCTTAACAGAATCTAGAATCTTTCTCCATCTTCATTCCTATAACTCAGACTCTCTTCCCTCGGAGAAGACAAATCTAAAATCCATGGACTGACATTTAACAAAATGTGTTTATTTTTGAAAGCTAAGATTTTATTTTTGGAAGTACAAAGTACATTAGAAAATATGCCTAATACTTGTATCATATTTGAAATTCTTAAACTTCAAGTCCAAATTGCTTTACTGATCTGCTCCTCTCTGCACTTGAGGAAATGTGGTGAAAACAACATTATTTAAAGAGGATACTGAATACGTGACCGTATCTTTGGCTTACCACTGAGAAATGAAAAACAATCTCCTTTTATGTTAATCTTCATCTCCTGTCATTTACATTTTAAAAAATCAAGTTTTGTAGAAATGATCTTAATATTGAAAGGAAGGTATTTTCTTTGTTCTAATAAAAACTAATAAATACTGAGTTAAGGATAAGGGTAAATTATAATAACGTGATATGAGCAGAATACATCTTGGCAAGCATCTACAGTTTTTTATACATACACACAGGAATAATGAAAATTAAATATAACATCATAATCTTCTTCCCATATGAACAATCAAGGGAGTCAAATATAGCTATGCCACAAAGAGTAAATAGGTTAGTGGTAAAAATTGTTACAGAAAGTTCAGTGAAAATATAAATATCCTATGGGCTGTCAAAAGCAATCAGTTCAGTCAAGGCTCTAAAATCTACTTTTAATGATAATGGCAACATCTTTTCCCCCTTTTTATTAGACTTTACATATATTTATGAGGTTTATCACTTAAAATGAAATAAAATTTATTTGTTGCAGTGATGAGGCATAAGACTAGCCAATGAATCTTGAAGTTTCAGCTAAAGAGCACAAAAATATACATATACATACATATATCTATATCTATATCTATATCTCTATAACTCTATATCATCTCTCTCTCTCTCTCTCTCTCTCTCTCTCTCTCTCTTCTCTCCTCTCTCTCTTCTATCATCTCTCTCTCTCTCTCTCTCTCTCTCTCTCTCATCTACCCTCTCTCTCTCTCTCTCCCCCGCTCTCTCTCTCCTTCTCTCTCTCTCTCTCTCTCTCTCTCTCTCTCTCATCTCTCTCTCTCTCTCTCATCTATCTATATATCCTATCAGATGGCAGTCATTTTCCAATGGTTACATACTTTCAGAATTTGGTGGTGATTGACAGTCCAGTCATAGTGATCATCCAGGATAGCTGTGGCTTGGAAATTGATTGTTGTTGGGGTTAAAGTGTGGTATAGTCATATATGCAAATACATAGATATTAAAAAGGAAATATTAAATAAAAATAGGAATTCATAAAACAATTCCTATATAGTTTGTTATGTGAACAATAACTTCTTTTAACCTAACACTTTCACTGGCTTCTCTTTAGGTGGAAGTCTAAATATATACCCTATAAATAAATAAATATAGGATGAATAAATTTTGGAGGTTTCCTATTACAAGCCTTTTGATGACCTTGCAATTTTCTCTGGAAGGAGCTCCTGCAACATCTTTAAGCTAAATAACAAGAGAGAGTGCCCTTGCTTTGCCTGATTGGCTGAAGTTTGGAAATTGGTAAAAGGATTCATAAAGAATAATATGGCATGTAGTGGAGCATTGCAACTCTAAATGATATGTAAACCAACATTTCAAATCTGCTATTGTTCATTTTGGTGAACACAAGCCATATCATGATTTAGTGTCAAAGAAACATACAGGTGCACAATTCTCTATTCATATTAATGGTTCTATTCATGAGTAACTAACAAACTAAGTACGATTTCATCTGTCATCCAAGTCTGAAACTCTTGCTCCTCTTATTACAAATCATGATCCCAGGTTTACTTGACATGATAATAAAACATACAATGCAAAGATGTCTGGCTGTTGATCCAATAATATTTCATGATGAGAGTGCATATCCAGATCATAAAAGTAAATTAAAATTGACATAACATCTTCAGTTGGGCCATAGTTAAATAAACTTAGATTTGGAATTTAAAACAGATCAATGTACAAGCCTTTCTATTTATTCTGAATACCTGACCAAAGAGGTCACAATTTAGTTAACAATCCTGGAAAGAAGACTGTAAAGCTCCTGTGAAGTAGTGCGTAAGTCTAAGTGCTATTGCTATTGCTCTTTGTTAGGGGAGAGAGCCTGCCTGTAATCATGACAAAGGTCTGAAATATGTAACTGTTATGCAAGAGAAAAAAACTTGAAATATGGAATGTTGCCCACCCCTGGTTTTTTAAATTTTGTTTTAGGATTATTTTTGTTGTATGTTTTATAATGATTCTTTTGAAAGAAAGACTGAAGATGTTTTCACCTCTCCATTTATTTGTGTGTATTTGTATACAGGTATACCTTAGATGCTCCTCTATTTTGGTAAATCCAAAATATTTAAAGATTCACTTTTATTTTTCCCCCCAATATGTTTGATTTAACAAATGTAATCTTTAGTTTAACTCTGCATAGTATCTACGCCCTTTGTATATGTGTGAATGAGCGTGTGTGTGTGTGTGTGTGTGTGCGCGCGCGCGCCTGCATGCATGCATGCACTAAATAGATAGTTAATTCTTTCCTCTCCTTCCCCCAACTATCATGAGTATTTGCAGCTGCTTTCAGGATCCATATTTCTCAGAAATTAATTATTATTGCCCAAGGTTTTTTGCATTCTTTTGGTTTTAATTGCTGTGAGTGATGAACTCTTCTGGGTCTGATTATCATTTACACTAAGGCCCCTCTATACCACTTTGGTTGTTTAAAGAAGCCTTTTGGTGTGTGTAAATTACATTTAAGACCATGCTAAGACCCGTTCATGCACTCAGCAAATGAACCATATTATAAATGAGTTTTTCCCAACTTCACTAAAGTACTGGGTAATTCATAAAAATAAGTTAAATATCCCTGCTCTGTTATGATTTATTGTAGTGATTCCCAGCAAACTTTTACAAAGGTAATTTCCAGAGCTGTGAATCTCAAAATCAGATTCTTAGTGAACAAGAAGTCTCTCCCTTCGTATCTGATATACTGCAGAACCATTTTGCTAAATTTCTCCATGGGGAATTTCTGAGTAGTTCCTTTGCTTTTTCCTAATTGTTCTTAACAGGTGTATGATGGGGGGGGGGGAGGATGTGGTGTGGGCTTGCTGCTTTTGCAAATGACAAAACTATATTATCTATCATTTTGCATTCTCTACATTTCCTGAGATCTTGCCTTCTTTTGTGGCATTTTGCAGGGTGGGGAAAGTGTCGCTTATAGGTATGTAAAAATATAAACAAACATAACACATTAAAAAAAACATTTATTCTCTATAAAATGGATATCAGAAAGTCAGTTTATTGTAGTGGTTAAGGCACTGAGCTAGAAATTGAGAAGCTATAAGTTCTGACTTTGCCTTGGGTCAGTCACACTCTCTCCCAGCCCTAGGAAGCAGGCAATGACAAGCCACTCCTGAAAAACCTTGCCAAGAATGCAGGGACTAATGCATTGGATGCATTACTATTTATTATAATAATTAATATATCATTTATACTTTTTTGATGTATCATAAATGAAAGTATGAAATCTTATATTTTAGAAACCTAACACAACCCACCATCTTTTCTTTTCTTTTCTTTTCTTTTCTTTTCTTTTCTTTTCTTTTCTTTTCTTTTCTTTTCTTTTCTTTTCTTTTCTTTTCTTTTCTTACTCTTTTCACCTTATATTCAACCTTAGGGTATTCGGCAATCTCAGGAGAAGAGGTTGTTAAATTGTAATTTCAGATGGTGAATGAATAATTGATTGATCCCAACTTTATTGCTCATGAAATACTGAGTACATTTTTGGGAAGAAATTCTTATTAAACTTACTATGAACAAAGAAAGCTTTAAGAGTTATTCCAACGCAGTGAGGCACTATACCTCAGACACCTATATAAGTTAAAGATGATGCTGCTAATTAAGAAATTAAGAAGCAAAAGCTGACGTTTGAGGTCCCTCAAGGAATTACTTTGCAACATGAAATGCATTCTGCAATATGGTCACTCCACTGTAGCTTGTGCTTTTTCGCTCGAGAAGAGAACTGTTTTTCTAAATATAGATTTTAAGTGTTTTGCAGGGAAACCATAATTTCTGACACAGAAATATTTGCACAAGTGAAGTTCAGTGGCAGCTGTATGATACACAAGTAGCATCTAAATGACATCTACTTCCTGAGTTATGGCACCCTGTTGTCATTATACAACATAATTATTGTCAAGAAAAAGGCAATATTTTTGTACAACAGGGAGACAAAGTACTAAGGACAATGGGGATTGTTCAATGATGATTTAGATATTACCTTCTGTTAAAGGGCTTTGCTTCCTTTAGATCTGCAATATTAGGACTTAGTTGGGAGTAAGCTTCACTTAATATTATATTATAAAGATTAGATTACAGGTCAATTTTGAAAGAAAAAATGATGGAGGATGGTACATATTTGCTTATAAATAAGTCTCAGTGGGTTTAGTAGGTTCAGTAGGTTTAGATACGAGTAAATTTGCAGCAATTGCAAGCTTTGGGATTTAAATTGCAAAGGATTAAATTATCAGGGTTTGAAGTTTGAAGAGTACTTATAATTGCCAACAATTCAAAATTCTTATGAATAAATATCCAGAATGGATAACAATTTTGAAGTTATAGTACATCGGTTTTGGAACCATGTTTCAGGTTATCATGCCAATATATACCTATTTAATTTTAAAAGAAAAAAATATAATTATGAGCTTCACAGCAAATTATTGTTTTAATATTTTGGATTTCTCTAATATCAATAACTATGACTTTCAGGGCCTTCGAGCGAGAGGTTCAAATTGAGACAATTGTTCTATACTTGAATAGTCCCTCAAAATATTTGAAATGATCAGATTTTTCAATACTATTCATTCAAAACAGAGAAATGAATCAGTTAAAATGCAATGAAAGAGTTATTCCAATATTTTGAATTCTACACATATTTTGGGACATTCATTTCAATAGACGTTACCAATATTGCTATGACCCGAAAATTTAAGCAACATAATTGCTGCCTTAGCATGGCTAAGAATGTGATAACTGAATGCACTCCATCTTTTTTTCCATCAAGGACTGCTTACTGGGTGACTTAGTACAGTAAATACATAATTAGCAGTTCTAAGTGGGCAAATGTTTTGGTTCTATCTCCTTCTTCAGTGATATCTAAATTAAGCTGGATGGGTAATGTAATGTTCCTTCCATAATTCAATATTTGAATATTTCAAAGGATTCAGCAATAATAATCAGAAAGGACCACAACCATACCATCTTACATGAATGCCTCCCTCTGAATTAGCCTTCATCATTTCATTATTGTCAAAAGTTTTTTTTAAAAAAACTGTTTTCTCTTATTTTGTTCAGGAAGATTGCAAATTCTTCCCTTGCTCTCAAATTCTTTGCTTGCTTCAGAAGCTTAAAATTCAGGATAAGCCAGACTATAGCAAACATATCCATATGACATTCAAAGGTCTATCTCCAAAAACAGATGTTAAAAAATAACTGCATAAAATATATGTTAATTATTCATTTATTCATTCATACCTAATAAGTTCTGATGGATGCATTCTGAACTGTATGGGTAGATGATGTGATGCATTTCCTCACTGATCCTCTTTGTTGTTTTTGTTGTTGTTATTGTTGTATGTATACAGCTGTAACTAAAGACAGAAAGTATGTTGCTGGTTAGATTGTTCTTACATTAAATGGTAATTTAACATGAGTTCATATTGAAGAAAAAACTTTCTGTGAAAATGATGAACATATCTCAAAGACAGCACATATTATAGAATACATTTTAAAAATAATTTCATGAATACATTTGATTATTCTAATGCCACAGGTAGAACAAACCTCACAATAAGTATTTCTTCCTTTCCTATTTCATGGTATTTCAGAGATTGACAAGTTTGAAAGAAGAATGTTTCTCATAACATGTGTATGTGTGTGTGTGTGTCTGTGTGTCTGTGCATGTGTGCACCTTCCTGTTATCATTAACTTCTGGCAACTGCCTGGACAATCTATGTGGTTTCTTGACTACAATTTTAGAAGTGATTTGCCATTACCTTTTTTCCAAAGGCTGATAGAGAATTCACTGACTTTGTGCCTAATTTTCTTATGAAAGAAGACAACTATATCTGTCTCAGGATAATGTTGCAGGATCGAATCTGTCAGTCACTGGGGCCAGAGGTTTAGCCTTCTGAGCTTTTGGACTGATGCTAAAGCCCATCCTCAGGGAACTTCTCTCTCAATCAGAATGTGACATAATTGGATCATGTCACGTTTTCTTGTTTATAGCCTTGTACTTTAACCCACCACCCAGTGTGGCTCTAGACTGAACATACCTTCAAGTATGACTCATGGAACTCAATGTGATTATTTCTGAGAAAATGTGTCATGTCTATCTACAAGAGCCGAGGTGGCACAGTGGTTAGAGTGCAGTACTGCAGGCTACTTCAGCTTACTGCTAGCTGCAGTTCGGCAGTTCAAATCTCACCGGCTCAAGGTTGACTCAGCCTTCCATCCTTCCGAGGTGGGTAAAATGAGGACCCAGATTGTTGGGGGCAATATGCTGACTCTGTGAACCGCTTAGAGAGGGCTGTAAAGCACTGTAAAGCGGTATATAAGTCTAAGTGCTATTGCTATTGCTATTGCTACCTACCAGAATCTTAGACCAATGAACTTTAATTTAAGTAAAATTACAACACAATTTGGGTGCTAAAAAATGATTCTACAAGACAAGTTTATACAACATTACTTTGGTATTTTAGTTCATAATGCCTGATGCAAGAATCTCCTTCTAGTTAATAGCTCCTTTTAAAAAGGGATATGTTTACTTTTGTTGATGGAGAGACTTCTTATTTAGGACAGAAATTAACAGGAAAAGAATAAATGTTAGCAAGACAGTTAGCTCCTGCATCCTATTGATATTAATGGCTTGCCTTCTATATAGAAATACTCCCCAAAACAGATAACCAAGAAACAATAAGAAGAAAAAACCTTTCATTATAACATTATAACACTGTGATGTATGTTAATACACAGAAATAAAAAAATTCTAATTATGTTTTCTTTAGAATACACTTCTTCAACTAATACTACCCAAATATATTGGGAGAAGGACTATATGTCTCTAAATTCCCAGCTAAGCATTTGTTTATTAGTGTGGCAGAAAAGTGCAAGTACCTCCTAGTAAGTTGGATGCAGGCAACAGTATATTACCATATTTTTCGGACTATAAGACGCACCTGACCATAAGACGCACCTAGGTTTAGAAGAGGAAAACAAGAAAAAAAATATTCTCAACCAAATGGTGTAGTAATATATTTAATAAAATATAGCAGAATAATATTTCAACCATGTAAAGTCAACAGCGGTATTAAGAACCATCATCACTGTCATTAACAAATGAGGAGAGACTTTAAGGTTCAAGCACTCTTCTAATTTTCTGGAAACTCATCATCACTAGTGTCAGAATTTAGGAAGCTCAGTTGCTCACAATCACTGATATCACTTTATTTGCTACCTTCATATATATCATCATCTTCAGTTCCATCTAAGGTATTGCTAATGCCACATTTTTTGAATGAGCGTGTAACGATTTCATCCTTCACTGAGTGCCATGATGTTTTAACCCATTCACACACTTGAGTGATAGTGGGCCTCTTCATTCGTCCAGTAGGTGTCAGATCATGATTACCAGCCGCCATCCATTTGTTCCCNCCCCCAACAATCTGGGTCCTCATTTTACCCACCTCAGAAGGATGGAAGGCTGAGTCAACCTTGAGCCGGTGAGATTTGAACCGCCGAACTGCAGCTAGCAGTCAGCTGAAGTAGCCTGCAGTACTGCACTCTAACCACTGCGCCACCTCGGCTCCATCCATCCTTTCTCATGAACATGGACAACAACTCCTTTTGGAATCACTACTTTTGGAAAGGTTTTCCTTTTGAATATTAACATCGGTGGCAATTTGGTGCCGTCTGCACAGCAGGACAACACAACTGTGTAATGTGTTTTCTCATGTCCTGAGGTTTTCACAGTTATGCTTTTGACACCTTTCAGGTCAACAGTCTTATTAGATGGCACATCAAAGGTTAGCGGGACTTCATCCATATTCCCAATCTGGCCAATTTCAAAATTATTTTTCTTCCTAGCATCTATCACAAATGTATAAAAAGATAGAATCTTAGATTCATACTCTTTTGGCATTTTTTGCGCAATTCTAGTTTTGGTGTGCATAGCAAGGCCATATTGCCTCATAAATCTGAAGCACCATGATGGTGATCCAGTAAAATCCTAAATGCCTTTCTCTACAGCAATGCGTTTGGCTTCACATATTACCATTTTTGTGGAAACTGCAAAGCCATTATTCCGGTGACGTGTGATCCAGTGTTTCATGTCCACCTCTAACTGTAGCCACTTTGCAGGAAGCCCACAAAAGTTGTGCTTGCGTTTATCTTTTACTTTTTGCAGCTGACCCACCTGTTTCCTGCAGCCTCTTATCATTTTTTCAGTTGGAGGTGTTCCAAAATGTTTCTCCACTGCTCTGTTTCCACATTCCTCAGCATATTTCACTACTTCCAGTTTAAAAGAAATTTTATATGCTTGACTTTTCTGCTTTGACATCCTTGTACCGGTATGTAGTGTTAGGAGGTACCGTAGTATTTTTCTGCAAGAAAGAACAGTAATGTGTCCTTTATAACAATACAGAGCACTGTAGCTGAAACCATGTTCATACATTCATACACAAGATACCGGTATACCGTATACAGTACATGCCACACTAGCTCATTATGCCCCCGCCCTAAACTACAGTAACAATAGCAAGCTGAGAATTTTAGGACATTGGTGATTCTTCTCCTCCCGAAAAAAAAATCTAGCCATGTTATCTTTACAAAGACAAACAGGCAGGCTCTAGCATGCCTGCCTATGCTAATAAAACAGTCTGCCACCCCCAAATTGCATCGATGGCTGTGGTGGGGCAGGAAGCCATGCCATGCCCAGCGATGGGGGGGAAAATGGATGGCAAGAGGAGCCCCGTCTCGCCACGCGTGCCCCAATGACAATGACCCTAACCCTAACCCCTGCCCGCCTTCTCCAGCACTGGAAACCAAGCTATACCTCTCTCTATGTCTTTGGGCTCACAGTCCACACAGTCCATGCAGTCCAAGCAGTGTGACAGGGCAGCAGGTGGCAGCGGGGCAGCAGGCCCGGCGGCGGGTTGGCAGGTGGCGGCGGCGGGGCAGAAGGCCTGGCAGTGCGACGGGGTGGCAGTTGGTGGTGGCATGGCGGCAGGCCCAGGGCAGTTGGCGGCGGTGGGGCGGCAGGCCCAGCAGCAGTGTGGCAGGTGGCATCAGCGGAGTAGCAGGTGGTGGGGCGGCAGGCGGCGGCAGGGCATCCTCGGTGAACTGCTCAACAAACAGGGCAGTCAGTGGTGAGATCAGCCAATTCTCCTCACTTTAACAAACGGTTCGGCAGAACTGTTTGAATCCCACCTCTCCGATTGGCGGTTGGATCAGCCTCCCAGAATACTGCCAATCAGCTGCCTGTTGCCATTGCCACCGCCGCACCAACTCTCTCCCCCCTCCCGCCAGGTATGGCTGATGCAACATTCTGTGTATAAGACGCACCCAAATTTTCATCCTCTTTTAGGAGGGGAAAAAGTGTGTCTTATACTCCGAAAAGTACAGTAATTTGAGAGGTAGAACTTTAAATTACAGATTTTAGGGTACAGAGAATAGCATTTAATGCAAAAGTATGTTTTGGTTGCACGGACAATATACTGTCCAAAATGTATTATATCCCTGCCACTAGAAGAGAATGCTTCATATGGCATAGTTATGACTACAGTTGTGACACAGCCTATTTTTTCTTTATTTTATTAAATAGTATATGAAAGCTTCAGTTAGACAAAGCCATGATGTAATAAAAGGTTAATATTAATTTTGATGATTATGGTATTTTGCAATTTCTAACTTGGAATGTAAGAGGCATTAAGTCTATGAATTAATAAATAAAGCCAAAGTGGAAAAAATAAATGTAGGTTAGTGAAATTAAGAGAAAAAGTATTTAATGAATAAATAATATTTGATCTTGTGGAGTGTAATAATTAATACATGCATGACACTGAAAGTGAAGACATGAACTCATATCACAAGGTATGAATTGCTGCCATCTAGCTTATTGGTGATACCTGTAAAGATAAGAATTCTTATGTTGGGCAATAGCTGCAAGTTTTATCCAAATGAATGATGATAATTGAAGAACCAGGAACGGACAAACTGTATATCAAGAAGAATAAATGTGATCCAGGGAAATTTTTATTCTGTTGGTGGCATGGATGAATTAAGACAGGATACCACAGAAGTAATTCATAATGAATGAGAATGGTTCTTGGTGAATATCTGCTTAGTTTAGTTTCAAATATATGGCTTAGGCATAAATCTATGTATAGGTACCATAACAAAAGAGTTGATCTAAACATCATGTCTTAATTGATGTTCATATTGAAATAGTGAAAGAATTAATGAAGAATACTAGGGTGATGAGAACTTCTGGATACCACACAAATGGTTTTTGATAGCATCAAGAGTGGGTCTTGGGGAAAAATGCATTTAAAAAAAAGAAGGGAGAAAAAACAAGAGTGCTACTAGAGTGAGTGCATAAAAATCTTTCAAATCAATGAATGCAAAATGGACTCTTGGAAAGATGTGGAAAGAAGTGGAAACTGATCACAGTGGAGTGAAAAATACTATGTTATAAAGTAACATAAAAGCATGTGAAATTATCCCATGGGAAATATGAAAAATGATGCTTGGTAGAATAAGAAAAGAGGCTGTGGAAAAAAGAATACTGGTAATTGTAGAGACAAAAAGAAGGAAAGAGAGGCTATTTTATAATGTATATATAGTGAAAAAGAGAAATATGCAAAACAGTTTTCAATGAAGTTTTGGAATTGTGTGAACTGCACAAGAACACACTCTCATACGCATGTATATGTTTCAAATCTAATTTCATATAATTTACTTATTTTCTATATCTAAATATGTATCAGAAGTAAATATCTAAACTTTCCCTTAGATATTCAGAGAATAATTTACAGTTTACTATACATAATAGAGCAAAAAGTGAATTTCAGCATAAGTTCCTTATAAATAAAAAGAGAGAGAGAGAATGTGTTCATGGTGGAGAGAGAGACCACCAAATTAAAAAAAGACTCAAAAAGAGTTTGTTTAAAAATACCAGATGAATAAACGGAATCATACTGCAGGTGTCTTAGCAATAGCAAATAGAGTCATACATATGAAGATTTATGTAGGTCATGCTTGGGTATGTTAAGCTAGACAGAGGTTAAACACAGACTCAGAAGATTCACAAATGTAAAGCATGTTTCTCTCTATTTGAACTGCCAACTTCTGGTATGAAGAAAACAAACCCTATAGAAACTTCAAAGGACTGAGAAAGCAAGCAGAATTATCTTTGATGTGGTAGATCTAGGTTACTATTCCGGCTTCTCTGTAAACATAGGTGAACGGGAAGCATTGAAAAGCTCAGTCTACACAAATCCTGGGTACCATTCTGACTTTCGTCATAGGCTGGCAATCTGCTCTCCAGAATATATAATCAAACCAAAGAAACAATTTTTTTGCTGCAGAACTTTTGACCGCATATAAACCACAGGATAAATGTGCTGCTGATGGAAGATAAGCCATGCAGCTAGCACAATGCTTTTTTAATCTGTAGAAGATTTCTATTTTAAAAAGAGCAATGGGATCTTATACTGCAACTGATATCAGATACTTCAGTATCCTACTTTCTAAAATAAAAAAACACCTTAATTCCTCCTTACCTTAGCACTAATAGAGTGTCCAAGTCAATCAAAATAAAATAATGCACTACTTCTAGTTTTACCATTTAAATAAAATCCCATAATCCAATGAATCAGAAGCTTATTGATTTAGCATTCTAGTTGATCTCTTATGTTATATGGGGGGGGGGAATCTTCCACTGATACTGAATTGTCAGTGTACAAACATAAATCTCCAGACAATGATTGTAAGTATATAAGAGGTCAGAAAGAGACCTCAGCTCTAACTCATAGAACTTCTTGTTCTACCTGGCAAAGTGCTAAATAGGAGGATCATATATTAGATGCTGCAGAGGAACCTAAGAGCCATATTATAACTGAGTATCAAATCTTTCTTGGTACAAGATTTATACTAAGCTCATGTTTTCTTTTCTGAGTCTGGTCATATGAAGTGAACACTTTAAAGCTATAAGAATGACTTTCTGTATATTTATAACTGTTTGGGTGATGATGTAGTAATGGATCCATAAATCACCACCTTCACCTCTGGGAACTGCTCGTAGTGATCCATTGATCAAGTAGATTAGGAAGATAAATTTTCTTCCACCACTTGTGAAATTTCCATTGACCTGTTTTGCAAAGAAAGCATGCTTCTGCGTTTCCAGTCCACTTTTTATAAACATATTTATTATTTAATTTATATCCCACTTTTCATTTGTGTAAATGGTGCCTTATAATTAAAAGACAATTTAAAGTACAACGTAATAAAACAAACACGATAATTGGATACAGTGACGTTCAAAATCCAAAATTATCAGTAATAGCATTAAAAAAGAGAGGGAAAGACATGATTTAGCAGCAGAAGTTGCATGTTTTAGATCAGTGTTTCTCAGCCTCAATAACTTTAAAATCAACTCCCAGAATTTTTCAAGGAGCATAGAATTCTTGGAGTCGAAGTCCACGCATCTTAAAGTTGCTGAGCCTGAGAAATACTGCTTTAGTTATGCAAGTTCCCAGATATGTCCAGACACATCTGAGAAAACTATGCTCCGAAGCACTGGAAAGATACTCATCATCAGCATAAGCAATTGTCTTTAACTCTCTAAGATGCTTTCTATCATTTCCCCAGACTAGTTTTGTTTCTCTTGCATAGAATCATTTCATCTATTGCTCAGAAACATGTTGTTTAATGTTTTCTTTGAGAGAGTAGCCTGACCAATTTAATTGTCTTTACTGAAGTGCAATGATATACTGTAACTTAATACAACTACTTGGATCTGGTAGATTTTGCAATTGAACAGCCCTTCCGACTGGCAGATTGAGTGCTAGCAGCTTAACAAAACAAATGCATCTGTGAAGCTTCCAATGCTTCACTTTTCAAATTTTGCCTTTAAAAATTAGCAACTATGTTACATAAAATGCAACTAGCTAATTAAAGAAACTATATAAGAAGAGGACGAGTAAATTATACAATATAAGAACAGACTAGAGCAGTGGTTCTCAACCTTCCTAATGCTGTGACCCCCTCCCCGCCGCCGCGACCCCCTCCCCGCCCCCTCTCCGCGCGCAATGAATTGACAAAGGGGGCGTGGCACCAAGATGGCGGGCTAGCGCGTGCTTAGGCGACCCCCGTGAAAGGGTCGTTCAACCCCCAAAGGTGTTGCGACCCACAGGTTGAGAACCGCTGGACTAGAGAAAAGAAGACCCGCAGATATTCATCTGTACTAAAAGTTTTAAATATCTAATTAAGCTCAGATATCAGATCTTATGGTAACACTCTGTTGTCATGTATTCTTACATGTCAGCAGCCACAATCATCTTATTATTTTGTTAATATAAAGAATGAGAGAGGATTTTTCTCTGTGTATCCAACCCTCAGGTAATATTCATGGAAAGTATGCAGATGAAAGTACTGATTTACAAGCCCTTTAATTATATTTTTCCTACTTCTACCCTTTGAATAGCCTCTCATCTAGATTGGCTCAACTTATCATGTTTCCAATGAATCTTTTTTTTTTTAGTGAAGTATATGAAAATAAGATCTCTTTGTTCATTGCTTACAGCAGTAGCACACAATGAAGCTCCAAGCCTTCATGGTCTATCATGTCTATTATATATCCCAAGAATTGGCGACATGAACGTTCCTGAGCTCTAAAAATAAGAATTGTAAAGCTTATTTTCAGTTTTTAAATTATTTCCGACTTAGATTTATCAGATGACTGATAATTCTTACAATTATGCAGAGCTATGTTCAAAATCAATTAGTGTTGTATTGCTTTTCTTCTTTGATGTTACACATTGCAGCCCATATATCTGAATTTAAGGTCCTTGTGTAGATTATCCAGTCTTTATTGCCTTCCTGTCTCTTTATTTAGTATTACCTACTCCTTTTCTTATTTTCCTGCTTCATGCCCAACCTAATTCTTCCCCAACCCATTACCACTGCTAGTTTCATTAGCTTTCTGTATGTACATGTTTTTTTTTAAATCAACTGTTTAATTATATTTACTGTAAACCAGATTTACCCAAAGTTTTGGTGGGAAAACTTTGACCCTTGCCTTTGACCCTGTCACACTTGACCCTTGAGAAGGATGCTAGGGGTTCATGTGAAAACATAATGGGTGGGGCAAGAACAAAAATAATTAATAATTTAATATATTAACATTTAACTGTAGTTAATATGACTACTTGTCTAATATGCAGTTAATCATTTTCTTCTTTTGTTAATAACTACTTTTGGGTCTTGATAATTTCCATTGTTCCATTGCTACCTGAGAATTGCTGTGTGCTTTCTTCAGATCTAACATTCTGGGCCCCTGCTTTAAAATACTAGTCTGTTTTCTTCTTCCTGCTTCCTCCTTATAGAAAAACTCAGGGTTTTTTCTTCCAACATGAACACTATGGCTTTTGTTTAAGAATCACAAAAGACACCAATTTTGGAGTTGCACTGGTTATGTGAACTATCTGCTGAATTTAGAATTCTGGTTGTTAGATTTAAACAAAAATGAAATTGCTGGAAATATATTATCCTGGAAGGATAAAATAAATTCCAGACTCAGATTCTTTTCCATACAAGGAAATAACCACTTATTGTTAGATAGTGGGTAGAGATGACAGGAGAAAGACTTCCAAAACAGCTCTTTATTTCAGCTCTTGTATCAGCAACCAGCGAAGAGCAGTCTGACAGCTTGCCCTTTTATAGGGAGCTGTCAGACAGACCAGCCAATAGCGTTTGAGCTTTTTCCCGCTCAAACGCTGGACCTGGTTGGAACCATGCAACACAGTTGAAACAGTTAGAACATAACACCCCTCCCCTCCTGGATGGAGCAGTCCAGCATACGTAATCACGCAGGTAGGCGGGGCGTTTTGGAGCCCTACTAGACCTGCGCAATTCAGTTGGTGGTGAGGCAGCGGCCTGTGCAGACAGGGCTGCT
>QLTV01003975.1:1359455-1380064 GCA_003457575.1 Thermophis baileyi
TTTCTCCCTGGTCGGGTCGAAAGGCGCCGGCGGGTGGAAGGTGGACATAGCGGCAGAAGGAGGCAGGAAGATGTCTGCCTGGCTGGTTGAAAGTGCTGAAGAAGCTAGTCACAGTTCTCCCGGCCCAAGCCCTCGTCGCCACTGTTAGATAGTGGGTAGAGATGACAGGAGACAGACTTCCAAAACAGCTCTTTATTTCAGCTCTTGTATCAGCAACCAGCGAAGAGCAGTCTGACAGCTTGCCCTTTTATAGGGAGCTGTCAGACAGACCAGCCAATAGCGTTTGAGCTTTTTCCCGCTCAAACGCTGGACCTGGTTGGAACCATGCAACACAGTTGAAACAGTTAGAACATAACACCTATACTTCATAATTGTTTTTAAATGTGATAAACAAATAAATAAACCAATCTAAAAAAAGAGTTTCCATTCAGCAGTTATTCAAACTTCATTGCTGACCAAGTTGCTTGAGCAGTATCCTTGTGATTATATTGCTTTGTAATGACATACATTATGAAATTTTCCTGCTACAGATACTAGAATGAAACAAGATAAGGATTCCAGCTTCTACATCTCCTCTATACCAAGGAGAATGTGCAATGCAGTAAATTTATTTGTTTGTTTAATTGTACATTCTACAGTGATTGAATTGATTTGGTGGGATCAGGACAGGTCAGTTGAGATGTCCTTTAATCTCAACTGTAGCCTAGTAGAGAGGCTTTGCTCCTGTGTCACAATTATAAATACAAAATGAGTTGTTCTTAATTTTGTATATGCCAGGTTTGCATACAGCATTAGCCATTTTCCAGTACATTTCCATTAGTAATGTCTTTGCTGATTAGTTTTTTTTCTAAATTAGCATGTTTATCCATTAGCATATCAATATTGCTGCCAACTATCCTCTTAATTTTTAGTTTTCTTCCTGCAACAAAAAAATTGCCAATAAAAGCAAGCGTTTCTTGAAGCCTTAATTAACTCAGCACAATTCTCTCTTCTCTCTCCCTCTTTCTCTCTCTCCTTCTGTTTTTCCCTAATTTTTAATAATAGTGTGTAATATTTACTCAGATTATTGATTTGTTCTGCTTAAAAACATCATTCAGTGGGATAATCAAAACCTGCATGTTTGACAATTTCACATGCGTATAGTCCACTTGCAATAAAGAGGTGGATACATCAAACATGATGAAGCCTTTACTGGAAAATATGGAAGTTGGAACTAATTATCATATTTTGTTTGCTGATCATTTGCACACAATTTACACAGTATACATTTTCCATGATGTCATATATGCAGTTATAAGACTGAAATCATAAAATGGCATAATATAGGATGATTGTAAGTGATTAACTGTTATTTTTGTTATGGGAAGCTGTTTTCCTAGGGCTACCATATTTGAGATCCAGATATCTGAATGACCTTTAGTTAGTCACACTCTTTAGTTAGAGTTTTCTATATTTTTTTAAACTAGTGATTATGTGGGTTTTTGCAGTCTAAAATGGTACCTGTACTTTAAAGCTATTTGTATGAATAGTTCATTTAATTCAGTATGAATCTCCCAAGACATAGCAAACTTATGCCAAATTTGGGCTTAGGACATATTGATGGTGAATCACTAAAACTGGGTGGGCATCAAAGGGGGAGAGTTCAAGAATTTCAAGAACTGAAATGAATTTTTAAATCAGCTATAAAGCTTAAAACACCAATTTTGTCCCTTTAACTTCTCCATGCTGAAAGGTCCAAATGTTTTGCCCCACTTACTCTGGGACAAGCTGTAGAGCAGCGGTTCTCAACCTGTGGGTCGCGACCCCTTTGGGGGTCGAACGACCATTTCACAGGGGTCGCCGCGCGCGTTAGCCCACCATCTTGGTGCCACCGTCATTGCAGGGGTGAAATGCTCCCGGTTCGGCCGTGCCTGTGGGTTGCCGGACAGCCGGTAGCAACAGAAGCGGGAGACTTCGCCCACCCGCCATTTGGGTTCTCTTACCCTCTGCGCATGCGCAGAACGCTTTGCACATGCGCAGAGGGTAAAAGAACCCAAATGGCGGCGTCCGGTTTGTCACCTCATCATGCGTCGCGGCAGCGGGGGGGTCGCAGGGGGGTCGCGGCATTAGAAAGGTTGAGAACCACTGCTGTAGAGGCTACCAAAGGAGTATTGGTGGACCACATGTAGCCACTAGATCATACTTCCTGAATCCCTGGTTTAGATTAATTTCAGATTTACTTATTTACCCTGCTTTTAAGATTGTTTTTTCTTAAGAAATGAAGCTTTTATAAAGCCTGTCTGATGCCTTAATTTTTAAAATAATCTTTTAATTTCACATTAAAGTGTGTGGTAACTTTCCAGTAGCCTGATAGAAATACCAAAAAGCATGTGGCATAGCTCATCAGTTTAAACCCAAGAATTTGAAGCTGATTCCCAATTTCAAATCCTGAAGTAGTCATCTCATAAGTTAGGAAAGTAATAGAGCAAGAGTACTAATTCAGATGTAATGGTAAAGGGTTTTTTTCCCTGTTAAAAATACTGAAAAATACCAGGATGCCCAGCATGAAGAGCTGTGAAACATTTACAGATATAATGCTGGACAATTTGTTTCAGCACAGGAGAAATATATTAGCCACAACATACAGCTAGCATTGTATTTCCCCCCGGCATATAGTCTGGATCCAAACAGTGCACTGTATTGCCTATACTGCCTTCACAACTATTGGCTAGTAGCTGCCAAAAGTGGCAAGTTTGTAAGCACACATCAACATAAAATGACTATATGTTCACCAAGCATTAGTAAATGGAAAGTTAGCAGCTCCGAGCATCAAATGGGATGTGAAACTTCCACTTCCTTAATCTCTTGATGGATACCAAATAAAAGGTCATAGGTTATTAAATCTGTATACTACCTCAATGGAACTGACTCAAGGCCCTCAAAATGGCCACAGACGTGTTTCAACTCACTATGCAGCTGGATATCCAGCAGCTTCGAATCTTGCTCTAGTGTAGAGAAGTACATCTACTTTAATTGCTTTCGCCCTAGGTTAGATGTTCTATGGTGTGTCCCATTGATTCAAATGTACCCAGACCAGTGGTGGGTTGCTGCCAGTTTGGACTGGTTCTCCCGTACCGGTGACAGAAATTTTCACCCGCTCTCCGAACCGGCAGCGATGGCCGGCTGTCCACGCCTTCGAACCGGTTCTCTGGTCGCCGCGGCCCTGCAAAGATCGCTCTGTGCATGCGCAGAGGGTTCTGTGCATGCGCAGAGGGTCATTTCCGCACACTTCCGTCGCGATGCAAACCGGTAGGGAAGGTAAGTGGAACCCAGACATGATCATGATGACATGACAGTCTTTATCCAATTTCTTGGCATCTATAGCACATATTATGTTCTCCATTCTAACAAATCCAACTACAGAATATAATCCACAGAAAGTATCTTGTAGATTCAGCAACTCAAATGTAGCAAAAGACATTACTCTTCCCCAGGACATGTTCTGGTATTGGACGGGGGAGGGAGGTGCCAAACAACAGGACCAACTTCCCCATCATGTGCAGTGTTTTGTCCCCTAACATACGATATCTTTACAGCCATATGACTTAAGCACATTTTGCTAGCTCATTTATCCTGTTTTAATTAATTGTAAGAGAGGAACTATTGAAGTTGAAAAACATAATGCTCTTTTACTTGTGGCATGCTAGCTGTCACCCTGTGCATGGCTTCCATTCCTGCAGAATATTCTTGGTTGAATAGGTTTTTAAAAGTATTTGAATATGCATTGAGATTCAAGGATCTCTCCAGTGCTGTTTTCAGTGGTTGGATGAGCTTGGTAGGGTTAATAATCTGCTTTGATTAGGGTAGAATAACTTAAAGAGTGCTGAACAGAAGCATACAGGGGACAGGCTGAAATCTGCAGCAGAGTTAGTTCTGCCCTGTGTATACTGTTATTCAGGACAGATACTCTTGTCTGACATAATTAAATCTTGATGGTAATTATTTCTGCTGATTCCTGGCAGACTGCTGTTAAAGATATGCTTATCCACTTTCAACCACACTATCTTATTAGAGTAAATGCATGTTGGTAATTATAAAGCAGCACATTTTAAATTTGGGGGTTTCTAAAAGTTCTTTTGAACAAAACAAAAAGAGAGAGGTAAAAATAGAAGATAACTTTTTTAAATGATCCTCTGTGATTCTAAAGCCTGAGGCAGCATAATGCATTCCATATGCAGAAAGTGGGATGGAGGAGGGAAAATATTGCATAAATATATAAATAAGCACATTCCATGGGAATGTGATGAATGTCAAGTACCACTTGACCCTTTTCTGTGCCGCTTTACAGAAATGATGTGGTTTTTGTAAAAAAAAAAAAAGATAATTCTTATATTTTAAAACCGTGATGTTTTAAAGGTCTATTTGTGGATAACTTGTCATTTGAAACAACTATGGGACTTGTTTGAGATGATGGTTTTAGGGACTACACCAAGGGTGTCAAACTCGATGTCATTGAGGGCCACATCAGGGTTGTTTGACCTCAGGGGGCCGGGGGTGGGTGTGGCCAGGGTGGGTGTGGCCAGCTCAACATCACTTGTGTTGGGGGTGCCTGTGGTGGCCTGAGCACTCTGCCAGCGAAAACGGGCCCTCAAGCTCCGTTTTCGGCTGCAGTAGCTTCCTGCAATCCTCTGCCAGCGAAAACAGAGCTCGGAAGGGCTGCTCGTGGCCCTCCCAAGCTCTGTTTTTGCTGGCAGAGGCATCGTGGGCTGGTCCTTCGCTGTTTCCAGGATGGCCCCACGGGCCAGATCTAACCACCCTGCGGGTCAGATCCTGCCCGCAGGCCTTGAGTTTGACACTCTTGGACTACACAATTTGCAAATGACTTGTACAACTGAAAATAAGAACAAGCAATATAAGCACAAGAAGTCAGTTATGGATCATTAAGCTGTTGGTGATCCTGCAAAAGAAAGATCCATGCATCCAAGGGCTTGAAAGATTCTTCACTTTTATTGAATCTTGTATATGAATGCTTCTATAATTGACATCATAATACTTTGTTTGATTAATAAAAAATATAGAAGTAACAGAATTCTTCACCATTTTCAGAGGGAATACTACCCTCCATAATGAAAAAATATAGCATGGATTGGTGACAGTTCCAGAAGCCTCCATCATTAAGTGTTGGAAATTCACATAGGGAAACTGCAAAGTATAAAACAACGAAATGTATTCTTTTGGCACAAGATCAAAAATGGATGCATTAAAAAAGAGCATGCATTTGAGAAAATTGCATAATAAATAACAGAATAACAGAATAGCAGAGTTGGAAGGGACTTTGGAGTTCTTCTAGTTCAACCCCCTCCTCATGCATGAAACCTTATACTATTTCAGAGTGGTTGTTCTATCTCTTCTTAAAAACTTTCAATGTTGGAGCACCCACAACTTCTAGAGGCAAGCCATTCCACTGATTAATTGTGCTAATTGTCAGGAAATTTCTCTTTAGTTCTAGGTTGCTTCTCTCCTTGGTTAGTTTCCATCCATTGCTTCTTGTCCTGCCTTTAGTTGCTTGGGAGAATAGATTGACCCCCCCCCTCTTTGTGACTGCGTCTTAGATATTGGAACACTGTTATCATGTCACCCTCTAGTCCTTCTTTTCATTAAACTAGACATAACAATAACACAATATATACCTGTACATTAAGGTACATTGTGTACAGAACTCAATGTTAAAACAATACACATTTTCCTCCTTTTTCTAAAAGTACCAGATTTGGACAAAAAGGTATGATAAGTGAAAAGCTAATATGAACCAGACTCAGAATGTTTAACAGCAAAATCAGTCTGAATTCATTTGCATTTTAGACCCTTAACATGGGAATATGCTCCATTTTAAATGTGGCAATAGTGCAGTTAAATTGAATATCTATATCCATATAGACCTTATAACTGTTTAAATATATATTCAACACATCAGGATATATGGTGTACTCCTAATGCATAGAACACTACTTCAAGAAGTTGAACGTCATCTCATTGCCAAAGCTAATGGTCTAAGATCTGACTCATTAGGATGATTTGCATACTCCGAGATCAGTGAAGTGGAAGATCACTGTGAATAAATGTTGGACTTTGCCTCATCAGCTCAAGCCAGCAGATCCTTTTTTTCTGGAGAGTTTAAACAAGAATTGTATAATGTTCAGGAGCCATATAAACATGTGCAAAGAGACATTGTGTCTTTTTTTAACTCACTCATTTTATTTTAGTAAAAGAGGAACTAGACGGAATAGCAAAATTTGGAGCACAGGTGGTGTTTTTGTCCATATTCTCAATTGAAGATCATGGGCCAAGGAAGGAATAGCGTACTTGGTAAGAAAACTGCTAGCTCAAGGGATGATGTCATCAAGAAAGCTTGAAGAATTCCTATACCATGACCTATGTAATCTATGGGCTATACTTCACAGGGATTGAGATGAATGTGTTTGAAAGACTTCATGCTTAAGTCAACAAGTATGATATCAACTAAATCTAAAGTGTGGGTGGGAGACCAATACCTAGAACCACACTCAAGGCAGTAAACAAGGGAGGAAGTAGTATGAATGAAGGATTTTCACGAATATTTAAGAAGACATTATGAAAGATCAAATCTTGGTTAGTCACTGGGACCGGTGGTTTAGTCTTCCCAGCTTTGAGACTTGTGCTGGAGCCCATCCTCAGGGAACTTATCTCTCATCAGAATGTGTGTCTGTCTCTCACATTCTGGTGAGAGAGAAGTTCCCTGAGGATGGGCTCCAACACAAGTCTGAAAGCTCAGAAGTCTAAACCTCCAATCCCGGTGACCGACCCAGATTGGATCCTGCAACATTATCCTGGGACATGTATATTTGCCTTCATTCACGACAGTATGAAAGAGCTCAGATTCCTATATATTAATCAGAATATGGAGAATAAACAGAAATCTTGAAGCCTAGTATGAGGCAGGGGAAATTACATTTTTGGCAGTATGAAACTGAAGAATGAATACTCGAAAGTCATGATTTATTCAAAAGAAATAAATACAACAAAAGGGAAGAAGGGCCCCTACATTAACCATATACTATGACATTCATGATATCAAAGGTGAAAAGCCTGCATATCCATGCTAAATGATAAGTTCCTTCTTTACATTTACATTTCTAACATATATTTGAAATACCTTTATACATTTTGACAATTTATCTGGTGTTAAATACCAACAGAACATCATTTTATAAAAAAAAAAAATCTTTTAAATTATAATTCAATGTAAATTTTAAACATTTCATTTACATATTTTCCCTTTGTTCAAGCATTATATTATATCAAACATTGTTTGCTCATTGTATGATCCAATGCTTCATACACTTATTCTTCAATTTCAATTTCAATAGCACTTTATAAAACTTAGCAATAATGTGTTACCACACAGATTTTCAATTCATTTTTTGGGAAAGTCAAATCCATAACTTTGAAAATCTAATTTAAATCTTTTTCCAATTGTGTATGTGAACCAGTGACAAACATGCCCTTCTGATTCTAATTCTTTTTTGGATTTGAGGGTAGGTACATCTTGTTTGAAAAGTATTAATTGACAATTGGCCCAGCAATCTGGCCTTGCCATTATTTCTTTTCTTTAAAAAGCTTCCTGTAGTGATACACAGAGAGGCATATTTTCAGAGAATCTTATTTTATATTTATTCCAAACCCTCAGAATGGCATTACAAAGTGATTATTGAAATCAACATTTATTTTAACCTTGTTATACCATAAGTAGGCGTGCCATCAAAACCTTAATTCATGGCCCTCCAAAACCTCTTATTTTGGAGAGTCACCCACTCTTTAAGTCAGACCAAGCAGCTTTCTTTTACAGTCCATTACAATCATCTCCTTTTGTAGAACAGATTTGTTTAATTTCCATCTATAATTTGGAACCATTTTTCTAAGTATTAAAAGAACTGGATTGTGGTCTGAAAGGGATTTAGGTAAGTCATCAACTTTTAAAATATTTTTGGTGAGGCTTTTAGAAATTCATATCATATCAATTCTTGAGAATAGTGTATATCATTGTGGAAAAAAAAGTATATTCTCTAGCAAGTCCATTTTTTTTTTGCCTCCATGAATCTACCAATGCTAAATTGCCCATCCTCTCAAAGAAAGTCTTTGGTGATTTATCCTGAGAATGTTTAGTCTCTTTGGTGAATGTTCTTTCCAAAGCTGTGGAAAACACTCCATTCCTATCTCCCCAAATAAACCAATTTTCATAACAAAAAGGTAGCTAGTTATTCCATAAGTTATTCAAAAATGTGCTTTTATCATCATTCGGCACATAGAGTCTCACTACTATTGATTTTATTCCATTAAGATCCACTTCTGCAGTATGAATCTGCCATACTCATCTGATAATATTAACTGGGGCTTAAATTGAGGTTTTATATACAAGACAACTCCATTAGTTTTTTTTTTTAGATCAGCTGATATGAATTTCTCTCCTAGTCTTTTATTTATTAGATATTTCTTGTCTTTTGTCTTAATTTCTTACAAACATATTATATCAATCTTCAGTTTCCTCGGAATAGCGAAATATTTTTTTTAGGCTAGGGAGGGCATTTGCTCCATGAATATTCCATGTTATATACTTATTCTCCATCTTTAAACAATGTAGCAAGTTCCTGTGTAATAATCTCTGCAGCCTCTTTCTGTTTTTCTGTATCTAGTATTTGAGGTTGATATGCCTTGTCTATATCCCTTTCTTATGCAGGGCCCAAAAATAATTTATGTTTAATCAGAAAATTCTTGGCTTTTTCTATAGAATTCAATCTGAATCTTTGTTCTTGATAAGTAAATATCATTCCTTCAAGTTTGTCAGGTGAAAGGTCACGTTTTGGACCTTTCTCTCCTTCAGAGTGTGTTAGGGAGGTATAAGGTTTTCTGTTTCTCAAAATTCTGACAGGAATTTCCTTCAAGACAATTATATGTACATTTTCCATTTTTAATTTAGATTTAAAGTGGCAATCCAAAAACTTTACTGTGCTAAAAATGTCAGAAGTCAATGTTTTTCTTTCTTTTCCCCTACACTTTTTCCTCTTCCCTTTTTCCTCCCTTACGTTCTCATTATTTTCATTTTTCTTTGTATTTTATAGTTTGATAAACTTTGAAAATGGGTGAAAACCTTGCCAAACTTTTCTAGATGAATATTAAGGGAAAAAGAAAAAAAAATACTAACTCTATTGTGAAAGTTAACAATAGGCTACTCAACCAAGGAAAAATTATAAATAAAATATTTGCAAATCACAGAGATCTATATGTGCATGTTAGTAATAGAAAAAAATTATTTCTGGATCCTGATAGTTGCTATGCAAAATTTTGCCACTTTTTGTGAAAAATGTTTTTGTCTGATTAAAAAGTTAACATTTATCTAACTGACCTTGGACATATAATTACAAAGGAAAGGTGCAATTTCTTTGACTGATGTTACACAATTGTAGCAGGTAAAAGATGGATTCAGTAGGACCAAAACCACAAGGTTTGAATATCTGTAGAGACTTTATTAAATTTCCCTTATAAAACTGCTGATGGTAAGGGACTAAACGTGGCTCTGAAAAAGATTCTTTGCTGGAATAGTAAAGTTTTGTTGTTGTTAGTTGCGAAGTTGTGTTCGACCCATCGCGACCCCATGGACAATGTTCCTCCAGGCCTTCCTGTTCTCTACCATCCTTTGGAGTCCATTTAAGCTCACGCCTACTGCTTCAGTGATTCCATCATCTCTTGTTTGACCATGTCCAGATTGCCTTGATCCATGGATCTTACATTCCAGGTTATAGTAAGTAATGTAAAATAATTAGCCAGATGCCATCTAGGATTTGAGATACTCTATTGTATTCAGTGTATCAGGCATTTTTATTTCTTTATTTAGTGCCTTAAATGCCTTCCTCTGTCTTAGCCTAGATAAATTTTAAAGGGTAAAGAAATCTACAGAAAACCATATGATGAGAATTTTTTGTAATGCTTGAAATGTGGAACTGGATAGTTGGGACAAGAAGGATCAATCAGCCCATGGTGAAATAACAGTATTTAAGAAAATGATAATAGGTATTCAAATGCCACAATGTGTCTATACCTACAAAGATCAGATTGTGCAAGCCATGATATTCACTTTGATACTTATAGAAATGAAAATTGGAGTTTGAAGAAGCAAGTTAGGATGAGAATTGCTGCTTTTGAATCTGGAAGTTGAAGAAGATTCCTGAGAATATCATAGATAGCCAAGAAAACAGATGGATCATTGACTAATCAACCCACAATTCTCAATGGAGGCACAAATGTCCTGACTCAAATTATCCTATTTCAGATACTTTATGTGAAGACACAGCTCTCTAGAAAAGAATCTAATGCTACGAAAGGTGGAAGGAAAGAGAAGAAGAGGACAATCAACAATAAGGTGGATGGACTTAGTTACAGTAGCTATGGATATAACATTGGAAGAGGTGAAGGACCAGGTTAGGGAAAAATCATCATGGAGAAAATCTATCTATATGGTTATTACGAGTCAACAACAACTTGATGGCACCTAATGTTCTTACCTCAGTCTTCAGCTGACCAATCTTTAATCTCAGAACTGCATTGGGTACACATTAATGTATGAAACACTATTTTTGTGAATCTAATTTGCATTACTTCCAGTTATCTATAATTAGGGTAAGCACCCATCTGAGAATTATAAAACAACTGACTAAAAGTACAGGAGCAAATAGTCACAGAATGGTAAGAATGAATTCTTTTCCTTTCTTTGTGAAGAATTTTAGAATTCGTGAAGAGATTCTTTGAGCCTATGGAATCACAAAATCTATTTGTGTTTTCCATGAACATTACACTTTCCAGACAATACTACACTAAGGTATTTAAAACTCCACATTTGCCCAATCTCCTGCTCCAGGGGTGGGTTCCAACTTACCTCGCTGCCAGTTCGCTCCCTCCCGCGCCATGTGGGTGCGCCTCATGGGTGTGCACGCGCTTTGTGCGCGTGTGCATGCGCAGTAACAAAAAATCCAAATTTTTTTTTTTAAAAAAGCCGAAAAAAAGATGGTGACTGCATGCACAGTGCCGGAAGTCGGCTTCTGCGCATGCTCAGAAGGAAAAAAAATTCAAAAAAAATTCAAAAAAAATAAATAAAAAAAATAAAAAAGATGGCGGTCCCCACGGACAGGCACCGACCGATCCGGTTCGATGACATCATTGTGATGTCATCAGTGGGCTGCTACCGGTTCAGGAGAACCTGTCTGAACCGGGAGGAACCCACCCCTGTCCTGCTCTTCCTAGCATTTGCTTGTTTGTGGTATTTGTGGTTGGGTTTTGTTTTGTTTTGTTTTTGGGTTTTTTTGGTGTTTTTTTTTGTTTGTTTGTTTTTTTGGCAAAGTCATCATTATACTCTTCTAAAATTAATTATCAGCTGGTCTTCCCTACAATATTGCGCTAACCTTCTGAGGGCTCATCTAAAGCCAACTGGAGTCCATGAGATAATAGCTGCATTATCTGTATATAGCAGGAGTGGGGATGTTTACATCTGCTGTTTTGGGAGGGTGGAAATTTGAATTGGAGTTTGCAAGTGAGCTCATATATTGGTTAAACACAGAAAGAGCTAAACTGCAACCTTGTACTCTCATAGAAGATTTGATCTGATAATGAGTCTTGTAGGTTACATCTTATTCTAATTCTGGAATCCTTTTACAGGTTTTGAATAAAAAAGATCAGGCACCAGTTTATATGTGTGTCCCAGAGAGGTATCAAAATTAAATCAAATGTTGAGTTAAAATCAGCGAAGACAGGATTTAGGTTTACCACTATATTTCTCAGTCTGATGATATTTAATAAAAGCATTATGTATAGTGGGAGAACCAGATCATGAGAAAAAGATAAACTATCTGACTTTGAACAAATTCACCTGCTTTTAATGTTCATGCTACATAGCTCCTTCTAGGGCTGCCAAGTCTACCCTCAAAATATCTTACTAACAAGATGAGAGTAGCAAAGAATTAATCCCTTTGTTTCCATTTATTTATTGATTTAGATGCAGTATTTACAGCCCAGATACAATAGTCGTAACTTTTATTCCATGCAAATAGTTTTGCAGACTACAGTGTGCACCATATTTGAAGGGAGTGTTTGTTGTCAAAAGTTGAATATCACTCAAATCATCTGGGTCAACGCACAGCCACATTTCTGTTCGTGTCATTTCCTTGATGCAAAAGTTAACTGTAGTTTATCATAAACTATTTATTTGCTGGTGCATAAACTCATAGTAGCAGACTGTAAAGCTGTTTTTCCTTTAAAAATTGAGTATTCACATCTAAGAACATAGCAATATTTTCACGATACTAGCACATTTGCCAAGAGCAAATGTTTAAACAAAAGAACTTAGGAATCTTAATGAAACACCCTGAGGAGAATGTTTAAACTTTGCACTTAAGTTTGCTTTGTTTGCTAATCAGCTTCTATTTCTAGTAGTGAGTAGGAAGGGTAAGTTCAATATGTTAATAAGAAAAAAGTAATAATATTTAATTAATTCTGGCTGAACACACATGGTTTAATATACTTGGCAATATCATTCAATCACATGATATGATAATTTAATGGACTTTTTTATTTAAATTGCTGGCAAGTTTATGAAATTATAAAGCAAATAGGCCATGCACTTCAGTGTAACTGACTGTATAAATGTGTTTTTACACTATACTGTTGGAAAATTAGCCACTCCTTATCAGAGAATGAGATATTCTCACTGTATTCTATAAGCACAATAACAGAAATAAAATATTTCAAGAGGTGTCAATGTAATAGTTGATTTTTATGCTGGCCTATGGATTTGATTTGATGGTTGACTATGGACTATATATTTAAAATCAAACAATAAATCATTACTTACTTGTTATTTTATGTGTGGATTATTACTATTTATTACTTCACAATTTAAATATTTCATATTTAAAGAATCCTGTAATGGCAAGTAACAGGATTGTTGTCCTTATTTCTTCCTGAGCAGCAAAGCAACTAAAAAGCATTATAATAGGAAGAATGTGGAGCTGATACAAGATTGATGGCAGCATTCCAAATTGTTTGAGTACTCCATATGCATAAAAACATATATGGCTTAAAATAGGAAATACAACATTCAATGAGGCTGGAAAGTTTAAAACATTTAAAACATTATAAAACCATCAAATTCTTATGAGGTCTTGTACAACCCTCCCAAAACTCTGATAAACTACAAAAACAATGAACTCATATGCAGTGTGACTATCTTGATATATTTAAAACAAATCTAGAACAAATCTGTCATACTGAAATTAATTATTTGTCTAAACAGCATATACAATAGACAATATTTCAGAGATTTGCATGCTCAGCTTCCTTAATGTGTATGAATCTGCCTGGACCAACAAATATATGTTAAAGGAAAAGGAACATTGACTCACCCCTTACCAAGTACATCCCTTGTAGATACAATGCTCCTGTATCTACTGCTCCTATAAATTGGATAATGGGCTCCAATCAGAGGTGGGTTCCTCCCGGTTTGCACCTGTTCTATGGAACCAGTAGCAAACCGCTGGTGATGTCACACATCCGGTTCTGTCAGTGCCGGTCTGTGGATGCTGCCATCTTTTTTTTGTTTGTTGTTTGTTTGTTTATTTGTTTGTTTGTTTGGGGGAAAAATTTGGGAATTTTTTACTATTTTTTTCTTCTGCGCATGCGCAGAAGCCGAGTCCCTGGCACTGCGCATGTACCGCCATCTTGTTTTTGGCTTTTTTTGGCTTTTTTGTGAATTTTCACCACTGCGCATGTGCCCGCATGGCACGGCCACACAGCGCGCAATGCGCGTGCAGCCACGCGACGTGGGAGGAAGCAAACTGACAGCGAGGTAAGTTAGAACCCACCCCTGGCTCCAATGAGCAACAGATTTTGGAGCTCTATGAATAATCATACTAAAAAAAACCTACACGATGATGATCAGGAAAAACTGACTACCAGTAATGACTGAGTTTATCCATAGCCAGCAACAACAGTGTTTAAAATATAACATTCAGTACAAAATACATTGGATGAAAATAAAATAAAATAAGCAATCATTAAGCAGAGAAGTGATATTTCAGATGAAATGTCACTTCCGTATGGTCAGCTTAACATATTGTCTTTTCTAAAAATAAAAGACTGGTATATAATAAAGAAAATGCCAGAACAGAACTGCTTAGGGAATTGCTTGCACCTAAACTACTGAAGAGAACCACTACAATACAAACAAATCTTTTCAAGGCAATTGAAGCTATTTCAGCCTGCTTAGATATTTGTATTTGCTCTTGAACCCAAACCCTTCTCCAAGAAGTATAATGTTCTATACTAGTAGGTAGAGGAATCTTAATCTCCTAGCATCTCTTTCTTCTGGCCACGGCTAGTTAGGGGCTGCTGCTGATTGGGGTGCAACGTCATTTGGACCACAGCTGTTGTATATAATCCTCATCTAATCTCAATATATACACTGGAGAGATACATAGATTGAAGTTATCCTGTGAATTCTATGGCTGAATGAAGATTTGCATTTGATTTTTTTTAGTCCCATATTGACTTTGACTTTGGAAAGAAAAATAAAAGAGGCCAGAATACCCAACTAACAACATCTTCTCTCCCAAGATGTACATAAAAAGAATCTTAAATATTTAATATTTTAAACTTTTCATGTGCTAGACTTTTAGAGTCTTTTTGTTCATATTGTTGAGGACTTATCAGAAGACAAACTGTATAAATGTGTAACCAAATAACCAAATGTGGCATGAACATATATCACCACACAAACCAGAAGGAGATATCTTGCCTTGAATTCTTTCCTTTTTTGCTTCATTTTGGGATTGGGCTGGGCCCCAAACTTCAGCTGAAAAACTGAAAACAATGAATGTAAACCAAAGCTTTCCAGTAGATATTACCCTACAGAACAAATGTATTTACTTATATTTTATACCTCTTAACTGCCCATCTCCCTCAGAGTGAGTGGCTATGGTTATGGAGAAGTTAGTATGAGACTGATGCTTGGTTGTAGTAGTCCAGCTTTGGTGATAATGCAGATAACTGCTGGCTTTGTCAAGTTGAGAGCACAGGAAATAATACTAAGTCGAAATATTGTTTTTGAAAACAATGAAAATATGAGAAATTGCTCCATTAAGTTGCTATACAGTCTCTGAAATTAGTGTTGATCAAGCTTATTATTTGCCGGGTTGCTAGACTGGGATAACCATTAGATGTCGGCACAGAAATACAGAGTACCTGATTATTTGCTAAAGACTAGTGATTGTACAGGTTTTTTCAGTTTTACAGAACTTATAATTCTACCTTCTTAAACACAAGCAGAAGTACCGTGCAATGTAAAATTAGAAAACCAATTAATTTTTCAAGTTCAAATAGTTCATATTTTGCTTATTTTTCAGGGTTTAACAGATTTAACAGATTAACAGAGTTGGAAGGGACCTTGCATATCATCTAGTCCAACCCCCTGCCCAAGCAGAAGACCCTACATCTGCCTCTACCTAGGATCGAACTCACAACCTCCTGATTGTGAGGCAAGAGCTCCACCTCTAGGCCACTGCTGAGGGATAAAACTATCATGTTTGCATTTCTTTCTTACTTTGTCTTGATTCTGAATGAGTGAGAGAGTTATAAATAAATGTTGTTCAAGGAGGTGTATAAATAAATTGGCATAATTAGGTGTCATAATTAGGTGCCCATTGCTGTTCCAAATAATTTGCATAATTGTCAGTGCTAAAATGAAAATAATTGATTGTCAGGACTGCTTCTTCAGTTAGGCGGTGAGTTCCTTACTTTGTAGAGTTTGCCTTAACTACGTGTTTGAAAAATATTTCAATTTTCATAGTAAAATCACTACACATAAGTGGAAATTATCACTGTGAACTAGGAGGTAAAATCCTAGTTGCTTTAGATCACCTGATCTGAGGTCCAAACTTCCATAGTTTCCAGTGAATTTTTGTATTTTCAACTTATTGCCAAAACATCTGCCAAGTGCTAAAGCTACTTAGCTGTCAAAGCAGGATGAAATATTATTTTCCATTTTCTAATGTCCACCTGTGGAATTCAGATATTTTTTTACCATTTTTAGTTTAGTGCAAGATACTGTGAGTGCCAATGTTTTAACATTATTTACAGAGTCCATTATATTGTCCAGACATAATAAAACTCTACATCTCTTGTACTTAATTTCAATTTTGAGCTACATGGTGAGGAAGTCTAAGATGACAAAGTAAATGTCTTATAGTCACCCGGTGAGATTTTCAAGGCTGAGGATAAATTTGAATGTGTTCTATGTGCAGATCTATCCTCAGCCTTCAAAACCTCACTGGATGACTTTAAGACATTTACTTTCTCATCTTAACTATGTTACAGGATTTCTCTTGAGCTTCTTTTATAATTCCTTACCATATCCCAGTATATGACATCAGCATTGAACTGGGGAGATATAGGTCCACGTACCCCTCATCCCCAGAAACTCACTGAGTGATTTTGAGCCAGTCATTATCTCTCAGCCCATCCTATCCTATGAGGTTTCTGTGGGCATAAAGAGAAAGTGGTTCCTCATGGAAGGATGCCATGAACTTTTGGAGGAAAGGCGGGTTACATAAAATATCATACATAGTATGATCATTGAACTTTTATTGTTTGTCCTTGTTTATCCATAGATTAATGGTACCAGGTATCAAAAGCCAGCATGGTGAGGCAGTTTAAAATGACAAAGTAAATGGCTTGAAGTCACCCAGTGAGCTTTGCGTCCTACATTTTTCTAACCTTTCACCAAGTAACTGTTGATTTATCCTAGCCAGATCAGGACTTTTCATATCATATATGCACCTGACATATAATGTGTACCCAGCAGAAATTATGCAGAAAAAAGAGGTGCTGGGTTGTGATCTTGCAAACATGATACACACTTGTTTAAATATCTTACACACAAACACCTATGAAAGCAATTAACATATAGATAAAATGATATGGGCAACATACAAAACACTTAGATTGCAGGCTTACCTTCTTGGTAAGGTATTACTAAAATGTTTAAACATATTTGATCTATGCCTCTCAAAACAAGGATATCCAACTTTGTAGCTCTCCTCTAATACTGGAGTTTCATAATGGGGGGCGGGGGGAAAGGATCAATTTACGGAACATACGAAGACAGAATTTAGTCCAGAAGATCCAACATTTACCTGACCACAGGAATGCTGATGGGGGGGGAGGTGGAAGGGAGAAAAAAAATCCAGAAACAGCTATGTTTTATTCTGTGAGCCTTGGGTCAGTAAGGTTTCAGATATTTGCTTTCTCTAACTCAAATGGTGGTGCTGCTGGGTCTAATATAAGATTTGCTTTAATGGAGACACTAACATTCTTCTCTTTTCATTCATTGTATACAAACAAAAATAGATATATACAAATTTCTCCCATACATTTCAATTACTCGGAAAATTACACAGGGAATATTTCTACCATGTGAATGGACATTGCTCACAATGCAAAAACATAACTAATAACAATTGCAAGCACAGTGGTATGTATGACTGACTTTTAAAGTGGCATAAATTTAATCATTGTCCAAATAGATTTTCTAATGCCAAGAAATGCTATTTTATACATTGATCTGAGGCAATTTTTTTTTAAATTTTAGAACATAACTCCCCTGAAAACTATTTCGTATAAGTTCCACTGAACTTATTCCTAGGTTGATGTGTAGAGGATAATGGCAAAAATATGTTGACAAGTCTAGCAAATCAATAACTATCTTGGAATTAAACAGTATAAAAATGATGGCGAACCTTTTTTGGTTTGCATGCCAAAAGGGTGTGTGCGCGCGCACGTGCCCACACCCATTTCCCCCCACACATGCACACAATCCCCGTGCTGCCCCATGTGCATGTGCACAACCCCCCCCCCCGCTGCCCCGCGCATGCGCACAGGCCTCACTGAAGCCTGGGATGGCGAAAAATGGCCAAACGGGCAAACCAGAAGTTTGGAAAAACGGATTTCCGGTTTGCCTGTTGGGCCGTTTTTCATCCTCTGGAGGCTTCAGGAGGCTTCCCTGAAGCCTCTGGAGTGCGAAAAACAGCCCAACGGGCAAACTGGAAGTCTGGTTTTCCGAACTTCCGGTTTGCCCGTTGGGCCATTTTTCGCACTCCAGAGGCGTCAGGGAAGCATCCTGAAGCATCCGGAGGGCGAAAACGGCCTTCCCCAAGGCGGAAAATCAGCTGGCAGCATGCGAATGTGCGCTGGAGCTGACATAGGGCAACGCCTCGCGTGCCCTCTGATATGGCTCTGCGTGCCACCTGTGGCACACGTGCCATAGGTTTGCCATCACTGCAGTATAATATAATGTCTAATAACTGATATGTAGCAACTTTATTGGTCATCCTTCAGTTTCCTCCTACACTAAAAGCTATGAAAATCAACATCACAAATAATGTTTTTATTATTATTTTTTTATCTACTCACAAAGTGAGCATTTGCAATATTGAGAACAGCACTACCTTTAAGGTAGTGATATTCTCCATAAGACCTCACCTTTTACCTAAACCTTATTTCAAGAGATAGTATTATAAAATAACAAGATTGAGCAATTATGCAAGTCAATAGATAAAAAACATTCAACTAGCTTGTATTGAAATTCATATCTATTTATACCTCTTTTCTCAAACCTAAGCCCAAGGCACCACAAAATGTCAAGCAAGAGGCATCCGTGTCCAAATATAATCAACTCAGGGCTATTTTAAAAAGTCCAGTTTTATAATTAATACATTCATATTGAATCCTATGATATAATATAAACATTCATTTTATTCATGGTGGTTATACACTATGTACTATTAGACATAATCTCCAAATCTAACGCTGTCATGACAAGCTTAGTTTGAATGAAAGGGTGTTTGTATACCTAGGTAATTTACAGAAGCAAAATTAAACTCTTTCTCAAATGCCTTTCTTGCTTACATATATCAAAAAAATTACCTCTTGTGCAAATGCACTTAATTGGAATAATCCACAAGATACTCCTGTGGCCCCTAATTAAAGTAGAAAACAGAGAAAACACGTAGAGCATGACTTATGGAATTCTTTTTTACTACTCTCTGTAAAAGCAGTTGTCATAGGTGGCTCTAATATTTTCTTCAAGAAATGAAGTAGATGTGCCTAATTCCTCATGTTCAAGTCTGTCTGCCTATATGTACATAAGCAACCTGGAAGCGCTCCGCATCATGTGACCATAAGGGGGCAGGGGCTTAGAAAGGAGGAGTCAGAATAATCCATGGGACTGCCCAATTGCTTCTCATGTAAGAATGCATTAGGAGATTCCACCTTTCCATTTTTATAGAATTTTTTTTTACACAGCCCTAAGTATCTTGTCTTTTTATGTACACTGAGAGCATATGCACCAAAGACAAATTCCTTGTGTGTCCAATCACACTTGGCCAATAAAGAATTCTATTCTGTCTATTCTAAGAAACAAGACACATTTTGACCTCTCTTTCTTTTTGCCAGCTTTTCTCACTGTACAAAATTTGATTCCATTCTGTTCCATTTTCAGAGATGTATTCTGCCAATGGATAGACTAAAAGAGATCCAGTTCTTTTACATAATTTATTTCCAGCATTTCAATGGTTGGAAGGAATAATAAAGCAAAATTTCCACAAATAGGTAGCAGTGTGCATTAGCAAGCGGCCCATCTTGGTCAATTTTTCATTTGCGAGTTATAAATTCTCTCTATTTGCTAAGTCAGCCAATTTATATGCTTGCATATGTCAGGAGAATTGATAGCTTGTCTGTAAAAAAATCTATTGTGGAGCAGTTCTGTAGGTCCATATTTGTACAGCTCTCTGCAATCTCTCCTCCCACCTCACTCACACACACAAGTTTTTTCTGTTACCAAAACTATCTCAGGGGTAAACAGATCTATGAAGTTTTGCAAGGCTGATAATATGAGTGATATGTACAGCATTAGCCTGGATTTCTTATTTTCTCAATTTTCTCCAATATAGAATAAATTTTCTTAAATAGTATTTTATTAAGTCGGTCAGACTTTTTAACTTTTTCAAAGTTTAATAGTTCAAATTAATGTCAAAGAATATACATATGTCATCATATTAATTGAATGGATGAAAAATTAAAATAAAAACAGATAACCCCAATATAATTAAGACTAATTCTGTACACATTCACCAGGATGCAAAAGTCCTGTTGGAAATAACATACATACATACACACATACACACATACACACATACACACATACACACATACATAAATATAGATATAGATATAGATATAGATATAGATATAGATATAGATATAGATATAGATATAGATATAGATATAGATATAGATATAGATATAGATATAGATATAGATATAGATATAGATATAGATATAGATATAGATATAGATATAGATATAGATATAGATATAGATATAGATATAGATATAGATATAGATATAGATGATATACATATAGATAAGATATAGATATAGATTAGAGAGATAGATAGATAGATAGATAGATAGATGATATAGATATAGATTAGAGA
>QLTV01003975.1:1381095-1402355 GCA_003457575.1 Thermophis baileyi
GAAGACCGCAGTGCGAGGAACAGCTAAGATACTGCACAGAACTCTCAAACTCTCAGATCTCTGATAGAGGACAAGAAAATGAGAGGGGGGGAGGGAGAGAGAGAGCAGAAAATAAAACAAGAGAGAGAGAGAGAGAGAGAGAGAGAGAGAGAGAGAGAGAGAGAGAGAGAGATTGATTGATTTAATTAAACAATCTGAATGAAGTTCAAATACTGGCCTAGTCTCTCTGGCTCCCCTCCTCCCCAAATTTGGAGTTAGGTTCTTTTTTTCAAAAAGAATAAAAATAATGAAAATACAGAATTTTGAAATAATAAAGTGATTTGAAATATTTGTTAAGAAGCAGATGGTTGTGATAAAACAATATAAGAAAAAATAAAATGTTTAAAATGATTTATGATATAATTTAAATTAATATGACCAGTATATTATATAAATGGAACCATGCTAGTTGATTTTCAAGCCCTTATTCAAATATAAAGTGGATTATATAAATATTACTGGCACAGATAAGGAAATAAAATCAATGTAAAAAATGTGAGGCTAAAGAAACAGAGAGGACACAGAACTGTAGGGATAAAGATTTGAAAATTAGTTTAATTTCAATCAATTCATTTGTTGTTGATATTATTTATGCCATGCAGTTCGAAGTATGATTTGTGGTAAATCAGTTGGGACATTGCTTGACTGAAAAAATAGTACATAAAAATTACAAAAGTCTGCAAAGTTTTAAGTTTTTTTGCACTCAATTCCCATAGAACACAATATGGCATTGCCTTAGTCACAAAAGTAGAAAACAGTAGAAAATGCAGCACCTATGTTTATTGCTGACTGGAAACTCCCTGTAGACTTTTTGTATGAAACAGAAGAAGCAAATGTTTGATTTATGATGAATAGATTACAGAAAGAAGAGAGCTAAATTGTAAACATGGAGCTTCAGAAAGGTAGCAAGTATAAAATGTCATCATGAACTTTAGATCTAACCTTTTGTTTTCAGAAATCATAACTTCTATGTCTGCTTATTTCTGCCAGCATTGCCTTCCACATTGAACCAAATTCTGAGTTTATTATTAGTTAAGCTGTCTATTTCTTGGTCCCCTTTCAGTTATGTAGTTTTAGAACAGAAGCTGATGATAATGAAGGCATTGATTTAAATGAAATTCAAGTATTTTTTTATTTGTATTCCTTAATTTAGAATACATTTAACTTGAAGTGGGAGATAGTTGTTTGGAATAAAGTATGCAACAAAGTAAGTATCTAAGTTGGAGTCAATCTAAACTCAGGGATAATGATGTTCCAAGTAGGAGATAACATGGCAGAAAAAGTTCTGTGCCTGGATCCTATCAGATGACATTCCTTAGTAGATGGGACTTGTAGTATGGTTCTCTTCTGGACATGATGGGACAACTGGATGTAACTGAAGAGAGACAGTCCCTCAAATAACCTAGTTCCATACCATGTAGGCAGAGGTGGGCATCACATACCATAACAACCGGTTCACCCAGCACTGGAAATGTGAGCGCACGCGCGCGCCATCCACACATGCATGCAGCATCACAAAACATGGGGATTCGTTCACATGTGCCGTCCACACATGTGTGCGGCACATCAAAAAACACAGCGATATAGGACAGGATTGTTCCCAGGCGGGTGGGTGGGTCCACTCGCAGGTTGCAACTACCGGTTCACCCAAACCAGTCTGAACCAGCAGCAGCCCACCACTGCATGTAGGAGTTATTACCAGCCTCCTGAATTGGATCAGGAAGCAATGCAGCTTGCTGAACTGTGGTGTAACAACATGCACTAATTGAGGGTTATGGGAAGTAGAATGATAGAAGATAACTGAAAAGGTAGGTGAATGAAATTAAAGTGGGATTAGGAATATCCTTGGGAGAACTACAAGGTAATTTTAAAGACAGGTAAAGATGTGAGCAATTGTCCATACTATCATCTAATCAACTATAATCTCTATAATACTGTAAATCTGTTCTCTTCTAATCTCCTGAGAACATTAAGAAGAGTTTTTCTGTGTCTTCTGTTGAGACAATTTAGTTCTAACCAAAAAATATCATGACCCATAAGCCTGGAGCCTACTAAGGAAACTTGGAGCTGCCAGACAACCTGCTCGACAAACACCCAGTGTAACAGCCAACCAAGTAGCCTCCCAAGTTGTCTCCCTCTCTAAAGCCCCAAAGGTGAAAGAGCACTCATCTACCATTAAGAATGTGCTCTCAGCCTTTCGACAGTCGGCTCCATCACACTCTGAATTCACCCACCTTTTCTCTGTGGACAAAATCGACGCAGCCATCAACAGTCTGAAGTCCGGCAAAACACCAGGTTTTGATGGCATCCACCCTGAATTTCTAATTCATTCTGGGAGACTAACAAGGAATTGGCTCGGCAAATTATTTTCAAATATACTTTCTAGTGGACATCTCCCACCAGAATTCAAAAAAGCCAAAGTAATATTGCTTCTGAAACCTGTAAACCACAAGATGGAGTAGAAAGCTATCGCCCCATTGCCCTTCTGAGTTCTTGTTACAAATTTCTGGAAAAACATATCATAAACTGAATTGGACCCACAATAGATACATTTCTGCCCGTGGAACAAGCCGGCTTTCATCATAATTGCAGTTGTGTTGATCAGGTGCTGAGCCTAACAGGACATATTGAGACTGGTTTCCAGCGAGGCTTAAAAACCACAGCTATGTCCATCGACCTTACTGCAGTATATGATACCGTGTGGAGGAAGGGTCTGCTTTACAAACTGAGTCACATCATCCCCCGTAAAATCCTCTATCGCCTAATAAACAACATGCTCAGTGATAGATCCTTTCAGATCATTATGGGGGACAATGTTAGCAAGTTAAGAAGACTCAACAACGGCCTTCCACAAGGTTCTGTATTGGCTCCCACACTGTTCAATCTTTATATCTCAGATATGCCAGCTACAAGGGGACATAAATTTGGATATGCAGATGATCTGGCCCTAGCAGTGCAAGATAAAAACTTGGAAGTATGCCTCCTCTCTGAGGACCTGAAGTCCCTGGGAAAATTCTTTGCTGACTGGAGATTCATACCCAATGTCAGCAAAATGGTGACCACCTGTTTCCATCTCAACAACAAACTCACCAATGTCACCCCGAAAGCCTACCTGAATAACAACCTACTCCCTTATGATCCTCACCCTAAATAACTCGGAGTAACTTTGGATTGGACTCTTTCCTATAAGAAACACCTAGAGAACATGTCCACTAAAATTAATACCAGGAACAACTTACTCCAGAAACTAAGAGGATCAAGAAGGGGAGCCTCAGCCTCTACTCTCAGAATATCAGCACTAGGGTTGGTCTACTCCACAGCTGAATACTGCACCCCTATTTGCCTTAATAGCTGCCACACTAGCAAGATCAATGCTAGACTAAGTGATACAATGAGAATCATAAGCGGTTGCATAAAATCTACTCCTACTTGCTGGCACCCTGTCTTGAGTCACATTGCACCACCAGCTCTATGAAGGCAGGAAGCCTTAGTGAAGGAGTACAACAAAATTATGAGAAATCCACTTCTTCCTCATCTATCAATTGGCAGGCTTAAATCCAGGAAGCCCTCTCTGGCACTCGCTCAACAGCTGTCTAACAACTTTGACATCAACACACAGTGGGAAGCCAAATGGGCTGCTGAATGCCCAGATACAGGCAGTTGCATAGATGACCCTACACAAAAGGTGCCAGGTTTTGACCTTCCTCGCCAGCATTGGTCAACTCTGAACAGCTCTGAAACTCTGAAAAACTCTGTACCCAACATGGTGTCTGCCAGAACTCATTGTTTAAGTGGGGTCTTGTCTCTACCCTTCAGAGTGACTGTGGTGCTCCTCAACAAAATATCCATCACATTGTGTCCGAATCAGAGGTGGGTTCCTCCCAGTTCGGACCGGTTTGCCTGAACCAGTAGTGACCCGCTGGTGATGTCACGATAATGTCATGGATCTGGTTTGGTCAGTGCCGGTTCGTGGACGCCACCATCTTTTTTTCTTTAATTTTTTTTGGAATTTTTTTTTCTTCTGCGCATGTGCAGAAGCCGAGTTTTCGGCACTGTGCATGCGTCGCCATCTTGTTTTTGGCTTTTTTTAAAAAATTTTTAATTTTTTTGCACTGCGCATGCGCGCGCGCGCAAAGAGTGCGCATGCCCACGAGGCGCACCCACGAGGTGCGCCCATGTGGTACACCCACGAGGTGCACTCATGAGGCATGCCCACGAGGCGTGCCCACGAGGCACGGGAGGAAGTGAACCGGCAGCGAGGTAAGTTAGAACCCACCCCTGGTCCGAATGTCCATCAAGAGCTTACACCGGCCCAATGTCTGCTTTTTTCAACATAGACAACCCTGTCCTTGAATGGCTGGGTGGACTGGACATTAACATTTGAACCACTATAAGTCCATGTATTTGCTAAATAAATAAATGACCCATCACATAAAAATTCTTAATCAGAAAAACATGCATTGAAGTATACAGAATGATAACTCATTTGTTGAAGTTATGACAAGATCATGAAATGCTGTCTGAGGGATTTTAATTTTCCACTCTGAAATACAGCACTATCAAAGCACTTTCATAGATGCTTTCAATTCACCTTCTTGTACTGCCCCATTGTCTCCAAAGAGCATTGCTATCAAACCCTTTGATTATTGGAAGGTTATTTTCAGCTGCATTAGCACCTCTACAGTACTTATCAAGTATGATGGACAATTCATATTAGGAATACTGCTGTCATTCAAGCTAGAAGGTTTTTGAAGATGGCTGATCTTTTCCATTCCATAGGGTTTTTTTTTAGTTAGGATAAATTGGATTATTGTACTCTTAAATGCAGATCGAGGGTTGAAGGCGGGGGAAATTAATAAGCTTCATCCCAACATTTTCTCTTAACATGCAAGCTTTAAAAGTCCTGTTTAAGTATCTCTTTTTAAAAGATAAATACCTATTAAGTAATGTATATGCACAAGCTGAAATGTTAAATGGTTTGTTGAAACCTATTAGAATACACAAGATGATAAACATAAATTATAGCTAATATACTGCACCAGTGATTTTTAAACATAAAAATTACTGACACTGTAAAAACACACTTGAGTCATCGTAGCAGCATAATAGCACTAATCCATGTTTATTCAACCGTGCACTTTTCAAAAACAACACAAACCTCTAATAAATGCTTTGGCTTCACCTTGACAACTTATATGGGTTATTGCCTTGTTCATGCCTGGATAACCATGTGTTATGACTTAAATGTTCTTTAATATCAATTTATGCCTTGAAGAAAAAAGATTGAATAACATAGTGTACATATGGTTCAATTTATTACCGCAAAACAATCATTTTAGTCGGAAGATATTTTCTCTTGGTACATATCACAGAAATCTTATTCATAGAACTCCCAATAAACCAGATTTTTTATGTTACAATAAATGAAACTAAGCCAGCTAATTGTTCCTGAGATTCTAAATAGATGAATCTAGATATTGCTATTGCCAATCAAGAAATAAACACCTTTAACATTTGTCATTCTGGACTCTAATACCTCTAATCGCGTTTACATTACCTGATTAAGTACTTCATAGAATATAATTTTTTAAAAGTAACTAAAAAGAAATTTTAGGTTGCCAGTATTACGGGAAAAACTGACAAATAAGGAACAGAGTAGAATCAGGTTTTCACAACAGCAGACAATAGAACCTGATTCACAGGTTCTATTAAAGATATTTATTTCATTTCCATATAATAATATGTAACAACAGTTTGCTACTTCGTTTTATTGACTTCACTAATACACAACAGACTTTCACAAATGAAACTCTGTGGATAAGAATGTCATTTGTAAAGTCTGTTGTGTATTAGTGAAGTCAATAAAATGAACTAGCAAACTGTTATATATTATTATATGAAAATGCAATAAAATGTAGAGATGCAGCACATGAAATCACACTGAATAAAGAAAAAAATAATCTCCATGGAGTATTTCAAATATATGAAATGAATATACTTCATTTTACCCGGAACATTAGTATATTATAATCTTTAAAAAAAATACTTCATATTTATTTCATAGTTTGATGATAAATTTTCAATAAATAAGACAAATGTGTAGGCATGGATGTGCAAAAGGTTTTGCCATTAAAACTTATGCTGACTCCAAAATTCTGCTATAACATAATCATAAACATAATCAGTTTCATTATAAGGATGAAACTGTCTGGCTCCAGGTTTTGCTAAATGCTATTATTATAGTGCATCACAAATTCTCTAAATGCTAAAAAAAATGCTCTTTAATTATCAGTGCCTCTTTTATTTAGAAGGGCCTTTTGATAGGCTTGTCTAAAAATGTATCCTTGCCTATTGAAAGGTGAACTCTGAAAGTTTGATGGAGGAAATAGTTGAGTATGAATTCTTCCCCTCCTCCCAAGAAACTAAAATAAAATCAACATTCAGCATCTTTATTTGTTGTTCTAATTTAGATTAGTCTTCCCTGAAGCTATTTATTGATTCTAAAGCAGAATGTGTACATTTGCATAAAAATCCATGCATTGATTACATATATTAATTGATTGGCACACACCTGAAATGATAAGTAATCTTAACTTTGCAAGCTTTTGTCTATCAATTGATTTAATGCCACTGCACTTTCTTCTTATTTCACCCTATGCATGTCTGCCACAATACAAGGAAAAATAAGTCATAACATCTTGCAGGATGAGTTGCTACCCATGCCCTACTTCATGATTCTCAATTCTATTCTTCTTCCTACAATTTTCTAAGACTAAGTTGTTCACTGAGTAATACGAAAACTTTGTTTTTAAACTCAGGATGCCTTAAATCATGGTTTAGTCATCATTCCCATCTATGACATACGAATAAGGCCTTAACAAGTTCATGTCAATAATAATAGCACCTGCATCAGAGGACACCTCTCTGCAATGATGAAATCAATTCCCAAGATTTTTTATGGGCATTTTTCTTCCATTTAACCTAGGCAATATCCCTTAAAAACATGTAATCTACCAGACATTTCTGAAATTCAATATGGCCAACATTCAGGAATAGTATATATTTCCAAACCGTTCATGGTTTGGAAAGAGGGCCAGGTTCTTCTAAGAGCCATTTCACTTGCAGGCCTTTTAGAAATCCATATTTATGTTCATCTTCCTTTCATAATGTTATTGGGACTAGACTATTAAACTACTATCAATCACTATTTTTTAGGGTGACTTATCTCACAAGATATTTGTGAGAATAAAATAAGGAGATTCACACTGACTTCAAGAAATGAATGTCAGACTATAAATTAAGCTAATAAGTTTATTAAGCTTCTAATAAAAATAGAAATAAAATAGAATTTTTTTGCACAGAAACATAAGCCTTACTTTCAACTTTCTATTGTCATCTCAGACCAGTAAAGGTTTAAAACAAAATGTTATATTAGTGGGAAAAGCATAAATGGTCCTTCACTATGTACACAATTAAAACTCAAAATTGTTTTTTCCCCCTGTTATGTGAACAATAACTAATTGCATTTAAAATGTACTCTGAGACATATTCTTCTATCATGGAGTGTCTTTGTGAGAAATGATTCATTTGAGTTTTCAGGAATCCCTTCCAGATCTGTTAACTTGGGTTGTAAGATTAAGATTTGTTAAAGGATCCTGCTGGAGAAGATCTTAATAGCTGTAGCAAAACAGCAAAACAAATACTCTGCTTTTTGGATGCAAATATTTCTTCCAATGGAAAGAACTATTGTGGAATCAAGCTGTAGTGCTTGATTGTTATGACATCACATTTTCTATGAAGAAGCTGAAAGTATAGGTTTTTCATTTATTATTTAAAAGATTTGTATGGCTACCCATATTAGAACACAACTCGGGGCAGTTCATAGTAACAATAAAACCTAGAACCAATAGAAACCCTAAACCCAGGGCAGGGGCCACTACAGAAAAGGGACACTTCCTAAGCCCCATTAGACCCCATTAAGGGAAGGGGCCTGAAGCATACCCACTTTGTTTCTGAGACAACCCGACTTGTAGAGAAGATCTAGGAAAAATGGAATTCTGAATAAAATGGCAGCATGTATTGGAAAAACAAAATGAAAAAAGACCCAGTCAGGGTCAAGAACCTCACAGATGTAAAAACTGAAAAAGATAGGTGAGAATTCACAGCAAATATAAATAGCTCACTCTTTGTATATGATAGTTTGGTATATCAGTGTACATCTCTCCTGTCCAACTTACCTTTTAGCTTTGTGTGCAGGCAATACTAAATTCAATTATTGATTTCAATCTTATTAGTAAAAATAATTTTCAGATGGAAAAAGAAGCTCACAATATCAACTGGAACAACATGCATTATCTTCTTAAGTTGGATTTTACTACTCACTCAAGAACATCTACATTTTCAAATCCCACACAGGAAATCACAGTGGGAATATCTTCTTAGCATATTTTTCTAATTAAATTAGCATCCTCTAAACTGATAAATAAAGTATAAAGAATATAGAAAAAGTTATTCTGGAGATTATATACTTTGAAGAAAAAATTAATAGCCAGACAACTGAACTCCTTAAAATAATGGGTTATAATGGAATTGCTGATGTAGCCTTAATTATAACACAACAGTGTTATAAGAAAAATACTGTTCCATACCATATAATGAAGCAAGATTTCAAATTCTTTTGAACAGCTGCAAAGGTGGTATGAGGGATAAAAGATAGTGTGTGCTGTTGGCATATTTCCTTTCATCCAAATCTAATTATAACATACTTTATGAAAAGAAAAAGAGAGGAAAAAGGAAAATACATGCTAACTGTAGACAATAGTAATTCCAGTATAATTCCAGTGTAAAGTAAGATTGAAACATATTATTTGTTAAATACAACTAACACCACCCTAAGTTTCATTATTTCTCTCCCTCCCCCCCTCTCTCTGTGAGTGTGGGGAGAGAGAAAGAGAGGGAGGGAGAGAGGGATAGAAGGAAGGAGGGGTGAGGGAGGGAGGGAAGAAGAGAAAGGGGGGGATATTGCTCATTTTTTTCACCCTGATTAATGGTAGTTAGGTCCAGTTCTTAATAATATGTTTAGGATGTGTTTCTTTCAGGGGTTAAAAATTTGGAGACACTGTTACTACTACTATTACTACTACTGCTAATTAATATTATCATAATCAAAAAGAGAATATCTTTGGAAGTAAATATTCATAGCAGCACATTAATTCCTTCCAGGAATTAAGAAAGACCCTATGTTCCATCTAGCTCTCATACCTGTCTCATCTTGACTAAAATGCTCATAACAAGCAGTCTATTTCCCCCCCACAAAATCAGAATAAGACTTTTCTTTCCCACTGTTACCAAACACACATCACAGAAAAGGCCTTCTATAGCACATGTTTATTTGAAATGAATGTTGTCTGAGAATGTCAATAATAAGGAAGGAAATGTTTTGATGAATTGAGCCTAAGACCTACAAATTATTTTCTAAATTTTCTAATGCTCAAAAGTGTAAATGTATAGCATAATACATGTAAAATTGCAGTCCTAGAATAAAAACCTGATCTAACATTTAAGCTAAAAAAACAGACAACACATCATGCAACACAAGTAACTTGTCTCTGAGTTGTGGCTTTTTCTCTTTGTAATAGCAGATGTGCGAGATCAGGACCATGGAGCATGTGAAGAATATTAACCTTTTGTTATTGCATTATGATTATCTAAAGATGGACACACAAGAATTTATCTTAGCAATATCTTAATAAAAACAATAGTTTTTATTAGTAAAAATTGAGCTAACCTATAATATCTATATTATCTTTATGTCTGATAATTTTTCAAACAATTTTTGCCATAAGAGCTAGGTTTTTCCTGGAATCTTACAAAAAGAAAAGTCATATGGAAGATGAAATTTATACAGTATATATAATGATTGAATATTTTATTTTAAAAATGTTTCTTGATTTGCAAAGCAGGTAATATAATTCTGATGGATGGATTTATGCAGGAACTACAAAGAAGCAGACACAATGCATTTCCTTCTCTTCCTGCTGACCTAATGATTCCATCTCATCCTTGAAATGATTCCTCTAGTGAATCTTGTAAAGAAACAAGCTACCTGGTCCTTTAATCCTACTAACATTTTAAAAAAGAGATCCAAATTAGTTTTGCTCATACCAGATGTTTTCAATGCAACAGGGGATAGCTCTCCAGAGGTTGAAATAAATCAGGTAAACTCAGCTCTTCCCTTTGGAAAACTGCATAATTTACAGAATCCAATCTTTTGTTTTCTTTTAAAGTTGTCATTTAAAACATTTTTGCTTCCTGACATGCAAATAAGTGGATGGCTTTTTGTAAGTTTTATTTTTATAATAACTCTGCCTCTTAAAGTTGTATTAATGATGAAATAAGATAATTCATTACAGGATACCCAAAAATCCTTATAGGCAGCCTGGGCACAAATGGGATCAGTAAATAAAATTGTTACCTTACACTGTATAGGTAATATTCTCTAATTTTAACATTCAGATTAAATCAGTGAAAACATACTTCACTCTAACAAATCTATTTAGTTCCCTCCACCAAATTTTCTTGAGTGTCATTATTTTCCCCATTCAATTCCATAAGTGCTAATTTTGATCTGGTTTTGTGATAATGTCTTTGGGAATACATGTGAACAATTTAAACAAAAACAATAGGTCAGAAGGAGCCTCAAGAATTTTGGAGGGAGGTTCAGTGGTCCTAAGTACCTACAATAGCTTTAATCACATCTTATTAATACTGCTTTGTTGTTTTAAAAAAGCCACCATTTGCAATTTGTTCAGCAAAGAAAATAATAGGGGGGCAGTATTTCATAGTGAGCAGCAGCAGCAGTTTTGCTAATTTTGAAAAAACAAACAAAAAAACCAAGCAGGATTGAATATGATTAGGACTTGGATGAGAGACTACAAGGAAATCCCAGGATTGTCAGTCAGGTTGATAAGTCAAAATATCATTCCAAAATGAAATTCAATGTGATAAAAGTAAGGTTTTACACTTAGGAAAGAAAAATCAAATGCACAGAATAGCACACAGAATAGATACTATCCTGGAATCAATAGTAGTAACTGTGAGAGGAATCTAGGACTACTAGTGGACAACAACTTAAATATGACCCAGTGGTTTCCTGCAGCTTCCAAAAAAGCCAATACAGTCCTAGGCTGCATTAACAAAAGGATAAATCAAGATCACATGAAGTGTTAGTGTCATTTTATAATGCCTTGGTAAGTTCATACTTGGAATATTGCATCCAATCTTAGTTGCCACTATATCAAATGATGTTGAGCTTTAGAAAAAAATGCTGAGAAGAGCAACAAAAGTGATTTAGGGGAGATTGAGGAGAATAATTGGTAGAGGAAGCATGTGGTAGAACAAACATAACCCAAACCATCCTATACCCTATTACAAGTCCTCAGTTAATTGCACAAATGTGTGAATGGGGATTTGTTCTATAGATCTATTGGTTGTAATTTAGAAATGTGCATGAATTCCATTACAATACATTGGGGATTCCACAAATCACAATTAAAAACAAGCCAAGGCCTAGCATTTGGTGTGAACTCACCTTCAAAATTCATGGCTGAAAGCCAGTAAGGGGTTGTTAGTGGTGTGGTTGGTGAATCTTAAATAGCATGTAGACTTTTCAAAGCAGTCAATAAAAATCTCCAGTATTCTTTCTACTGAATGATTTTTTTAAAAAAAAAAAATCTTATACCACTGTGAGGTTTGGAAGAGGAACCAGGATAAGGGTTTGTCAATGGCAATCATTCTTGTGACATTCCACTAGAAATGTTTTTACCTGGAAGGGTAGAATCCCCAGCCTCCATCTCCCATCCCGAATTTTTAATACATTAATTACTTAGCACATCTGTGTTTTTTTAAAGAGGAGCTATGGTCTTTATTTGTTCATTTACAGTGAAAAATATCACACTGAGATTTCAAGTATCCTAGCAATTAGTGAAATGGGAAAAGGATGCTTCTCCAGAATGTTCAGGAACATTGTACTTCATAACTCATTAATTGATATTACAATTAATATAACTTCAGTTGTGTTTGTATCCTTAAGAATATCAACATCCCACCATTATATAATGTATGTTTTCAATCTATTTCACACAGCTTTTATTATTTTTTAATTAAAATAGTTTATGAATTCCCTGTAAAATGGTCCTCCAATTGCAAAGATGTAAGACTTGGGAATTCTTTTCACTAATAAGTATCTTTGTTAACACTGAAAAGAGAATGCCATTTGCTGTTACCATAATGACACGCAGTACATTTTCCTTACAACACGAATATGAGAGAATGCAGCTAGATATTTATAGATGAAATATGTGCATATCTCAAACATTAAAAGGTTTAGAAGTTCTTTGAGAGATATGTGCTTTGGATTAAATTTGTAGGGGAAAGAAAATAATTTAAAGAAAGAAAACTAAGAATAAGGTATAGTTTATTCTTCTTTGAATATGATAAATTAATAGTCGGGGATTCTGCTTCAGAAGGCACATTGAAAAGAATGGCCTACACTTAGTGATCTGCAAATGGATCTCTTTTTCTTTCATAATACACGCTCGACCATACCTTCACCCCTTGCATGCATGCATGTTTGCTTTGGCAAATTTAGAAAAGCACTTCAGTCATCATGCATCTGATGCAAAAATGGCAGTTTGTAGACAATGCTGGAGGCAGAAAAAGAGAGCCATTGTGTGGAGAGCCATTTTAATGAAAGAAAAGGAACATAGTAGGAGCAAATTTTTTAAACTTGGGGTGAGAAATCCATCATATTTTTCTGAGCTACACTGTTAAACAAACAAATCCTTGAATCCCTGGGTTTCTGTAGGTATATCAGTGACATGGTAACATTACCAAAGGATGGAATCTCAGTTTTTGATCCTCTTTCTAGGAATTCCTAAGACTAGAAATTGAATCTTGAAAACAAGCATATTAAGCTTAGTAGAAATTTAGCGTTATCATTTTAACTTTATTTTAATTAAAAGATGCCATGGGACCCAAATCACAATTTGTAGAGTACAAATTACCCACCTTATGTCGTAATATTTCCCAGCTACATTTGCTGAGAGATAGAAGACAGCAAGATAATGTTGGGGTTGCATAGTAGAAGTATAAATCAGCTAAGAAGCATCCAGCCAACTTATAGATCCAGCTTAGGTTCTTCCATGGATAAATAAAGAAATAATTGATTGGTAAAAGGTGTCAGGAGCCCCTATCAGCTGGATGTCTTTAGGATGCTATATTTAAGGCACCAGATTAGAAATTGGCATTCCATGAGTTCTATTCAGCTTTAGGTCTAAAGTCAGCTTTAGACCTGGGATCAGTTAATCTTGTTAGAATATTCATGACTGGGAGAGCCATGGTAACAAGATCAGCCAATGAATAGGCATAGCAACTAAGTCAGCCAAAGAGAGCTTAAACACATCTGAGTCTGTGCAGAGAATAGAAACTGAAACTTAAGCTAGAAGGCTGGGTGTGGCTCAGCCCACTCTGTACTCTGTCTGTTCTGAACTCTGAAATGAAACTGTTCTCTTGCTGTTGGTATTGTATATAAATTCTTGTATATAAAGAAGTTTCTTATTTAAATCAATCCTGCTGAATCAGTTACCTGTGTGTGTGCTTTCTGGATTTAATTTTGCAACAAACTCTGACAGGTTATGAGCCCAGAGCACACAGAAGACTGCATTATAATTAAGCTGTGAAGACTGCCTGTGTTAAAAGAGAACAAGGCAGAAAAAGCTTGCCGGATGGCTGCTGTTGCATTTAAGGAAAGCTCTGTGCCTCGTTTGGGACAGAACTACTATATTATTTGGGCTTCAAAGATGGAATGTTTCCTGAAGGCTAAGGAGCTGTGGGATATTGTTATTAATCCACCCCAGGGAGCTTTTGCAGCTGGTGAGCAGAAGCAGCATGATAAAGCAATGGCTTATATCATCTTGAGTTTAGAAGATGAACAGTTTATCAATGTAGCTGATTTAAAGACTGCACATAAGGTCTGGCTGAAATTGAGAAATGTGCATGTTAGTGTGTCGACATGCAATATTGTGCAATTATCAAGGAAATTATACAGAGCCTGTCTGCAACCAGGTGAATCTGTGGAAAGACATTTATTGCAAATGCAAACTTTGTTTGTGGAGTTGGAACAGCGTGGAATGAATATTCCTGAGTCTCAAAAGTTGTTGTTAGTGTTAAACAGCCTTGATGAAACTTGGGACATTGTTTCTGCAGTATTTGAATGCAAACCAGAGCAGGATTTGCATCTGGAGGCATTAAAGTCTTGTTCGATTGCTGAGGAGAACAAACGCTAGTTTAGAAAGAGCCACAAGGAGAAATCCCTGAGGTGGGGGTCCAAGGAGCAGAGAGAGAAGAATGGAAATTTCCACAGACTGGCTATCAGCAGTAGAGATCAGATTACAGCCCAGCAAAGATTCTCTACAAAGAAAGATACAGCCCAGCAACAGAGGAGGTGCTTCATTTGTGGTGAAACTACACATTTAAAGAAAGACTGTTTGCAAAGAAAAAGTTGTTTGCAAAGAAGAAATTATTTGCAAGGAAAACAATTGCAAGATGGACAAGTGGCTGTTGCAAAAGTTTGCTATTGCAATAGCAGAGACAAATGGTTGATAGACAGTGGAGCAAGTCAAACAATTGTTAATAATTCAAAATTGTTTTACAGAATGGATCCAGCTGCTGAAGATGCAGTAGCCTTGGCAAATGGCCAGAAGACTAAGGACATTGGAAGAGGCAGTGTGCAAATTCCATATCTGGAAAAGAGGTTTAATGATATATTATGTGTTTAGACAAGCAAGGATTTGAGACCACATTTGCAAATGGGAAGTGTCTCATAAAGAGAAATGGGAATGTATGTGCACAGGGCATAAAGCAGGATAATCTTTATGTGTTGCAAGGACAAAAGGTTCAATGTGCACAAACGTTTGGAAATGTGGCACAGCACGATTCATGTGTTCATCTTTTGCACAAGAAGCTTGGCCATGCCAGCTTCAAAGTTTTGCAAAGGATGGACCAGTTTGCAGAAGGGTTAAATTTAAAGGGATGTAAGGCATATTTGGATTGTGCAGTATGTAAGTCATCAAAGTCCACGGCATTCCCAGTAAGCAAGAGTAGCACAAGGCAGACCACAAGAGCTCTAGAGCTGGTACATGCAGATTTGGTTGGTCCTATGCAAGCCAGTTTGGGAGGAGCAAAGTATGCGCTGGTCATTGTAGATGACTACAGCAGGTTTGGGTTCTGCTATTTACTGAAGAGTAAAACAGAAGTGCTACAGAAATTTAAACAATGGGTAATCTTTGTAGAAAGAAGGTATAAGCAACAGGTATGTCAGCTGCAAATTGACAGAGGTTCAGAATTCATGTCAACAAGTTTTCAACAGTGGTTGGCACAGTTGGGAATAAAACACAGACGCACTAATCCATACACTGCAGCTGAGAATGGTGTTACTGAGAGGCGAAATGGAGTCTTACAAACCATGAAGGACTCACTGCTGGAGGATTCTGGTCTGAGCAGGTCATATTGGGGTGAAACCATATTGACTGCTAATTATTTAATCAATAGGCTGTGGAGTTCGTCAATTAATGATACTCCATATGCAGTGTTATATGGGAGAAAGCCATCTCTGGCACATTTAAGGGTTTTTGGAAGTAATGCGTGGGTGCATATTCCAAAAGCAATTAGAAGAAAGGGACAACCAAAGGCTAGAAAGCTCAGGTTTGTGGGCTATGAGCCAGGTTCAAAAACCTATCGCTTTAGCGATGGGAGCAAAAGAATAGTGATTTCCAAGTCTGCTAGTTCTGCAAAGCAAAATTGGAAAAGAATTGATGCAAATTTTGGGAATGATTCACTTAGTGATGGTGATCCATTTAGTGATGGTGATCCACTTAGTGACAGTGATCCACTTAGTGATGGTAACTCACTTAGTGATGGTGTCAGCTTTCAGGGAGGAGAAGCTGAAAAAGATATGAAGCAAGAGAGGGTTGAAACACAGCAGCAGTCAATGCCACGCAGGTCAGAGCAATGGAACAAAGGGATTCCACCTGACAGGTATTCTGCTAGTAAAGTTAAAGTGTGTAATGTATGATATGAGCCAAGGAACTATAAGGAAGTATTGGCATTACTTAAAATTGAACAAATAAAGTGGAAAGAAGCCATGGACAAAGAAATGAAATCCATGGATGAACATAAAGTGTTCACATCTATGACTTTGCCACAGGGTAGCAAAGCTGTAGGATGCAAGTGGGTATACAAAAAGAAAGTACAACCCAATAATGAGGTCCAATATAAAGCAAGGTTAGTGGCACAAGGTTTTTCACAGATGAAATGTGCACTATGATGAGGTATTCGCGCCAACTATAAAGAGTGAAAGCATCAGGCTGGCACTAGCATTGGCAGCAGCACATGACCATAAAATTTGGCATTTTGACATGACCACTGCATTCCTCAATGCTGAGTTAGAGGAAGAAATTTACATGGTTCAAGCACCAGGGTATGAAAGTAAAAAGCCTAACATGGTGTATAAATTGAATAAGGCCATTTATGGGCTGAAGCAGTCAGCCAGGAATTGGAATATCTGTTTAGATAAGGCATTGAAGGGTCTTGAGTTCAAGAATTGGAAGGCTGATGGTTGCATATACACTGGAAAGTTACAAGGTGGGGATTGTCAACTATTAGCATTTGTGGATGATCTTTGTTTCATTGAAAAGGATGTATCACAGTAAAAGGGATATTCAGGTATTTGGAGGGAACTGTGAATGTGGGTCTTCAAATACAGGTCTAGGAAGAATATTAAATTATTTGATTTATGTCTCTTCCAGTCATGAAGGGAGGAGTGTTAGAATATTCATTAAAGCCATGGTCAGCCAATGAATAGGCATAGCAACTAAGTCAGCCAATGAGAGCTTAAACACATCTGAGTCTGTGCAGAGAATCGAAACTGAAACTTAAGCTAGAAGGCTGTCTGTTCTGAACTCTGAAATTAAACTGTTCTCTGCTGTTGGTATTGTATATATATTCTTGTATACAAAGAAGTTTCTTATTTAAATCAATCCTGCTGAATCAGTTACCTGTGTGTGTGCTTTCTGGATTTAATTTTGCAACAAACTCTGACAAATTTCTCTCAACCCTAGGAAGCAGCAATGGCAAACCATTTTGCCATTGTATTATTATTTATCCTTATTATCTTCTTTACTCTCCCCACCCCTTTTTATTGGTACTATTATTATTCAGATTGTTATTATTCTGTTGCTTTGCATGTACACTCAGAGCTTCTGTACTGGAGACAAATTCCTTGTGTCTAATCACAGTTGGCCATGTAAAGTATTCAATTCAATTCAATTTCTGAAATCTTGCCAAGAAAACTGAAAGGGCTTGTCCAGGCAGTCAATACTGACTTGGAGTCACTTCCCTCCCCCTCCCCCCCCCAAAAAAATAAGCAAGTAGTTGGCTAGCTGCAATAGATAGCAAGGTCAAAGGAATAGCTTGATTCTAGTCTTTGGCTCTTTATCTCCCCCACACTCACCTCCCAGGCATCCACTGTTTCAAGATGAGAAAGAAGAACAGCACACATTGTTTCTTCCTCTAAAGTTTGGATCTTTCTCTCCCTGAGCCATTACCTTTTAACAAGATTCTAACTTTTAAGAGTGGAACCATTAAGTAGTCCCTTACTCAGATCAACTGAAAGTTTATGGAAAAATTTGCAAGCCTCCAGGTTATCACAAAGTATGATAAATAAAAGACAATAAGAGGAAGCAAAGAGAAGCAAGAAGGGGAGCTGGTTGAAGCTCTGGTTGTATTTCTCTGCAGCAATAGCTCAAGTCCCAGTACTTTGTTTTGTGGTCCTTAGAACTCCTGAATCCTGGTGAATTACAACCACACATTTCCTATCAATTCTTTTTATGAAAAATGAAAAAAAGAGATGTATTAATCCTCCAACAGGATTGAAGCATCTGTCAAGATCAAAAGTATTCCATAAGACCAAAAGGAAAGATATTCTAGATCAATGTTTTTCAAACTTGACAACTTTAAGATGTATGGACTTGTTAGCTAAGGAATTCTGGGAGTTGTATTCCACACATCTTAAAGCCCACACATCATTTTTAAAAAGTTGGTTGGGTGGAGAAATAATCATTTTCTCAATATTCTTTAACATATAATATAAAAGACTGGGGAGGGCTTTGAAGTGATATATTTAGTAATTTGCCTCCTGATTTTCAAGTTGACTTTTAAAAAGCAGATATTAGAGTCTGAAGTAGAGGAACATTTCACAGGCTGGATAATCTTCATATACTATAATGTAATTATTAATTAAGACTGATGTCATTGGAGATACAATTATTATTGTTACAAGATTATATTTTGGACAAGATGGTGAAAGGTTTTTAGAGAAGGGCAGGGAGGGGGGAAGAGAGAAACAGGCTGTCTTATTCCTCCCTCCCTTCTAACGAGTTCTCTTCAGTCTTGCAGGCTGTGTGCCAAAATCCCTCTGGAATTTATGAGTTATTTATAGGCAATTCTTCAACATAGCAAAAAAAAAAAAAAACCTGCTTCTTTTGAAGAGAAATGTAGTTTGAGTACATATTTGTGAAGCCAATCACTTTAAATATTTAAAGTGGCATATGGGCATAGGAAGTATAGGACCTACATTGACTCCTAAAAGTTAAGAATTCCCTGACGAATTCTCTAAGGTAGAGGCCTTATCTCACTAGTGGTAGCCGGTATTCCTCCATCTGGCTAAGCAGAAGCAAGGATGTTTTCTGCTCTTCCATCTAATTAAGAGAAGCACAATTCTGGAGTTCATTTGCAGCTCGATACTGAGTGTGTATCACAATAACAACAAAATAAAACATTCCATTTTAAACATATTAATGATTTATTTCTTCTTCCTCACTCTGGTCAGTGATTGACAGTAAAGAACGTAGGTTATATGAGAAGTTAGTGTTGCAGAGAAATCCATCTGCCTTGGAAAAGACTTAGTGCTGCTTACAAAAATAAAAGTAATTCAAAAGAATTAAATTCTTAATAGCTTGGCCCTTTCTCTTCTTATTATGTATTTGAGAAATAACACACTAATCCTATTATTTCAAAGCAATAGAGATGGGTTTTCTGTTTTATCTTCACAGGTAGGTTGTGAGGTAGATTGGAGTTAAACTAGAACGAGCCATGAATCAATCACTATTATGTGGTGATTTGGGTTGGACTTCCCTAATATTACTTAACTCTGATCATTATATTGCTCTTGTTGTATTACAAGAAGAAATAAAGTATAGGACCTACATTGATCCCTAAAAGTTAAGAATCCTTGACAAATTCTCTAAGGTAGAGGCCTTCAAGAAGAAATGAAATGAAACAACATTACATCCTTCACTCCTATAGACACTTACCTAGAGAGAGAAAGAATAGAAAGGTATTTAGTGGGACTATCATTTCTTATTGTTAAATACTAAATACTAATTATGAACTTTCTCATTACACAGATACATACCAATCGGTTAGAAAGGACAAAATGTTCACATTAAGATTACTGAAGGACACTTAGATGAGATTTATTTGATGAGCTCTATCAGATGAGATAGATTCCTAGAGAGGATGAATGTATTATTGAATTGGATATGATATGTGCAAGTTTATTTATGGACATGGCTGACTCTAATGCATTTAATGAATTTCTATCAATGGGGATTTTGTTTGAACAAAAAATATTACTATGTACTTGCAGGACTTGGCAGATTTTCTTCCATCTTCTCTTCCTAGTTATAAGGCTCACCTAACTACCTAACAATCAGATGATCATACAACACTGCATGGCCAGGTAATCTTTTCAGCCAGGGAGAGGAGTTGAAGATCTGTCATAATGTACAAGCTGGGGGTAGAAACTGAAAACGGAAATCCATCATGCAAAACCAAATGGACCAGTGATGGGTTCTAAATACCATCACTACCGATTCGCGTGCGGGGTGGGTGGGCGGAGCCTCCCACCGCCACCGCTACCGGTTCATAGAACCATACTGTACCGGTAGCAACCCACCACTGAAATGGACAGAAGCAAGTGAAAAAGAAAATAAAGCAGATCTATCAGCCAGTGGTCACTAAGATCAAACAACCCTCACCTCATTCCTCTGCAATTTCACAGGAGAAGTATTTTTGTGAATCCTTGGACATGTATTTGGCCTGACATTAAATACAAAGCAGCTTGCCATAGCAAAAAGCTATATGTGCCTATTCAGACTGTTGCTCAGGTGCTAAATTATGATAGACAAAGTCAAAGCTTTTGCTGTATTTTCTCATGTCCTTTGTCTTTAAATCAGACTTGACAGCCTTTCAAATAGAAGGCATTTACCAAGAGAGATTGGTCCTTGAAAAAAAAACAGCACTGAAGGCTAGAAATCAGATGCTTATTCTTTTTTTAAGAAAATGCCAAAGGATTTTGATTAGAATTAGTATAGGTTATTTTTTTTTATTTTAGGTCATTTATTTATTTATTTAGTCCATTTTCAAAGCTGCATACTCACAAAATAAAATATTTTGTAGATCTCTTAGAGTCACAAATTGTGAGAGGACTACCTTATAAAGAGTCCATTGATTATGTGATTTATGATGTATTAGATATGGAATCAAATAAATAAATACATGGATATGTCATGCATATGATTAAAATACATGTCCAGTGATTGATCAATCAAAGCTCTAGCAACTTTAAAAGTATTAACTCAATACTGGTTTTACTCAAACACCAGAGCACTTAAACAACATATTTAGCTCCCAGAATCTGTTGTCTAGGAGTAAATTGTTGAAAAGCTTTATTAAAAATGACATTGGCAAATACAAATAGTCCTTGACTTGCAAGAATTCATTTAGTGACTGCTGGAAGTTACAACAGCACTGAAAGTGACTTACAACTGTTTTTCGCATTTATAACCATTGCAACATCTTCATGGACATGTGATCAAAATTCAGACACTTGGCAACTGAGATTCCACATTCTAGAACACTGATAGATACTCATGTTATGCTTATGATTAATTGATACCAACAAATTAATTGTTTACTAATGCAATGAAAAACTGATGATATTGTTTAAAAATTAAAGTCAATTATTTCCTATATATGATATGGCGGGGTTTTTATTATTATTATTATTATTATTATTATTATTATTATTATTATTATTATTA
>QLTV01003975.1:1410623-1423974 GCA_003457575.1 Thermophis baileyi
TGCACGACCCCCCATGTGCCCCCCCGCACATGCGCCCACATCTCCCCCATGCGCCCTGCCCCCCACACATGCACGGCAGAGCCCCAAAAACCAGCTGACTGGCAGGAGGCGTGCGCGCATGCATGGCAGAGCTGAGCTGGGGCGACGGCTCACATGCCCACAGAGAGGGCTCTGCGTGCCACCTGTGGCACTCGTGCCATAGGTTCGCCATGACGGGTATAGGATCTACTGCTCAACAGGGGCTAATACTTATTTCACAATTCTGTACACAACATTAGGTTTATAAAGCATAATTGCTTTGAGTGAATTTCCTGAGGGAAGACATTTTAACCAAATCCTTTCTAGGGCAAATCTGTAATTCAGAGCATAGAAGCTTAAGAACTCTCTGCAAGTGATCAATTTAGACTCTTGACAAGAGTGAATGTTTTATCCCCAACCACCTTCTGGGTAAGTATACAGGAAGAGTGAGTGAGTGAGTGAGTGAGTGAGTGAGTGAGACAGACAGACAGACCAGAAAGAACTCATTTTGGAGTGCTTCATTCTTTACAGGGCTATTTCAGTTCCTGACCTTAAACAGTATTCATGTAGTTGTTCAATAATTATTCAGCTATACATTCAACTTCACTGTTGTACACAGACTTACTAGGTGCCTGAGTTTGGCATCAGTTACTTAGGATTGAGCTATTTGTCCAGTTGTTAAAATTAATGATTCAGAAATTATAGCACTGGCATCTAACAGAAACTTGCTATGTATAATTGGGCAATGGAACTGCTTTTTGATTCCAAATGGTAGCTATAAAGGCATCAACATTAGCTTCAGCTTGAACTACTTCTCTTGAGCTCAGGTTTTCCACCTACGGTATATTAACTTTCACAAAGGCTGTCTATATGCTTCAACAGCATATTTGTTTTGTTCCAATGCGTTTCTATTTAGTTGTCTTTTCAAAGCAACTGCATCAATGATGGCATGGGCTAGGGACTTCTTTATGAAAAAAGACCTGGAAATCAGGTAAAACTTGTAAATAGGGTGTGAGTTTTTCTGTATTATTGTTCTTTCAATAATAGTCTAGTACTGCATGAATCAGTTTGGTGTAGTGGTTAAAACACAAGCCTGGGAACCATAAGAGCATGAGTTTTAATTCCAATTTAGGTATGAAGCCAGCCTAAAGATGAAGAGAGAGGGAGAGATTTACAGTCTCTCCCTCTCAGCCCTAGGAAACATACAATGGTGAATGAGTTCTGAAAAAACTTTGCCAAGAAAACTGCAAGTACTGTACTTGGTCATGCAGTTGCCAGGAGTCAACACTGAGTCAAAGAGACAAGAAAAACATTTCTAATATAAATAACTTTAAATATAATATAAATTGTGTTCAATGACTTGTATTTGTTGTAAAGAAAGAGATCAACCAGAGAACATAAGGATAAATGTAATGGAAGCATATCCATTACCCTTCCATATCACATTCTCTGGTTCCAATTTAAGCTTATGTAATCTATATGAGATTGTACTTTGATCAAATTCAGTCCTTAAACTGTTAGGTTTAGCAGACTTTTAATTTGTAGAATTGTATTGGTGAGTACAGAGCATTAATAATTAGATGGAATGAAAGCCCTGCCTTGGTGTAATTTAGGGACCAATGTCATTTTCCTCCCCCAGCTCCACCCACATCGCGGGAAAACTAAAATTACTAGTATCCTGAAACCTGACTCTCAGTTTTTCAAGCCCCCCCCCTCTTATCCTGAGAAATGGGATTCTGTTTTTCTATCTTATTCCCAGGGTGCATTTGAATTTGTTCTGCTTTTCTTTGGGTGGTATTTTTGGTGATTAATGTTGTAAAGCAATATGGGAACGTTGATTGTTGCTTTTAACTGTAAATCTCTCCATCTTCGTGGCTGCTGGAAAAAAAATCCTCATAGGACTGTTTCATTTTGATAATATTTCTTGGGATTTAAATTGATACATGGGAAATTTAAAAAAAATATAGATAAGCAGATTATTATAAAATGAAAAATGGGACATTCTTCCATAACCCTCTGTTTCTTCATTCCTTTGATAATTTCCAGAATTTCTCAGTCCACCCATGAGAATTTTTTTTAATATCAAAAGCAATTTCTTTCTTCTCCTTCTTCTGAAGGAGATATAGCATAAAAATAAAAGTCCAGTATAGAATGTGTTGGTAGCCCAAAAAATAGAAAATGTAACTTTAGGAAGGCAGACTGCTGTTTTCCCCTTATTTTCTAAAAAACTTTTGTAAAAGGCAGAGGTGAGACAATCCTGGGAGAAAGCCAGAATAATCACTTCCCAGTGACAAAGAAGACGCTTCAGATATTTTTGGAATCGTAGGACATTTTTTTTGTTGAATGAATGGAATCCATATTTCTGATGGTATATAGACACTTCTAAGCACGCTTAGACATCTCTAGTGTGTGATTAAGAACACCAGGAACTTAAAAATGGGTCTCCATTATTCCCAGTCACCCTTGCCACCAGTTTGTCTTCCCCATAGTCTCAGCAAAGTACACTAGGGAGCACAGAAGGAGGAGATAAATGAATGCCAGGGAAACTGCAGACAGATGGCATTGGCAGGGAGTTTGGCTCAGTTCAGAAACACTCTCCCCTTGGTCCCAAGTTCAGCATCATACCAATGAAAATACATTTTTTAAAGTTTAGCAATTACAGATTACTGTGCATTAATATATAATGCCTTCTCCCCCAAAGTTTTAAGCAGAGACACTGCATGCCCCTTCTTGAAGGTAGCTTAATTAATACAAGTGATAAATTACATCGTGCCATTTTCCATTATCAAAATATATTATTTTGAATCTAATCTAGCTACATTTAAATGTATTTCCTGTTTGGTAAGTTACACACAAGTAAATGTGTTTAGAATAACAAAGAAGGACAGCTTATTCTTTTCCATGTTTGTAGTTTCAGCTACTGACACTGAAAGCATATTTATTAATTAATGCTGGCATTTCAAATTCTCAATCCTAATGTCCACCCCAAACTGCATCGGAAACATGCAAATTAGTTGCATTTACAGATTTTTACATTTACATTTCTATTATTATTATTTGTATTATTTCAAATTTACAGATTTGCCTGTTCTGAAAACAAGTGCAGATGGGTGGTTTTCTTCATGCAAGTGAATGACAATGCTACTCCATTTGAAATATCAAGCACATTATGGATTAGCATAATTTTAATTTGTTTATAAAGAAATTATAACAAATTCAAAGTAGAACAGTGGACTGCAAATATTTCTAAAGAGGTATTGAATAATGCTTGGTGACATATAGATCATATTCTTCAAATTGTTAAAGCTCCTGCATCTTTTTCCAAGTTTGTGCAGCTGCTTTGCACAACCAGCTTCTGCATCTTGCAAGTGTGTTCAGTCACAGACATCAGAAAAATGATGCAGCCGCTTAACAACTAAAAAACATACCTATAATTTGAGTTCCTGCATGCTCAAAGGAGTTATGTCAAAGAACTAGCATAGCTCTAGTAGGCCACCTTTTGGTGCAGATATTTAGATGCAGAGACCATGTTGAGGACATTTGCAAAAATGGCTGTCCTGGATAGTTTCCTTATTCATAAAGTGGCTGTTCGTGATGGGCATTAGTCTTGCTAAGTAGACTAGAAAAGAAACCAACTCTGTAGGAGCACTGAAATAACAGAATCTTTCCAGGTGATTGTGCTGTACTTTCTCTTCCTTATACTTGAGTGAGTTAGGGAGTGGCTGCATGAGCCGCTTACAAATGTTATCTTGTTGCTGTGGATTTAAAAAATGTTTCAGCCTAGGTAACATATCTAGTTCCCACATATCTCCATAAAGGACATCTTCCTTATTCTTTACGTGTCCAGTATCAAAGCATAGTACTTCAGGGTGTTCTTAATCACACCTTTGATTCTTTTCATTGCAGATGGGCCCAACAAAGCAATGCCTACAGCTAGTCAACACTTTCTTTTCTATAGAAGCCTTTGAGGCCAATGTGAAACGTAGGTGCATTTCTTAAGCAAAGATAATGTCAAGGACTATACTTTGCTTTGCATCTTATATTTATTTATCTATTTGTAACTAAAATTATCTAAAATCAAGTGGACCAGGAAGCCTGGCATACATTGTCAGCAAACTGATCTGCAAACTTTCCTTCGAAGTCTGCCTATACAGACAATATCTGTTATACAGTAATCCGGTGATTTAGATAACATTCTCAGAGCTAGAGGACCATTCAGAAGACTGGATCAAGTGTTCTTTTCCTTCACTTTTTCTTGAAACCATTCTACACATTATAGAGACATGTATGGTCAAATGAAGGAAGTTGAGTTGCCTAGTAACTTTGTAATTTGCCTCTATGAGGTTGGTTGGATTCAATCCATGTAGTCCTAGCTTAACCTCCATTTATTCAGTGACCATTTGAAGTTACAACAATGTTGAAAATATGGACTTGAGACTGGTCTTTGAATTTACAGTTCAACTAAAAAGTGTCCCTGTAGTCTTGTTGTACCTTCACATACCCTCGCTCCCCAGCAAAAGAACCCCCAGACTCACCTGCCTCACTAGCCACTCTTAAGCACCTCTCCCATCCAATAGCAACCTGCCAGCCTGCTTATATAAACACCCTGGAATTTGCAACTTCCTGCTGGTTTCTCCATTGGTTTTGGTTGTTGGAAGTCAACAAGAAGTTATGAGGAACTCTTCACTTAATTACCCACAATCCTCAATTAATGATGGTAGTGAGAACTGCAGCGATTATCTTCACTATGTGATGTGGTTACATAATGTCTCACTTTAGAACTGCAGCACTTAGCAACAGAAATTCTGGTCCCAACTACTGTTGTTAATTGAAGACTATCTGTACTGCTGGATGTCAATAACAGAGTTGTTCCCTACATGGAAGAAATTAACATAGGAAATAAGAAAATGATTTTTAGCAAGAGGTAGTAAAATTTACCAATGCCTTTTTAAATAAAAAATGAAAATCAGAAGGACAATAATAAGTCAAAAGTTTGCAACATTAAAAGTGGCTATACTGAAATGACATAGCATTAAAAATCTGCCAAAAGAGATTTAGGAATACAGTCCATAATCAAAATATCCTTCATTGGATAGCTGTCTATAATGTAAATAGAAATGCTATAACTGCTCATATTAGAACATCTATATGCTAAGGGCAGCACATCACTACAGTTATCATTTGTAACTTCAGCCTTATTTATTCTCAAATAAATATTCCACACCATATAATCATTTACAAAAATACAATGGAGCTGGTGAGACATTCTTTTGTGAAACAACTTTGGCTACATTGTTAATTGAAAAACTTCTATTTTTTTATTTTTATAGTCTGCTCCCTCACTGCATCTGACTTTTGATCAAACGACTGTAATTATCTAATTATTATCTCTAAATGTTTTCATCTCATCTTCTTGCAAGAAAAAATCACACTAGTTTGTGTTGTTGGTTGTTGTGGGGTTTTTTTTCTGCTCTGTGTATACTTTTTTAAAAAAATGAGTCATATGTATACTCCTGAGCAATGCAAGTTTGCTAAATTATCAATTCCCTATATTCTTCCAGAGATTTTCAAATTAGAGATAAATGGCCAACACATTCCATCCACACTTTATTTGAATTGATCAAATTTATTTATTTTGACTATATGAGAATGGATATGCATTGCATATCTGCTCCTTTCAAAAAGCTATCAGTTACAGTTTTAACTATCATACATACACACAGACAGACAGAAAATAGACAAAAATGCACATAGCATATAGCACAGAAAACATTAAAGGTTATCATACTGGAGAATAAACGTAGGACCATAGGAAAAGTAGGACCATAGGAAAAGAATATGCAAAAATATTAGGACACACAATGCATACAAATGCAGATCCATAAACTAAGTGGAAATAGAAAAAAACAAAAATGAAAAATAAGGAAAGCAAGATTGGAAAGGATGATGGAATAAAGTCAAAGAAGCTTAACTTTAGAGGGCCCATTTAGACCATTGAACCCAATCTCTTATTCAGTTCAAGAATCCACATTAAAGTATTCCTTGCTGCCCAGCCTCCACTTGAACACATCTGGCAAAAAAAACCCACCATCCTCTCCTCCATTCTGAGTAGCTTGATTCACTAATAAAACTATGTCAGAGTGCACACAGTGTGACTATTTTGAGACAACCCAGGAGCAAAATACAGTAAACAGAGGTTTGTCTTTCAAATAATGGTTTATCTACAAGGAATATATACATACACGTACTAGGCAAAGTCAGGCAATCAATCATCAACTACAGCACAGAAGCACACACTGAGAGAGAGACACCCTCACAGGGCCTCTCTTATATATACAGCCTCTTAAAGTTGTATCAGCCCAAAAACCTTGCTGACTCATTCCCTGTCTTATATCATTGTAGCAGCTGGTCAGCTCTTAAAGTATTTCCCTGACACTCCTCCCCTTTAAAGCTGAACAGCTGAATGCTTTAACATATTCATGCTGCTTTCTATTTCTATTATGTCCTCGCCTCCTGCTTCGGTTTCTACTTTCACTGCTACAAACACTTTTTCATGTTTTATTTCTTTTATTTATATAACATTCAATTTCCATCAAACAGTGTGTAGTCTGGGTACAGTTGTTTTTAAACAGTCATAATTCACATATTTGTTTTAGTGTTCATCACAATAATATCAATAATATAATAATATAATAATAGTAGTTAACATTATCATCTTTAACAACTCTCCATATTAACATTTCCTCTTTTTATGTCTCCTCCTTTCTAACTTCTGTTTCTATTGTCTAGCCATTGATAAAATACATCCCATATCAAAAAATATTCAGTTTCTTCTTTATCCTTAATAGTGAGCGTTAATCTATCCATTTCTGCGCATTCTAATATTTTCTTAATTACATTCTCATCTGTCGGAATCTCATCATTTTTCCATTGCTGTGCAAATACAATTCTAGTTGCGGTTAGTATATGCAAAACCAGATATATAGTCCTTTTGTCATATTTTTCCTGTAGAATGCCCAACAAGAATGTCTTTGGTTTCAAGTCTATGTGTTGCTTGCATAGTCAATTTAATATTTCTATCCCATGGTTTCTGCCATTTATCTAATTCTATTGTATATCCAAAGTTTTTAGCCCAAGCAATCATTGTCTCTACCTGCTCACTTTCAAGTTTAATACTTAATAAATTTCTGCCAACGATTAAAAACAACATGAGAATGATCCTAAATACATTGGAGTATTATGAAACACACCCTGGAAAACAAATGGTGTTGATGTTTTTAGATGCACAAAAAGCATTTGATAATATTAACTGGCAATTTATGTTAGCACAACTAAAATATATGGACTTTGGGGAGAGATTTATTAATATGATTAAAGCAATATACTGTAAACAATCAGCCAAGGTGATAGTAAATGGAGACATGACACATTTCCTGATGGTGTATTGTCCTCTAGCAAACAGTATTTCATACCCTTGACTGTCTAACCTAGAAACATTCAACAGATTATGATCTAGGTCAAGTACATACAATACATTTCTAATGTTTCCCCTATCTCAGGTACATAGACTTTACCTTCCCCTTTAACAGCAGATTGTTGACCATTGGCCAAACTAACAAATGTTTGCTTAGCTGGTCAACCCAGAAAATGTTTGTGGATTATTAGCAATATGCTGACTCGCCCCACTGTCCAACACCCAAGTGTTCCTGGTGTTTTCAAATGCTGTTGCTGCCAAGGAAAACATTGATGATGAAGAACCACTCCTCATGAGTTCAGTAGCCCTACGCCCTTGTCTTGCTGCTCCTCTGTTTCTCCTCTCAGGGCAGCATCTCTGGAGATGCTCTGTAGAACCATACATGTCGCACCGCTTCACTGTGTAAACAGTCTCAGCTGCTCTGCCGGCATCCTGGGATGTTGCAGATATTGGCCTGTACTGAGCATTATCTCCTCCCTTTCCTGGTTGCCTCTCCAGCCATTTCTGTTCTTCCTCCAACAATCGGCCAGTCAAATACATCATGGTTAAGTCCCTTTCTTGCATAGACTCTACGCTAGTTACAAGAACATCCCATGAAGTGTCCAACGAACTGAGCACCACATATACCTTGTGTGCCTCAGTAAATGTCATTCCTCTTTCCTTTTCTAATTCTAGCAATGTCTTTCTCATAGCCTGCAGATTTATGGACATGCTCTCCCCCGGCTTCAGTTGTGCTTTATACAATCTCCTTGTCAGCAACATTTTACTGCCCGCAGTCTCTCTAACATAAACAGTGTGCAATGCTTCCCAGCACTCTTTTGCAGACTGGAGACACCTCACGTGTATCAGCTGACTGTCCTCCAAAGCCAGAATTATGCTGGCTAATGCATTTTCATTTCTTCTCCGGTCCCCATCATGCATGTGAATTAGTAACTATTGTCCACAACTCCTCCCTTCGCAGGTCCTCCATCTTTACACTCCAGGAGAGGTAGTTTGTCTCATTCAGCTGAGACACCATGAAACCTCCTCCCATTATGCTGACAGAAGCCATGTTGCCTGTTTCTGTTATAAGCACTAACCACTAACAAACCACGATGCACAACCCCTCTGACTTTGGTGCAAGCTCTCACTGGGTTTCCCTTCTCTCTAGTTTCTCTAGTCACTCTGGCCTTCTCTCTGGACTGGGCCCATAACCTGTCAGAGTGCACACAGTGTGACTATTTTGAGACAACCCAGAGCAAAATACAGAAGTCTTTCAAATAGTGGTTTATCTACAAGGAATATATACATACATGTACTAGGCAAAGTCAGGCAATCAATCATCAACTATAGCACAGAAGCACACACGGAGAGAGAGACATCCTCACAGGGCCTCTCTTATATATACAGCCTCTTAAAGTCGTATCAGCCCAAAAATTCTGTAGATGTAACTAAAATTTCCACGTGTCTTTTTGGTATCTACATCATACTGATGACTCATACTATTGTAACTTTGTAAGTACTGTTCTAGTATCTTTTTTTCCAGAAGTTATAAAGCTAATATGATTTTATAAATTATTTTCTCAAAAATAATGCATCAAATTTGGACACACTGCTAGAAAATTCAGTAGTCTAGAATGCAAACAAGGATGGCCCTAATTAAGTTCAGTCCATCCCATGCCATTAGTTCTTCATTTGCATAACTCATATCACACTCCCAGAAATAAATTCTCTTCCATCAACACCACTTGTTAGCCAGTCTTTTATTTGTGCTATTGTATTATCCAGTTATCTTTAATAGACTGGAAGAACTGGATAAGCACAATATCTAAGCCCTAGAAAGGGATTTCAAGTCCATAAAATTTCACTGTCTGTGGAAATACAGTACCGTATGATTTGTGTCAGATTCTACAGCTGAGTTCAGCAGTAAATCTCAGCTTGCCAAACATTTAACCTCTTATTCAGCACTAAGCTTGACCCCCTAAGATGACTTGATTAGTTAAAAAAGCTTTACTGCAGACAAACATGATATCTTAAACACAATGGTTTAGTCTGCCACTGGAGTGCAAACATTTCAGAGCCCTGGTCTATTTGTGGTCCAGAGAATGAACTCTCTTTTTCTGAATAAATTGATATTTGGCCAATAAGCAGATCCTGCAACGGTGCAGGAATAATGCTAGGAAGAAAAAGGAGGCTATTTGGCAAATCTCTTGCTGGTCTTGAGAGGCAGCTGATGGAAGTTTATCTAGTGGTTCTCTCAAGCTCTGGAATTACAGGGGGGGGGGGATTGCCTTAGTATCTGCATAAATTATCAGGGAAAGTTGTTGATGAAATTGATAAAACTTTCCACAAATCAATCGGTCTGCGTGGCATATATTTATTTGTCTCTTTATAACAATCCATTACCAATTACCACAATTTTTCTTGCCTTATTGTATGGTACAGTTGCATCCCCTTTGCTCTACAGAAATCCACCATACTATCTGCTCTTCCACATTGTCTCTCTTTCCATTTGTGACAACTCAAAGCTGTGTTTTTTTCTCAGTAAACCTGAAAATTATTTTTGAGTTTCAATAATGCAATATCTTCCATGCTTCTGGAGAATGATTGACATTCCTGTTGACCAGACTTGCTTCTTTGATTGTCTTCCTTAGGGTTAGTTATTGCTTGTCTTAACTTCATTTGTAACTATTTTGTTCCTGATCAGCCTTTATCCTCTCTCTCTGGCTGGAGGGTGCTTCAGTCCTCTGAGTTTTTCTTCATGCTCTACTATAAGTTTGCAACTGGTATATGCCAAAGTTTATTTCTAATTGTTGCTTTTTCAGATTAACCAAGCAAAGAAGAAGAAAAAGAAAAAAATGTTAAAGATTTTCCATTCCTCCTTTCTAATTATGTCACCACTCTTTCCTGTTCACTCATTTAGTGAGCTTGTTCCCTAAAACCTGGCTGCCTTATGTTCCTTATGTTCCTCTAGCTACTAAGCAGGAATCAGTCATTTTATCGCTCATAGAATAGCAATCAAGATACACCCTTGCAATTAGCTGCTATTCAAATGATGAACTTTTTATCCCACACAAGTAAAACTCAATCCCTTAGATTCTCTGCTCATTCTTCTCTCTCCCTTGTTTGTGTTCCTGTTGAACTCCCAGTTACTCTCCCTGTTCATTTGTTCAGGAAGCCTACCATCATTTATATCTTTGTTTGACTGAATCTGCTTCCTAAATAGGACTTTCAGTATTAGAAATTAGCTAATCTTATTATTATTTTTTACACACTTTCAACTCAGATTTGATACTTTGAAATCAAAAGCTTTGTTTTTCATATGCAAACCAATGCACTTTAATTGGCACTTTTTCACTCTTAAACAATATGTTATATGAGTAATTTATAGATTTGGAAGTTAGGAAATACCCCAAAATTGTTGGAACAAAGCAATCTATAATCTCTCTGAAATATCCAATCCTAATAAATCTTTGAAAAGTGAAAATTAAAAAAAATGTATTAACTGTATATTACAGGTAAGGAAATAAGAAATCTCATAGTAATATCTAGCCTACTTCATTTTACAGGTCACATGGTACTATTATTTCTTGGTTCCATACATTATTTAAAAGAAATAGCCAGATTTTGATAAGTAGAACAGTGATTAAGTAAGTTATCATACACCAGTGTAATGAATTGCAAAACTTACTATTCCCAGCAAACCATTATTTTGCTTTGATCATTTGGTGTCACAGAATTATAATCCAATTTTAGTGAAGGCTAAAATGAAGATCATAATAAGAACCAGTTTAATACTATATGAGTCTGCTATTCTAAGAAAGTTTAAAATTGTTAGCTAATCCAAAATTCAGCTGCTTATGGACTTCCAATGAAGGCATGGCAAACTGAACATATTCTTAGAAAATAGCTGAAATTATGGCTGAAATTTGTGGTCAGGTGCAGTATTCTGAGCTTTCAAAATCTCTCTGGACAAAAAAGAAATCTTGAGTTTGCCCACAGTTACTCCTTATAAGTTAATTGCAGGAACCAATGATTTTTGTGGTCAGTTGGAATTGAGGGATTCTATCTAAGGTTATAATCATAATGTAACCTTTCAGCTGATCCTCATTTCTTAATCAATGTCAAATTTATTTTCATTGCTTTTTAAGTATTGGCAGGCTCCATTTTTCACTGGTGTTCATTGGAAGAATTTTCTTCAGTCCTTAATGAAAGAAGTTTTAATTATGCCTTTAAGAATCTATAAAAAAATTTTTTTTTAAATTAACAGAGAAGGGTAATTGGAGTGTTGTTTTTAGAAAATTATAAGTAGACGACCAGGCACATCCCATCACATGTGGTGGACATGTGTGAAAGCAAAGAAATGTTGGACAAAAATACATACATGGTTAGAAAAAATGTTAAAGCAGCATATAGATTATAAGCCAGAAATATTTTTGTTAGGAACAGTACCAGAAAAGTATGATAACGGGAATTTGTATTTAATACTACATGTTTTGACAGCAGCAAGAATTGTATTTGCACAGTACTGGAAAAATGAAGAAACACTGAAATTAAAAAAATATTAGATTGTGCAGAAATGGACAGATTGACATTAAAGATAAAAGAAAAAGAAGATACAGAGTATTTTTGAACATGGGACTTGTTTTATGAATGGTTGGATAATAGAGGTAGAAATTAGGAGCTGGAAAAGTATTATTATGTAAGCAAATTTACTCAGACAATGCACTGTTCACAATGCACTTATATATGTTAAATGAAAATGTATAAATAAACTGTTAAAAAAAGAAAGTTATAAATAGACTAAGGATTCAGAATAATTAATATAATAAAATATTAATAAATTGATTAAAATTAAATATTTGCTTCACTGGGAAACTAGTCATGTTTTTGCATTCAGAAGCAAAACAAAATGATAACATGGAATTTTGAAGGTTGGACACTAGAAGGCACCAGAGGAAAACAAACAATGGATATATTGAAAGATATTGTAAACAAATAACTGACCAAAATATTGTTCAGGATTTCTGCCATTATTCATAGACTAAATGTTGCTATGATTTTTTTAAAAATCTAGACCTAGAAATTACAAATTGCAAAAAAGGATATGGAACAAGATGAAATATCAAATTTACAAATGACATTGGCTAATGTTTAACTAAAATTGATATACAGATAAGATACATAAAAAGTAACTTGGAAACCTTTTTGTATTGGATCTGCAGAATAGTCTTGTTAATGTTAAAGAACCACTGAACTATGTCTTTCAAAGATCCTGGAGCACTGGGGAACTGCCAGAGGACTGGAAAAGAGTTGATGTAATTCCCATCTTCAAAAAAGGAAAAAAAATAGATCCAGGAAACTACAGACCTATCAGCCTAACTTCAATACCAGGGAAGATTTTGGAAAAGATAATCAAGCAACGAATCAGCGAACACCTAGAACCAAAGTAATAACCAAAAGCCAACATGGGTTTGTCAAAAACAGATCATGCCAGACTAATCTTATTGCATTCTTTGATAAAGTGACAAAATTAGTGGACCAAAGGAATACTGTCGATATACACGAGCTCACAATAGATACAAACTTAATGTAAACCTCTCCAAACTTGATTGCAAAAAATTCGACTTCAGCAACAGAGTGGCCAATGCCTGGAATACATTACCCGCCTCCGTAGTTTCTTCCCCAAACCCCCAGAACTTTAACCTTAGACTGTCTACTGTCGACCTCACCCCATTCATAAGAGGTCTGTAAGGGGCGTGCATAAGCGCACCAGCGTGCCTACCGTCGCTGTCCTACTCCCCTCTTGTCTCCAACTATCTTTATTCACTTTTATTATCTTTATGATTATACCTATACCTCCTATCTTGTACATTTTTG
>QLTV01003975.1:1424311-1435764 GCA_003457575.1 Thermophis baileyi
ATGAAAAGAAGGACTAGGGGAGACATGATAGCAGTGTTCCAATATCTCAGCCACAAACAAGAGGGAGTGAAGCTATTCTCCACAGCACCTGAGGGTAGGACTAGAAGCAATGGGTGGCAACTAATCAAGGAGAGAAGCAACTTAGAACTAAGGAGAAATTTCCTGACAGAACAATTAATCAGTGGAACAACTTGCCTCCAGAAGTTGTGAATGCTCCAACACTGGAAGTTTTTAAGAAGATGTTGGATAACCATTTGTCTGAAGTGCTGTAGGGTTTTCTGCCTAAGCAGGGGGTTGGACTAGAAGACCTCCAAGGTCCCTTCCAACTCTGTTATTATATTATATTATATGTTGTCACTGACTGTGAGATGAAAAAGAAAATGACCATTTGTCAAGATAACATTTGAAGGGAACTAAGATCAAGATTATGGGGAGGAATGGGAAGGAATATAATGTGGATTTATTTGATCAAAGTTAAAATAGGTTGTTATTTCAGGTGATTTTTTCTCACTAGGATGAGAATATGATTTTAAGGCTTTGTTTTACGTACAACAGTTATATGGGAAAGAGCTTATTTGTAACGTTTTAAACCTGATTAAGGTTAAGATAGTTATTTTATTGGTTATTTATTGATTGTACTTGAATGATGAGATTTGAGGGATTTGTTTAAAAATAGAAAATGAGATATAAATGTAAAAGAAAGGAATTAGAGTGGGTTTGTTAGATTAAGTCTGTAGCTTAATGATTACACATGATTATTTCTAACACACTTAAAGAACTTTTGCGGATTATAATGGATGATGAGGTTTAAATATTTGTTTTTAGAGAATGAGGTGAGACTAGGCATGGAAGCCTGTTGGATGACTTTGGACCATACACTGTCTCTCAGTCTAACCCACCATACAGGGTTGTTGTGGGGAAAATAGGAAGAGGAAGGAGTATTAGGTATGTTTGCTGCCTTGGGTTATTTATACAAATAATTAGTGGAATAAAATAGATGAATAAATAAATACATGATGAAGGACAGTTGTATTTTAAGAGATGGTGATAAGTTGTTAAACTTGTTTATACTTGCAGGGATGGAGAAGGAAGTTACTATTTTTCTCCTTTTTCTTTTTTTTCTTTTACCTTTTGTACTTGTATTAGTTTGTATTACTTTTATCTGCATAGTGTATTTTCTGCATATGCAATTTTTTAAAAAAACATTTAAACAAGAAGATAAAAACTAACACAGGGCTCAGGTAATATATACAAAAGATACTGTTCATTCATTCCTCATAACTTTAGACAAGGCCTTGCTTCAGATATGAATCCTTTTGTGAGATATTTATTGTGTAACACCTTTCATGAGATTAATGTCTTGAGAATCAATTTTGGTTTTAGAAGAAACCGCCCAAATTCTACTTTCTATCTAACGATATTAATGTGGGTGCTATTCAGGTGATAAACCAAGTATAGTAATAATAGTAATACTGTTCGTGTCTTAGCAAGTTAATTTCTTCGATGTTTAATGAACCTTATTTGTATTTGGTACACGATTATTAGATATATTAATGTATTTACTTAAAAATCTTAATTTATTTACTTGTGACTTTGTTAATCATTCTTGATTTGTTTTATATTTTTATCTTCTGTTAATTTTATTCATTTTACAGTTGAATGCAGAATTTACAAAGTATCAAAAATATTCTTTGCTTGAAAGTTCCCATTAGCAGAAAGAGTTGCTTGTAGATATTCCTTTGTTTTCCTCAGATGGCTGAAGTGCGTGGAAGCGTGGGCTGGTGAGTGGCAATGGATTTGTAAATCAAAACATTAAAATATTTCTTTCCAGAAAATAGATATAGTAAAAACACAGTTAAGCAATAAGAGTATCCCCCAGATTTTTTGAGTAAATGCTTTCATAATTGCCAACAATCATGGCCAAAAGGAAGATGAAGCTGCGGGAATTTCAATTTTAGCTAGTAATTAAAATTCCATATAGCTGATTATCACTATGTATTGCACATATAATATGCAAAATCAAGGTGATGGCCAACATATATATATATATATACACACAACACTTTTAGTTAAAATTATAAACTCTTAGTAATATAGCTTAGCACATATAGGCAAATGTAACTGGCTATAGCAGTAAACTGTATTTAATCTTAGCCATTTCATCTTAATTTTTAAAGAATATTTCAACCTATAGTTTTTCTTGAACACTGAGCCTTAATAAAAATGTAAGAGTTCTAAATTCATTTCAACTGAACTATGAAAAATGGTGATTTTACAACAATGCTATAACCCTGTATCATACTTGGAAAGTTAATATTCTGGAAGAATACTACCACCATTCTAATCTCCCCCCCCCCAAAGTTATTATGACAGTTTTACAATGTGATCTGTTGGCTTGCTTTTTTAAAAAAAATTGTATTAGAGATTTTACACAAGGCTTTATCAAATAACAAATGTTATCTTTTGTTAAATAAAAAATGGAATATGCTTTTAATACCAAGTGTTTATCACTTGTGAACTCTTTACCCATTTTTCATCCATTCAACATATCTCATTTGATATTGTCTTGAATGCTTTGCCTACCCCTTCTACATATTTTTTTTTCTGAATTCAACTATGGTTTTAGTTTAGTTAGGATCTGAACTGTCTTGCTAATTGGTCTTTTAAGAATTAATTTTCCAGATATCCTCATGAAATTACTTCCTGTGTGTTATGATTACTAGCCACTGATTAAACCATTTTAGGTTTTCACTTAACATTTCAACAATCAAAATATTTGATGGTATAAGGCATAAATGGTCATGAACCAGCAACCATTTCATCAGACTGAAGAACCTTCTCTCATAGAGGAAGGGCAATTGAAGCAATAAGCAGCATGATAAAAAAAGCAATAAGACAAAGTACAGTCTGTGATAATTATGCTTAAATGTTTATAAAGTCATCACAAGGATAATTCACAATGCAGCACTGATAACACAAAGAGCAAGCATTGGTAAACTAATAAAGATATGACAAAACTGAGGTTTTTCAGCTGAGTTCCATGGAATCCTAAGGTACTACGAGGTACCTGATAGGGTTTTGTGAGAAACTAAGTGCAAAAAACAAAAAAGTCACTTGAACAAAATTGATTTTCAAACACTAGAGTTTTTCTAGATTAGAGGTTCCAGGAATTTTTGTTTTTACTTAATAATCCCCATGGTCTCAGAAAGTCTGGAAGTCTTGGGACCAAAGAAAAATTACATAGTCTTCATTTAGGACATTGGATAAGTTTAGTTGAATTTCCTGGTGTATCATAAATCACTGATTGAAATCATGCTTTAATCTAGATAGTATTTCTCTGGGGCTAAATTCAATATCAGTACATCAGAAATAAATCCATTATTCCATCCTCTTAACACAGTTCTGCTGGACATTCCTATGGTTTTGCTGAGACTGCCCTATTGAGTAGGTTTGCAGAACAGCATTTTTTAAATAGCAACAGTACAGGTCTAGCGAGGTCTAGTGCAAATTTATGCTCAGCCAGATGTAGCTAACAAGAGTTGACCCAGCCAATTTGGCACAATGTTCTGATTGTCTAGCAAATCTTAGGGAAGACAGAGATCATGCATACAATATGCTTCATTCCAAGCCATGTGAATTTGGCAGTGTAGCTTGAGCGGGGGAGGGGGGGACACCTTTAAGTATAGATTAAAAATATCTGAACATAGGAATGCTTTCTTCAGAGATATTTGAACACCAACATCAAAGGCATCACTTAGTAGTTATTAAATTAGAGAGAGCCAAGTCTGTTTTATGGGTGTGGTATTCACAATGGAATTTCAACTGCTTTTGCCTTGATTTGATAATTCACTGATTATAAATGGGGAGGGTAGAGAGAAAGCTCTGAAGGAAGACGTTATCATTCTTGCAAGATAATTGCAGTGAGAAACAAACAACAGTTATAATGATTCTTTGTATCCGACATATGTTTGCTATAGACTAGAGAAAAGGAAGTGAGGGGAAGTGAAAGACTCATGAATAAAGAAGAATTCAGGAATATCATGGGCATTTTGTAAAGACATTTGATCTGATAATTCTACCTCTGCCACAGCCGGATTGAACCAGTTTTGACTGAGTGGTTATAGAAAAATATAATTAGGTATGTGTGGTTCTTTGAAACTCTGTACAATATCAGGGTGATCTAAATTTGTACATTATTTCTTTCATTCTAATACTAAAATATACAGCCTGGTATAGAGGTTCCACAAAGCCTTGAGATCTGCTTATGAAACCCTAAGGGTTGTGTCTGAGTGATAACAGGCTTTTTGTTTTATGAAGAATTTTGCACCAGCCTTTTCTTTCTTTTCTATAGGTGTCTTTCTCCTCCCTCCTCCCACAGGTTGCTATGGTGGCATTCTTCATTCTTCTCCCATGGGTACTAGCAACCCACTACAACAACTGTGACTGTCTCCAGCCTTGGTTATCTTTCCTACACCTTTCATGGTTACTGCTATGCCATGCCATGCCATGCCATGCCATGCCATGCCATGACATGCCATGACATGACATGCCATGCCACTCCTTCATATTTCTTCCCTTTTAACCTCCACTTCACTGAGGTCCTCCTTTTATGTGCCAATGTGCTTTTAATCCATGTGCCAATTGCCAGGCTCTTCTTTTCTCTTTTTGTCCTTCTCTACTTCCAGTCCTTTCTTCTTAAATAAAGTCATGCCATGGGACTTGCCATTTCCTCTGCTGGAGATCCTTAACTACTTCTGAGCAAATTGATTGTGCTGGGTGGACAAAGAGTTAACTGATACGATGCCACTGAAATCAGCAAAACCATTCTGTAGATTTCAGTGAGCAATTATTTTTTCTGTTATTTTTCTGCATAATTTGAGAAGATATGGGTGCTATATAATCCCTACATTATTAAACTATCTCATAAAGCAGAATAAGCAGAAACCTATCATACAGTGCAGGGGAATGCACAACCCCCTCCTCCAATAACCAAGATACTGAATTTGACACCAACTAGTAATTTGAAAAGTATTGCTTTATCACACTGCTGCCAACTACTTTGAATATCCTGATAATGTATTGTAATGTCTCTACAATACAGAATCATTTAAAATCCCCATTCATAAGAACTCCAATTATAATCTAATTGTTCAGATTAGCTTTGCTTTGGTAGCAACTCTCATTCAAAAAATAATATAAAATAATAGGTTGCAGATATCATTTCACTGTTAATCAGAAACAGTTTGCTGAAGAAAGTTCACTCTATCTTTTGAGAGCAGTTACAAATAGGACATGAAAATGGGAATTCTATTCCTGACAAAATGTCTTGGTAAAGGAAAATCTGTTACAACTTTCTCTATGCAATGTATGGGCTTTGTCTCTGATCTAGTCTGTCTCCCTTTAGGAATACTATCTTGAAATCTAATTATTTGAACTGGCTTCTGCCGAATTTTCTTTTGTTAACTTGTCCAGGAAGGATAATCCTTGCTTTTAGTTCAGACTGGATTATCAAAGGCCTAGGGAAGTGATCAATCTGCTTTCTTATTCAGTAGTATAGTTTGCTAAAGTAGAGGAAAATATATCAGAGCAATTTTTTGTTTCTGGGGGGAACCCACTACTGAAAGAAATGAGTAAAATGACTGAGAAATTTTAGTAAATTTGATTTCTTTGTATTTACTTTTAACTTTAATGTAAACTCAGAAAGTTAATATAATTATCCTTCAGGTATGTATTTAATAATTCTTCTCTCAGTTTAGTAACAATTTTTATAGGTCTTTATGGACCACAATAAAAGCTTTAGGGAGCTTTTATAATGTCTATGGTGAATAAAAAATAGTCAACCACAAAACCTGATGGATCCTTTAATCAATTTTTCTGTTATCTGTATCAAGAAATACCTAACATGCATAGTTCAATGTATAAAAATATCCTAAATATTAAGAACCATTTTAGAGGTTGGGCAAGTAGTTGGAAAGGTAATGGCACTGAACGATATATCTGATATCCTATCAGTCACATTTCCATAACTATTCTCAATTACATGGTCAAATGCAAAGAGTTTCTGCCTTCCGATAAGGGATTAATATACAAAATTTATGGAGCGAATGCATCCACTGTGCTATTAAAATGATCACAAAAAAACTGTAGCAAATCTGTGGTTTTTCTCTTTAACTGCCACAAAATCTACAGAAGTCAAACATTGGTTGCACGGGATTATTCCATTCTAGGAAATCTCTCTATATTCTTGCCAAAATAGAAAGCTGTTATGCCTATGGCAATCAACTTGAGTTTCAATGATATTGCAGTTTCATAGTTAATTGCAAGAGATCTTGAAAATAAATCAAAACAACTCCTTTTCCATTGCGAAATCACAGTCACAGCTTTCTCTGACTTTCTGAATGGTATGATGGCTACAATTCTCTTTTAAGGAATGAAATGTGCTGTTGCCAAGTTCCCATTGTTTAAAAGTGAATAAGCTTTGGTTCGGTTTGGACTGAGAAGTCTTGGACCTTTCAGCTTTAAAGTATATTTTGTAGGTGGTGTTTTTGGTGGCAACAAAGAATATGATGACAATGCAATGGTAATAGCTTCCATTTCTGGAACTTTTTCCACCACAGGGTTATACTGCTGACCAGCAGATGGAGACACAGTATACTTCTTGGATATACTTCGTGTGCAATGTACTGTACAAGTGAAATTTCCTCTTGAATTCTGCAAGATAGACAGGTAGATTGATTTGATCTCATTATTAGTGATGCTGCTGCTCTTTTAACTATAATTTCATGAGTTGCTTTACAGTGTGCCCCTCATTTTGCCAGTTCCTGTGCATTTTCTTACAAGATGTGAAGAGCCATAGAGAATATAAAGTGCTTAACCCATTACAGGACCCAATTGCTGCTTAACCATTTTAGAAGATGACAGCTAGTGATCAACAATAATCTAGAAGCATCCAGTTTAGTTAGTTTCTCAAACAATTCCTGGATTGGATCAAGGTATGAATTGTTCATATGAATGTAAATATTAATAATGTACCCCCTGCCTCTTTGCATATTTGGTAAAATATTGAATAGCTATAAAACAATCATTCCCAGCCTGATCTTTTAGACTATTGTGATCCTCAGCCAGATCAAATGGGCTATTTTAATCTATTCTTTTCAGGATGGCTTTCTTAAATAGCATTAAAACAATTTCTCCCAATAGATCCTGCATCAAGAAGTAATTGATTTTCTTACAGCAACATGTCATTCATAATTTCTTAACAAAGCAAGTGCTAAGTTTGATTGAGTGGTTCTCTTTTTTACAATTCTGACTTCTCATGTAACTATAACTTCTCTATGGCTGATCCTTCCCTCTGGAACTGCATTCTCTCTGAAGTTTATCCAACATTTATATCACGTTTTGGAAAACCTTAAAGAAGACCTTCCTGGGTTTTTCAGCAAGCTTGAGTCAGGATACTTTGTCAGTTCACTTTTGGAAGTATGCTTTTTATAGCCTGGAAGAGAAACTTAGTTTCTCTAGTGTGGGTCTTAGCAATTTCATTATTTATCTTTCCCTGTTGTTTCATTAATTATCAAAGTAAACCACTTAGTGTTGCAGTCACAACTGAAGCAACATATAAGTTGATTAAAATAACAAACAAATAAATAAAACATCAAGTTTCAAAGCCTCAGCACCCTAAAATTCATAGTATAAGTGAAAACCAGGCAGCCAGAAATAAAATACTATTGAATAATACTTCTATAATGGTGGGAAGTTAATATCCACTCAAAACCCATTTGACTTGGGTTGGGTTCTAATGCAAGTAAGTGGCATGCCAATCCATTTGGGCTTGGGTTATAGCAATAGCAGTTAGACTTATATACCGCTTCATAGTGCTTTACAGCCCTCTCTAAGCGGTTTACAGAGTTAGCATATTGCCCCCAACAATCTGGGTCCTTATAATACACCTGTGTGCCAGTAGAACAAACAGGTTTGATTTTCAGCTCCATGAGGAAAATATTTCTCTGTTACTTTCTTAACATTAGAATTATTTTAGTTGAAATATCCTTCCAATTACTGGTTTCATTTAAATATAAAGTGAAGACCTACAATTATTAGCTTTATATAAATATAAAATTAGCCTAGTCATACAGGATCTTCAGAGAAATAGCTAGCTATTTTTTATATAGTGAATGAAATAATTGGAACTAAACATATCAGAAGAAAGCTTGATCCTTGCTGTTTTTAGCTCATTTCTTGGACTAAACCACTAAAATATCATCCTCTTTAGTTTTACCACCTTGAGTTCATGCTCAAGGTGGAATGCCATGCCCAGGGGAATGCCATGCCACATTCAAATAAATATTCACATAACTATCAAGTCGGCAAAATATTAATAGGACTTATTTGCCAAAAATATATTTCAGCAGATATTGGAAAGAGACTGCCTATTTTCAAACAGCTTTGTAGCCGATAATAAAAGATGTATACATATCAATGCTCTTTTGTTTTTACTGTAATCTCGCCTCATAAAGAGAGGTATACATTCATTCCAAACATGGAATATAACCTTGTATTCAGCTGATAGCAATTGTGGCATTTTACAGATATAAAATCCAAATTATATAGCCTAAATGTAACCCAAAAATCCAGCAAGATATTTTACAAATTACCTAATTTTTGTAGCAAGACTAACATTTAATGTATCATACATCTTTTCACTATATCACGCAGGGCCTCACTTTATCTATAAGGTGAAAAGTACAGCTTTGTGAACCAATCCCATCTCTTTCATTCTAATCTGGCATGCATGAATAATAGGTTAAGGTGCATCCCCCCTCCCAAAGTGTCTAAATTGCATCACTGAAAATTACAATTGGTCTAGTCGGTTAAGGCAGCAGCTAGAAACCAGGAGAATTTGAGTTCTAGTCTCACTTTAAACATGAAAGCCAGCTAGGTGACTCTCAGCCCACAATATCATGCTCAAGTAAGAAGCCAGTTCCTATCACAAATAATGTATTAACACACAAAAAAGGAGACCCTGCACTTACAGGAAATTGCTAGGAAGAAAAGAAAGGAAGAAAATCGGGGGGGGGGGGAATCAACTATGTCAACCTAAAGACTTCAAATTTCATCTGGAACAATGCTGATCTTTGACCATAATAATGATTTGATTTGATTTGATTTGATTGGTCTGGAAGAATCCCATAAGTTAGGTTGCTTAGACTATTATGTCTGATGTTCACTGATACACTGCAATTAAAATGATAGCATGTTTTATGAATATTCTCCTCCGGAAAATGCATATATTTTCTTTTCAGCCAGACATGTAGGAGTATGGCAAGGATGAACTCCATAATACACTTAGACAATCTGAGATTCCCAACATTGTGGACATTCAGGTGAAAATAGTAACTTTCCAGCAAGAGATATTTAGAGTTCTAATGAGGAGCAGTTTGGGCACTGTTTGGGCACAGCCCTTCTTCCTAATATTGTGCTCATCAGAGTTGACAATATGAGGATGTTACTAAAAGTAAACAAAGCTTCAAAATGAGGTCAGTGTCTGCTCAGGAAACACTGCCCTATCCTCATTCTGCATTAGCTCTATTTCTTTTGGTGATCTTTTAACTGAAGCTGCAACCACTTAAACTATCTACTAACACAAATTGGGATTTATTTATTTTTTAGAAAATGTTTCATTCTAGTGAAAGCAATATAAATGCCTAATTGGGGGGGGGGCTATAGGGTATGGGGAAATTGTTTTAAAGTCAATTAGTCAATTTGCTGAATTTCTTGCCACCAGGTTTGTATCCAGGATGCATGTTTTATCATTATAATACATAATAATTACCTTTTGGAATAACATCTTCAGTAATGGGTTGGAAATCCAGTCGCTACCGGTTTACGCGTGCGCTCGCATGTGTGTGCGATGCTTCTGCGCATGTGCAGAAGCGTCCGGGATGGGTGGGTGGAGCCTCAAACCACCGCCACTACCAGTTCATAGAACTGTACCGTACCGGTAGCAACCCACCACTGAACATCTTGTACATATTTTTTATTACAGTAGAATTGATATAATAGACTACTCATGTGGGTTTTTTTTTTACTTTTTTAAATTTATATTTATTTATTCCTGCTTTCAAATCCATCTTGATTTCTGACAACTGCCAGGCCAAGTCCCTGCAGTTTTCTTGGCAAGATTTTGGAAGTGGCTGCCATTATCTTCTTCCTACGGCTGAGAGGGAGTTATGGGCCCAAGGTCACCCAGTTGGACATGGGAATCTAGCAACTGATTCTTGCTTTTTCTATGTTCTAGGACATATAATAGTATTGAGTTTTTATGATCCTGGTTCCTAAGGTAATTAATTAATAATAATGATAAATAAAAGAAAACGAAGATGGTAAAAAGATTTGGGACTTTAAAATTCAAACAGAAAAGCACCTGTCAAATAAGGCCCCCAGAGTCAATATTGCACAGGATATTGCACAATATTGCACAAGCCAAAAATTCAGGATTTTGGATGTTGCAGTTCAGGAAACAATAAATTAGAAGAGAAAGAATTTGGGGAAAAAAACAAAAAATACAAAGACTTGCAAACAGAAGTAGAACAGCTATGGCAAAAACAAGAATAGTACCAATAGTAATAGACACCTTGGGTGCAATTCCAAAACATCTGGAACACCACTTGAATACCATTGTCAATGACAAATCCCAAATAAAACATGAATATCAAAATAATGTAATAAAAATAAGAACAGAATGCTGGCAAAGAAAAGCATTAGAAGGTTTCTTTCTACAAAAGATTAAGGGGAAAGTGAATAAAACAATAAACCTAGGAAGGGCATATAAGGGTAAGATTTGTTCCCAACATCCTATCCTTTTGTAAAGACCTGGCTCTACCACTTGGCCTGGAGACCCAATATAGAAATTTTACTGTGGAGGTGGCTGCACAGTAGAGAACAGCCTTCACCCCTAACCTCACCTCCCCATCCTCTGCTCCACATTTGCCCATCTGTTTTTAATTAATCATATTAATGTAATTTCTTTTATTTTTCTTGGTTTATTTTATTGTTCTATTATGTTATTTTATCATTCTATTGTTTTACTATCACTTTGTTCAACTTTCTTTTTATCTGTTCATTTGTTATTGTTATAAGCTGCCTAGAGTAACCCTATGGTGAGGCAAATTAATAATAATAATAATAATAACAACAGCAACAGCAACAGCAACAACAACATAANTCTTTTATTTTTCTTGGTTTATTTTATTGTTCTATTATGTTATTTTATCATTCTATTGTTTTACTATCACTTTGTTCAACTTTCTTTTTATCTGTTCATTTGTTATTGTTATAAGCTGCCTAGAGTAACCCTATGGTGAGGCAAATTAATAATAATAATAATAATAATAATAATAATAATAATAATAATAATAATAATAATAATAATAATAATAATAATAATAATAATAATA
>QLTV01003975.1:1469881-1486231 GCA_003457575.1 Thermophis baileyi
TTTTGGGCTTAGACAACTTAGAACTACGTCGCCTTAGAACCGATCTAAATGTAGTTCATAAAATTATCTGCCACAATGTCCTACCTGTCAATGACTACTTCAGCTTCAACCACAACAATACACGAGCACACAATAGATACAAACTTAATGTAAACCGCTCCAAACTCGACTGCAGAAAATACGACTTCAGCAACAGAGTGATCAATGCCTGGAATTCACTACCTGACTCTGTGGTTTCTTCCCCAAACCCAAAAAACTTTAACCTTAGACTGTCTACTGTCGACCTCACCCCATTCCTAAGAGGTCTGTAAGGGGCGTGCATAACCGCACCAGCGTGCCTACCATCCCTGTCCTACTGCAAGTAAACCGCTCCAAACTCGACTGCAGAAAATACGACTTCAGCAACAGAGTGTTCAATGCCTGGAATTCACTACCTGACTCTGTGGTTTCTTCCCCAAACCCAAAAAACTTTAACCTTAGACTGTCTACTGTCGATCTCACCCCATTCCTAAGAGGTCTGTAAGGGGCGTGCATAACCGCACCAGCGTGCCTACCATCCCTGTCCTACTGTCCTATTGTCCTTATCTATCTGTATTCACTTTGATTATGTTTATGTTTATACCTATACCTACACTCTTGTACATGTTTGACAAACAAATAAATAAAAAATAATAATAAAATAAAGTTTTTCAAGTATTTCTCACCAGAAAATGGTGGGAAACTAAGTTGCCAGTTTCTCGTGGTAATTTTACTAGAGTTCAGTAGTGTAAGTGAAAGCAGGAGGAGCCACAATGAGGGTTGGATGTAACAACTCATGCCTGTAAAAGCTGTTAAAAGGTGGTGGGGAAAGCCCAAATTCACTACCCTGAATGGATTGAGTATTTTTAATTTAAAAATTGAGATTACAATGTGACATCCACTACTGCAGTCATAGTTGAATTATTAGTAAACTTATCTAGGAGCAGTAGTTGACATAATAAAAGACAGGCTGAAAATTTAAGAGGCTTGGCTAGAACACAGTATAAAAACCAACCAAAAGATATCAACCATCATTATATCTTTTCCTTAAAGCTGGGGTATTAAAGAAAAATCTCATTTTTTTGGTTTATATGTGACAATTACCTGCACTACTTTTTAAAAGTTACATCAGAGTGCATATTAGCATGCTCATTTCCCAGTTTCCGGGCAAAGCTAATTCTCCTATGGGACAGTATTGATTTTTACATCAGAGAACACTTGCTTGCTTATTAGAATGAAAGGGGAGTTCAATTCCCAAGAGGCTAGAGCAGGCTCCAAAGGAACATATTGATGAATGTTACTGGGCTGTGTGCCAGAACTGATGTATATCTCCCCCACTTCTTTGTAACACCTTGACTCTCTCATTCTTGTACATCAGTGAGCACAAACCACTGAACATCCAAAGGAACTGAATTACCTGAAAAGATAACTTTCCATTGTATCACACAAGGATGCAATCATGCAAATGATGTTTTCACAGGTTCTTTTACAGGAAGTCTAAAACAGGAAATAGCTTCAGGTAATCATGTCATCACTGTACAAAAATACAGTGAAAGCAGATAATATTTAAAGAAATGTCTTTTAAATTATTGCAACCTGCAGGATTTCAATACTCATATGAATGTCTTTCTGACTGAGGTTCTTTCAAATCAGTGGGAGCACTGGTTTAGGCTTTGCATTTCAAAGCCCCCCCCCTAATTTTGCACTGATTCTGCTGTTTATATGTGTGAGTGTCTTACTGTTAGTATGAGTGTGTGTTTAATTCTGAACATCAAGCAGATATTCATATGGATCTGTTGTACAGATTGTAAAACTTGGTTGCTACTCCTATTTCTATTCCTTTTCTAATCTTGAGTTGTATTCTAGAAACTGGCTTTGCACATTCTTCAAGGACAAACCATTTTTTTTCCTGAAACGTAAGATTAATTCCCTCCCTTGAAATGGGACAATTGATTACTAGTTGCCATGCTTCTTGAGTAAACAATTACTACGTGAAAAAAATTTAACGGATTCATAGCAAGTAGCATACCTAGCAGCATTCATTGTTCCCATAGGTTTAATTTATTTATTAAACTCTGCATTTTTATGTCTTCTCTTGTTACAAATCTGATTTCTCAAAATGCAGTTTAAACAAACAAAACTAAAGCCTGCACAAATTTGCATTGGTTTTTTCTTTGGTTTCTCTTAAAACATAGATTTTTAAACATAATGATATTCAGATTTTTAAAGCAAAGAACTCCAATGCTTAAAACAGTTTGCACTCCCATTTAACTTAATCCTTATACTGTATTGCTTTGAGAGGGTAATTTGATTGGTTCTCTTAAAAAGTAGGGTGAACCAAATTCTCTGTCACTTCTATTATTTTGGGATATTATAGGGCAACACTTTTCACGTGAATTTTTGTTATCCAGTTGGAAAACTTGAGTGCCTTTAAAATAAGCTTATGCAATTTGTTTTCAGTCAGGACCCATATTTCCTATTTCCTCAAGCAAAGTTATTCTCAAAAATAAAGGCATACTAAGACAAAATAATAACAGCAAAACAAACATCAATAGTAATCATGTTTATTAACTTTTTAATGAGACAAAAGGAAAAAATATTAAACTTGTATCAACTTCTTTTGTATCAATTTCTTCTGGGATAAATCTTGAGTCTCACATTAAAAGTGCGGAGTTCTTTTAAAGCAGACTAGCATTCACAAGAAAATCTAGTGGTGGAGTTGAATCAAATCAAATCTAGAATGCTTTCAAAAGAGTTTTTATTATTATTACTAATACAGGTAGAGCATGATTAGTGTGAGTTCTAATAGTGCAATATTTGATCTAGTGTGGTTTACAAACTGATCCCAATTTAGGCAAGCCACTGTTCAGGGAGTGCAAGGCTAGTACATGCACAGTTGACACTAGCACATGGACAATCGGGATTTTAGATGTTAATTGTTTTATGTGAAAAATGGAGAAGAAGTTTCCATTCAAGCAAAGCTAAAAAAAGAAGAGGCTGATTTTGAAGAACAGCAGCAGAGTACAGGAGATAGCATATATGCTTTGGATATGTGTTTATCCTTTTTTCTGTTACAGTGTGATTCATTAATAAACATGCAAAATTTTATGTTTAAAATTTTTAATTGCCTATTTCTACTGAGTTGGAACCAATTATTCCATTTTCCATAGAAATATCATTTCAAATATTGCAGATCTGTATAATGCAACCATTTTGTGGGATTCATTAACCCCATTAATCGAGACCTACCTTATTATGAAATCAAATCAAACTGCTGCCAGCTATTTTTTGTTCAACACATCTTCAGCTTTTTCAATTGACTGCTATAATGCTGTGAATTGAAGGTCCTGCCACATACCTAAAGAGCTGCAACTGTGCCCCTGTGGTGAGGGAGAAATTAAAACCTTGGTTTGCTGCACTGCCTTTTTTTATATAGAAATTCAGACAGGTCAGAGGCTGATTACCGTGGTGGAGGATGTAAGGATTTATATTCCTTGCAATCATTTGGTCATTGGCACTCTCTCTGAGAGTTGTTGAGGCTACTTGGAGGTTTATATGTTTTCTTGGGGGGGTCACCTGAATAGTGCAAATGGATGTGGAACCATCTTGGAACTGCTGAAACATGGATGGATGGATGGATGGATGGATGGATGGATGGATGGATGGATGGATGGATGGATGGATGGATGGATGGATATATTTCCAAACCAAATTTCTGAAATGTAACTTCAGCTTCAATTATAGAAAAAAATGCTAACAATGAAAGCATATGTATGAATTTGAATGCCAAATATAGCTTGCTTTCTTTTTTAAAAAAAATTAAAGAACATTCTTTAATCTCCTACCAATCTGAATGTGAGATAGATGACTCACCAAAATTTAATAGTGACTAAAATGAAAACTAGTAATTTTTCTCACATTTCAAAGCTATTTGATTAAGATATATCATCTTTTCCAAATATTTACTTTGCTGCAAATTGGAGATGCATAGAAGATGCGAAATAGGACCTGAATTCTAATCTTCACCTTCTGTTCTGGTTCAGGTCCCTCAATAAGGTCTAGAGTTTGCTTCAGACAAAAAGACCTGAATTCTATCTTTAAAATTCAATTATATCGTGATTAAAAAAAAGGGGGGGGGTATCTACCATTCAAGGGCTCATTATGTGCACAAAAAGGGGATGTTCATAGAGGCCATAGAGAATTTAAAAGATTTATTTATGATGTATTACTGTAATTTTTAATTTAGACATGCAAATTTTTTAATTTGCACTGACTGCTTTGCCTTAATGGTTTTGATTAATACTTGGAGGTAGTGTTTGTGAAAGAGATTTATACTGTGATTCATCTGCAAAATAATCAAATCATTACCAGCTAATGACAAAGCTGTGAAAAATGATGCAGATATTGTGTAACTCGCAGCTAATGCAGTTCATATGAATGTACCCCAATCCTTCCAGCAAACACAGACATGTGTTAATAACTGCTGGGAAGTTCGCTTTAGGTCCACTCTAATTTGGCAACAAAAACATTGATCTTAATAAAGCTGTCAGATAAAAGGAGTCATGATTAACATCCCTGAACTCTTTATTCAACTAGGATTGTCAAAAATACTTTTTCTATATGCTCTTTTTAAGAAACGGGATTTGACCACATTTTTCACTTCTGTTCCTATCTCACTTAACTCTTTGTAAAAAAAAAAAGAATGTGTTCTGCATTAGAAGCTTCAATTCTATTTTCATTGGGGTGGAGGTGGGAAACTTCTTACCACAGTCTTGCATAATTTTTCTACCACCATTACCAGATCAATTTTCCCTAACTTTTTTGGGTATGTTCTTTTAACATGACTCTGTTACTATGATGTCATCATTAGTTAAGATAAGAGTGGATGGCGATAGATCTTTTTCATTTTGTGGATTGCTAAGTAGATGAACACTGGAGTTTCTTGTTTGTTTTTATAGATCAAAAACATTTAGAATTAATCTGCATCCATTTTCCCATCCTACCGAATTTTCATCTAGGGTTTATCCTTATTTTTGCCATTTTCATAAAAAAGTGTAAATGTAATTGTCTTACTTTGTAGACATATTTCAGAAGTGCGTCTCCTACAAATGAATTGTCTCTCCATGTCTGCTTGAGTACAGAGAGTAGTTGTACTAAACAATGTTGCCACCCATGATAGGAGAAGCTGCATTAGGAGGCTTTATTCCACATGCAAATAGCATTTCTTGGGAACAAGGAAGATGAAAGGGATAAACTCAACAATGGGGGTTGTACTTTAATACTGTGATTATGAATTACATTTACATGATTAACATCATATCTACTTTTAAAAATTACAATGTACCTTATCGACATTTTATTCTGGAATAGCTATGATATACCATTCAATTGTTCACATTTATATATTCTGGAAAACATAAGTTTATGCAACAAACATATGTAGAATCAACTAAGTCTGCAAAATCCCACCAAAATAAATTAAATTCTTACTGTCATCACGGAAGAAATCCCTTTGAATCACAAATCTATGTAGTTTTTGTATATAATATACATACTGTAGATTTCTTGTTTGACACGTATAGAAAGCTAAATAAACATAATTATCCATATGAGAGAAGGAAATTAAGACAAAATAGGACAATGACAATTTTATCATTATAAATAGCTAAGATCTGAACAGTTTCTTTAGGAATATCCAATATTTTAGAAAGGCCTGTGAAATGAATAATTCTCTTGATGGACAAGCTCTATGCCATTCATTTCTTTATAAAAGTTTTTTTTACTCTCTTTCCTTGTGTTAGATCAGTGGTTCTCAACCTTTCTAATGCCGCGACCCCCCTGTGACCCCCCCGCACTACCACCGCGACCCCCTCCCTACCCTCTCCCCACGCAGGATGAGGTGATAAAGGGGGCGTGGCACCAGGGGTGAAATGCTCCCGGTTTGGGCTTGCCTGCGGGTCGCCAGACAGCTGGTAACGACAGAAGCGGGAGACTTCGCCCACCCGCCCGGATGCCGCCGCATGCGCAGAGGGCCAAAGAACCCAAATGGTGGCGTCCGGGCGGGTGGGCGAAGTCTCCCACTTCTGTCGCTACCGGCTATCCGGCGACCCGCAGGCACGGCCAAACCGGGAGCATTTCACCCCTGCAGTGACGGTGGCACCAAGATGGCGGGCTAACGTGTGTGGCGACCCCTGTGAAATGGTCATTCGACCCCCAAAGGGGTCGCGACCCACAGGTTGAGAACCGCTGTGTTAGATTAACTTCAAGCTGCTGTTACAGTATATCTGATCCATGTTTCTTGTATTGCCATTCTAATGGCAATCACAAATATAATTATAACAGAGGTGTTTCACTTCTGTTTTGACCTTTTAACCAGGAATTCCATGTATATAATACTAGCATTATGAAAAGCTACATTGAATAAGCTCAGTATTAACTACCTTTACTGTTCTTGCCAGAGGATCTACAGTACATCTGCAATCTCCTTTGGCAAAGATCAAAATAACTTCTCTTTCTACTGGAAACTTTCGGATCCAAATTATTTATTTATCTAAGATCTAAGTCATATCAACAAAACCCGAAGCTTTAATTTTTTAAAAAATGTAGTGCCCTAAATATTAAATTTTCCCATACTGTTTCTGTGGCATTGTCCATCATCACAATAGCACATTAAAGAAGGGTGATATTTGTGGAATAAGACTCTTATTGTTCTATACATTATTTGTATGACATAGGACTGGACAACTTTCTAAAGCTACTTTATAATTATTAAATATCTTGGTTTTAAGGAGAACACAGGAAGGGAAGCAATCTAGCCAGTCAGCAATGCATTCAGGTGTACAAAAATATTAAAATGTCCATGAAATTTGCAAAGGAAATTCTTACTGACCAACTATCTTTTAATTATTCCTGTTTCTGTTATGATTGAAAATAATATTCCATGAAGAATCCTTATTAAATGTTGGAGTGGCACCCTTGGAACTCAGCTTCTTTCCTATGTTTCTTTTAACCAGTTCCTTTACATTGTAAACATTGGCAATGGAAATTGTGAAACCAACCACTCTAAATTCCATCTTTGGGCTTGTCTATGAGTCAGATGTACACTGCATAGTCAGAACCTTTGGATTATGAACGTCTATTGATTTCCATTCAACCTATCCATGGTAAACCTCAAATTGGAATTTCTTAGGTTGTGATTCACAATGTTGGCAACAAAGAGGAATCCAATATTAAATTCCCTTTCCTAAGCTGAATTCTTGGAGAATACATGTTTCTGTTGTCTTGGGATACTAAAAATGTTCCCTAAGTTTGTTCCACCTTCCAGGGTAACCCAAAACTATATTTGCAACCATTATTGATTTTGCTTTTTACCTACAACTCAGCAATCCTTCAAGAAGCAGATAATTTTTAATTTTGAAAGTACATCATATAGCAACTGCTATATAAAGTTGGATAAGATAAGATATGGATAAAAATGAATTTCCACTAATTGTGTGCTTACATTTAATTTGTATTAACTCTATTAACATGAATAGAATGGCATCACCTTAGAAAATACTTGGAAACCAAAATATTGGAACAATACAAACCCAACACACTTTTACATGATGAAGGTCAGGATGATCTTTTCCTAAATTGTGAAGAGAGCTCATCTGCATTTTATACATATACTGATCTATGAGGTCACAACAGTAAAGCTGACAGGATATCAGTTAGATAGACTGCCAAGTAGCCAGATGCTAGTGTCAGAGGAACATGCTCCATAGCATTGCTTTTGGCATCTGGATTATCTAATTGCCCTCCAAGATGGAAGAGAAGGAAGAGTGATAAACTACGTAATATGATAAGTGATAAGGTAAGCCTTTTCTGTCTTCAATTCCAGGACTCTCTCTTACACATAAAACACTCCCAATGTTCCTAACTGTGAAAATATTCAGATAGATATTTAACAAAATAATTCTAAAAGAAAGAGGGGTGGAGGAGTAAATGATTTTATCTTGTTATTAAAATATTTAATGTCTTATAAACCAAGATTGTTTGCAGTCTTCACTAGAAAATTCTAATATTGTGTGATGTGATTTATTATTAAATGCATTCTGAGCCAATGCCTCTTGTATACATATTTATTATTCTGTTCCATAAAATTACTAATCAACTTCATATTGGTAGATCTTCCTATTTTATTGTAAAAGAAGTATTTGGGTGTAACTGTTGATGTCCAGACATCATTCTTTCAAGCACCTAGCCTACGTTCTTGGGATCTTCAGGATTTGGACTATATTTATTCAGGAATGATCAAACTACCACTTCTCTGAAATAAAGCTGAGATGTAATGAAATACTTAAATTGATCTAGGTCCAATTAGGCAGCCAGTTTCACTAAATTTAATAATTCATGATGGGGTTCCATTAATGAAAAGCACTCAACATACAATGTTTTAAACATTTGCAATAGCCATTTTTGCCTCCAATGTTCTACTTCAAAAAACTTTTCTGGGTGAGGGAAAGGAATACTTCTTCACTTCTATCATTGCACAATAATTAGAATATGCCTACTGAATATGGGAACAAAGCTATTGCAATTTTAATTATTAAGATTTTGGCTATCAAGGGTATCTCTCTGTAAGCAGAGACAGCACAGCAGTGGAATCGCCAGCCAGGTTAAACCTATTTGTGCTCCAGAAGAACTGCTTCTCATAAGAAGATCATGGGAATTTAATTATTGCAGTTGCTAGTGAGTCAAGGGGCTTGGGAGCCAAAGGATTTATAATGTGCCCTCAACCGCTGTGCAACCTTCGCAGACAAAGCTTGTTGTGAAAATTGACAAAAGCCTCACTTTCTTAAACATCTTAAACATTTAATTAATTTATAACGTAAGAGAGATATTCAAAATGGCAGTGAAGATTGAAGATTTTGGTGAGTTCAGGAAGAAGAATTTTTAAAATCTCAAGAGATGACAACTATTATTCAACAAATTAAGTTTTAGCAGAGGAAACAATGAGATGGAAATAAAGATATAAATTATAAAAAAATAGAAATGTTGAATTTGCAAATAAACTGGGGAGACATACAAATTGTAAAAAGAAAAAAAGAAACTGTTATTAAAGTTAGAAGGAAGGAATATTGTAATAACAGTTAATGCAAATATTGAAAAAAATGTTTCATCAGTATTATACTACTTTATACAAAGGTCAAGGAATTTCTTCAGAAAAAGTGAGTAAATATTTACCTAAACAGAATTTACCAAAATTACACTCAGAGACAAATTTTGAATTGACCTATAATAATAAAGGAACTGTGAAGCTACAAAAAGACTAAAACAGGAAAAATACCTAATCCAGATGAGTTGCTGGCCTCCTACTAATAAATGTTTTGAAGATGAGCTTTTACAATCTTTACACAAAATGATGAATATCATTTTATAGGATGAAAAGATTCATGATGGAAAGAGGAAATATTAATATAACATTAATACCTAAACAAGGACAAAATGCAAAGGAAAGAGGAGGTTTTTACGTTGTATTTTGCTGGGATTTTTATTGCTCTGGATGAAAAAAAAGGCTTTTACAGTTAAAAGAGCATGATCAGAGGTTTGGATGGAATGGATATTTATGGTAAGATAAAATTAAAATTAATGTGGACTTTAAAAATCCTATTAGAAGTGTAACATTGAGAATATGGAATAGATATAAACCCAGGTTGTGCCCGAACACAACTTTATGATCTCAGCTCAAGAAACATATCATAATAGAGAACTGGCAGACAAAAATAAATGATTGGGGTGGATTCTAACTTAACTCGCCACCGGTTCGCTTCCTCCCGTGCCACGCGGGCGTGGGCGTATTGCATGCTGCATGGGCATGCGAATGTTGCACGCCACTCACTGCACGGCCACGCGCGCATGCGCAGTGCCGAAAACCCAGCTTCTGCATATGCGCAGAAGCAAAAAACAGCTTCTACGCGTACGCAGAAGCCAAAAACAAAATGGCGGCACCTATGGCACCGCCGAGAGACCCGGTTCGTGGGCATGGCCAGCCAGCCATCGCTCCCGGTTCGGCAAGCGGAGGGAAATTCCCGCTACCGGTTCTATAGATCCGGTCCGAACCGGGAGCAACCCACCTCTGTGTACTATGGCCTTATTAGAAAACTACCAAGGGGAATTTAAAATTAAATCAAGAAAACAATTAATAGCAAAAGGATGTAGTTGTCAATGGTTCTACCATTTGCAGTTATCTGAAAGATTCAAAATGGATTTAAAATACATGGTATGGAGCAAAATAAGTCAGAATTTGAAATATAATTACGCACGCTCACATTTTCGGTTCTGGGTGAACCAGTTATGTGATGCCCACCTCTGCTTATATAGCCTCATCCCATGCCATAAAGGATTTTAAAGATCAGCACCTTGAATTGGACCCTGATGCAAATGGACTTGCAGAACAGACATGTGACATGCATTCTTCTATGAGGTCACATAACTGCCTGCCCCATTGCATTCTATACCAGCTGAAGCTGCCAGGTACTCTTCAAAAGTATTCAATTGAAATCAGAACTTTTTTTTTTAGGACTAGTGGATAAACAGAAAAAAATGCCAAAAAAAATATCCTTTATATATCATCATCATCATCATCATCATCATCATCATCATCATCATCATCATTTTAGCCATTGTTTAACCACTGCAGGTTCAAGGCTTCTTCCACATGTTTCCAACCAATATTGTCCTGAGCTTTCTTTGCCAATTGGACCCACACAATACTCTCTGATATTTTAGGTCTCTTTTGTGTATGGTTTTTATCAAGTGGGATCCATTCTCTGACTACCTTGGTCCACCTACCATCAGTTCTTCAAGCTATGTGACCAGCCCATTTCTATCTCAATTCTTTTACTCTCTTGATGTTATCATATCCTTTTGCCTGTTCTCTAATCCATGTGCAGGTCTTTCTATGTTGTCTTGTAATGCCGAGCATGTATCTTTCCATGGCTCTTTGCGCCACTCTTAGCTTTTGTATTGATTGTGAGGTTAGTCTCCATGTTTCACTGGCATACGTTAGAGCAGGTAGCACACACACTATATATATCATTGAACCTTTTAAACAAGATAAAAACTATTACTTGGTGGCGCAGTGGTTAAAATGAAGTACTGCAGGCTACTTCTGCTGATTGCCAGCAGTTCGGCAGTTCAAGTCTCACTGGCTAAAGGTTGACTCAGCCTTCCATCCTTCCGAGGTCAATAAAATGGGGACCCAGATTGTTGGGGGCAGTATGCTGACTCTGTAAACTGCTTAGAGAGGGCTATAAAGCACTGTGAAGCAGTATATAAGTCTAAGTGCTATTGCTATCACAAATTAATATAAAATAATGAAGAAATGAAAAAGAAAGAAATATATATATAGTAGTTCTACCTATGTTTCATCCTAGAATGGTTTGGTATAGTGGTTAAGTCATCAGCTAGAAACTGGCAGACGGTGAGTTCTAGTCCTTACTTAGAGGTATAGCTAGCTGGTTGACCTTGGGCAAGCCACTTTCTCCCAACCTAGGAAGGAGGCAATGCAAAACATTTCTGAAAATTGCCAAGAAAATTGCATGGACATGTCCAGGCAGTCTCCAAGAATCCAAGAAAAACAAAAACCAAAATAGTCCATCCAGCTGGATTCAACTGCATACTGTGTATGTATGATTTGTGAGTAAATATGAAGGTTAATATCACATTTACTCACAAATCATACATACATAATTCAGTGGAAGACAGTTCTTGAAGGCCATTATGTGAACTGTCAGTTACCCCTTCATCCGAGATAGCTACCCAGATCTCAATAGCATTCTTGTCCAAACTAATCAGAAAACTATTTAGTTCATCACAATCTATTAGTCTTTTAAAAAACCTGTCTTACAGAGGGATAAAACCACAATAAATGATGGTTATGTTTGAGATGCAAACATGAGAGATATTTGAATAATATTTTAATTTGCTATTAATTAATCAATGTATGGGTGGTAGTGTTTCTTGTCATGGCTTTTAGCTAGGTCAAATAAAATTTTACATGATAGATTTGCTAATTAGATTTTTTTATTTTTAAAAACACTGATTGGAGCTCAAATTGAAGAGACACTTGAGTTTTCACAGATGTTACTAGAATCCCAATTATAAATTATGGAAAAAAAATGCACTTCTTAATATTTCCCTTGAACTTCCTGACCAGTGTAAATGCAATTATTTCCCAATATTATTCAATTATTTTCAATTCCTTTTTATCTAGTACTGGAGAGAAATAAGACATGTATCTTATTAAGACTTTCACCTGCATTGGAAATAATTTTTCCAGCAGTTATGAATATAGCTGAACTTGGTGTCATAATCCCATATGAACCAATATATATTTACACATAACCATTTGTGCCAGAATGCATGGGAATAAATATCTGATTGTCCATTAAAATGCTCAGCTCACAGAAAACCAAACAAAAGCGCTAAAAAAATAAATACACTGTCAGAGTTGCCATACACTTGAATTCACTCCTAGAAATTTTATCGATGTATGGCTGCAGTCTAGTCTAGAGAAAGACAAGTTACTGATCAATAGTTGACCTGAGGCAGATTCATCAGAGATGTATAGCAGTCTTTCCCCAATTCATGTCCTTCAAAGATTCATGATTACAAACATCTATAAGACCAACCAGTCTTCCTAGAGAAGACTGAGACATTAAGGACAAGTAATATTCCACTTTGGCATACATGCATGATAAACAAGAGCTAAAGTAAGAGCATTAAATTTGGATCATATCTATGGATATTTAATTATCCAATGCATTTGTAATATCAGCCTTTTCAATTCCAAACCATGAAAGGCAGCAACAATAACACTGCAATATAGAGTTATCTCAAACCAGCATTGATAATCTGCATAGCTTCCTCCTGTCTGACAAGTCATAATTTTAATGTATCTATTTACAGTCATTCACAAATAAGGAACTCAACTACAGTAATCAGGTAATATCATAAATGGAGATTCAAAGAAGAAAAATAAAAAAAGTCAAATTGAAACCCAAACCTTCCAAATGGCAATTATAGTTTAACAAAGTTTTGTTGCTTCCATGGAGATATCAGTAAATTGATCTACTAATTAAAAAAAAATACATTCCTTCTTTTCAGGTCAGCCCAATTTCTTAGAAGGAAGAACAAAGGGTCAACCAGTATATAAAGGACAACATAACAACCTGTAGAGTGGTCACCCAGCACTGGTCTGCGGCATGCCAGCAACTGGTCCATGCAAATTCCTGGGGGAAGGATATTGCAAAATCTCCATTCCCACCCCACAGCCAGAGGTGGTATTTGCCGGTTCTCCGAACTACTCAAAATTTCCGCTACCGGTTCTCCAGAACCTGTCAGAACCTGCTGAATTTCACCCCTGGCTTCTATGTTAATGAGTCTTTCTCCTTTTAAATACAGATCACATTTCCCCTTGAAACTCTTCAAATGACTGGGAATGAATGAATGAAATGATGCACTGTTGGACTTATTCTGAAAAAGCACAGAGAAAAATAACCTAGGGAAAGAAAAGAAATAATTTTAAAAATCTGCTCAGTTTCAAACCAACATCCTTTTATTTAAGGCTAAGTGTTATAATCACTGTGCTGTTACAGCATTCCTGGCAAAGGTAGCCTTAAGAGAAACTATTGATTCAATTGTCAGACTGATCCTGCCTCTGTAAAAGTTGAACTTCTGGGGTGGGCCTATAATGAAGTAAAATACGCCAGCCAAAATTGACAGGTTCACTTTGGATGACACAGAGAGAAAACTGTATTTTAAAATTACAGCAGGAAGACACAACCAGAGATTGCATTTGGGACAAGAAAAGGATTACTACAGAGCAATGTCATCTGTGACTGTTTTCCAAAATATTGCTAGCCCATTCTGGCATCAGGCAGTGTGGATGAAACCTAAGTATAAAATTTTGCCTGTTTTAACTGTCTATCATATGAGTTCCACAAAAAGACCTTGTAATGTGTAATGGAGAAAATGAAACTATTAAAACAAATTCAAGAATTAGCTTTAGTTATGATGCATTGCTTTACAATCAAAATGGAATTATTAACCCTAGTAGATGAATCTCAACATTTCTCACCCATCTGCATTGGCTGAAAAGTGCTGATTTGTAATTCACCATGTTACAACTCTCTGTTCTGAGTTCATTTGATGATGATGTTGCATCATACTCATCCTTTGTTGTTTTGGAAGAATAGCCTCAACCTTTTCTTTATTACAAGTGAGATATTCTTATGAACCAAATTATTAAAATGGCCTCATATTTGCTACTGGATACACCTGTCTAAAATAAATCTATCCAAGAGTAATAAGCACACCACAGATGTTAACTGCACCACACCCTAATTTAAGGTTCTGAGTCAAGCTCTTTGGTGCTGAATTCTCACTTCAGAGTGCCAGCTAGCTTATCTGCAGCTATCATACTTTCTCATAGGCACAAAGTACTGTGGTGCAGGGCCCTATCTATGTTGACTCAGAAGCCACATTTAGCTTAAAAGGTTATGCCTCTAAAAATCAGCTTAAAATAACAAAGTTACAAAGGCAGAACGAGGAACACATTCTCTGTGTGTATCACCTTTGCAGATAGCCATTCCCAGGTTTAATATCAGGCAACTTTTACTGGACCTCCAACCTGAGACAGCCCCTGCCTCAAACCCAACACTTTCCATAAGGTGAGTTGAATTTGGTGGCAGAACTTGTATTTTCTTTCTCTCTTCTATGACTTTGTCTGAAGACTTTAGAGATAAATCCAGCCAGCATGGTTACTGTTCATCAGATTCAATATATTTTATTTTATTTAATGTTTATTTATTTATTTAAAAGATTTGTATGGCCACCCATCATAAACAACTCAATTAAAGAATTGCTGACAGATCCTGAATGCCAACTTCAACTGAAGGTGACTTCAAACAAAATGCTCCTTCATTAAAAACAGCAGCATAATTATAATAATAAAAGTAGCAGTGCCATTGCATGTTCTATTAATTATGTTAGTTATCAAGACAATCATTTGTTCACAAGGAATAATGAAGCGCCAAAATATTTTTGTTAAAGTTCTCCATTTTGTAACCACTGTAATCAGCAAAAGCAGTGCCTCTGTTCCACATAAAATTGATTTAAACTTAATACTGATCTTATGTCATACTTAGTGTTACTTATTCCCTTAAGCATAAGATTAACCAGTGATCAGGTCAATAGACTTTTTAATAATATTGTTTTGCATAAAGTGCCCTATAGATTCCCTTCCCATCAAAGCATGTAATTCATAAAGAAATCAATAAATGCCAATAATCATAAGTATTGGTATGCAATCAAAATGGCATGTGTAAGGAACACCATGAAATTGCTTCAATTCATTCTTTCCATTATATCTTATTAACATTCCTATCATTGAAAGGTAAGAAATTAAAGAAAACAAATTGCCTCACCTTGCACAATGGGAGGATCAAGGGGCTTTGATAAAAGTTCTACTTCCTTTTAGTCTCTATTGATTTTACAGAGATTTCTGTGTCTAAACCCAAACTCATATTTAGCCAAATTGCATGATAATCAGGTCAATGAGATTAAGAAGGGGGGGGAGATACGGCTCAAAAGAAAGTCAAAAGAAAAAGAGGCAAGTCAAAAGAAAATTACTAAATGAAACAAGCTGTATTTCCTGTAAATGCCTACAGATATTAAGTGTAATTTTAGAATAATGTTTCCGCTTCAGTGTTTCTTTTGTGAAATATTGCACATTTACAGAAAGCTGTGTTTATCTTTCATGCATTGATGTATATAGTCATTTCAGAATTGAGCTGGTAACTCCATTTTGGGATTTTCTGTCATGGGAACTCATAGTCATCCTCTTTCTCAAATTCAGATAATTTTTTTTAAAGGGTAGTAAAGTTTGTTCCCATTAAATCTATCACTTACTAGCTATCATATGGAATAGTTAAACAAGCAAATTAATAATAGTTATAGTGGTGATAGTTTTTCTAGTAATACTTTTCTTTCTACTCATTTCTTTGTGCTCCAGATTCAATGAACCAATCCATTTCAGTTATGTGATCTGAAATGTCTATTTCATCTTTAAAAATTTATTTTACTACATTATTTATTTATTTATTTATTTATTTATTTATTTATTTATTTATTTATTTATTTATTTATTTATTTATTTATTTATTTATTTATTTATTTATTTGTTAGTTAGTTAGTTAGTTAGTTAGTTAGTTAGTTAGTTAGTTAGTTAGTCAGTCAAACATATACGAGATAACAGGTATAAGTATAAACATGAAAATGAACACA
>QLTV01003975.1:1506108-1518437 GCA_003457575.1 Thermophis baileyi
AGCAGCTTCCATGGTTGAGGGAGGAGGCTTTCCTCATCTTAAACCAACAGCTAAAAAAAAAAAACTATCTTGATATAGTTCTGTAATGCTATCAATTATATGAACTTCATGACATGACATACAACATTCAAGCTCAGGAAGAGCAAGACAGGTAAAGGATAAAGATCAATTGGAAAAGAACAGTTGATGGACCTCCAGATTATTTAAACTCTAAGATTAGTGTCTATTCCTGACAATAATGAAATAAGGCTATGTAATTCTTCCAAGAATCTCTTGCTTTTAAATTCTAGTTAATTCACTGATTTCTGTAAAGTTTCTTCAGCTCCCAATGATTTCTAGGAGATGATAGCATCCTGAATAAAAGGACTGTAAGATTCCCAATTCAGTCAGTAGTGTGAGCTACTTCGTTCATTAATCACAATTATTCTGCCTTTGGGAACATAAATCTTATTCTGCTGTCTAAGAACTGAAATCAATGGAGATTCTGGATGGAAAAATGGCAAACTGGTGTATCTCCAAAGAGCAGGGATGATGCTGAGGTGTAGAACCATGACTGGGCAGGAAGCCTGGTTCAGTGGTGCTTCTCCAGATAAGGAAAACCTAAAGAGGTTGCCCATATGTGTTTTGGAAGGCAGCTTCTCATGAGAAAGTTTGCAGAGCCCTGCAAGCAACTCTTGAATAAGAGCCCCAGAAGCTGAAGAAGAAAGATCATGTCTGCAGTCTAAGTAGAGCCTGTAATGGACACTGAGTCTTATCTAACTTTTCTTCCTAAAATGTATTCTAATTGTTTAAAAGCCAGAGAAATCTTTGGAGCAGCAGAATAATTAGACCTTCTGGCGAGTGATCCTACAACAGGGGCTGAGAAATTGAAAGAAATAAGTACAATGATTTAAAATAACCTGCAGCAAAAAAAAAACTTTCTAAGAATTAAAAAAACAAAAATTCAAAATGGATAAAAAGTTTGGCTGAATTTGGATTTTGCTTATTTTGAAGTATTTTTGAATAAACAAACAAGTAAATATATAAATAAATAGTATAGAGCTTCATGGGGAAAAGGACTGTTGGTATTCTTTAAGAGAAATGATTGATTTTTCTAAATGAAGAATCAAGGGATTGTCTTTAAAGTTCATAGATTGTTGAAGGGATCAAATGGGATTAATGATTTAAGAATTTAGACAAAGAAAAAGAAATAAAAAGAGGAGACTTTTTTCTTTTTCTTTTGCTTTCTCTTGTTTGGACAAATAAAAGAGATAGAGAGATGGCTATTATTAAGAAAGCAACAATCACTAAAACAACAAACACCAGGAAATATACTGGGGATATTACAAAAGATGTCTGTGCAATGGAGATGGAAATAACAACCAGAGAAATGAATGAAGATGTGGATATGGCATTAATAGAATTAAGAGAGGAAAAAGAGCTTTCTGAAACTAAAAGCAATTTTGATCCAACCTGGAAAAAAAGTATTAAGGACAGAGCTGTTTTGATAGTGTTTATGGAATGAAAGCCAGTTGAGTGTAATGGTTAAAGTATTGGTCTAAACCAGGAAGCTATGAGTTCTAGTCCTGCATTAGGTGTGAAAAACTAGGTGACTTAGTTATCTTTCAGCCCACCCCACCCCACCTCGCAGGGCTATTGTTGTGGAGAAAATAGGAATAAGAAGTATTATATATGTTTGCCACCTTCAGTTACTTATAAAGCAATAAAGAAGGGATAAATTCTAATAAATAAGTTGGAGGTTGTAAGAGTACTAAGGTGTGAGGGAAAAACTGAGATACCTCACACAACTTGTATTTTTGATTCAAAGTAATACAGATATCATTTCCCCAAAGATCCATTTTTCTTTGCCTAAAATCTCATACCTAATGATATATTATTATCTGATTAGGGCCAAGCATATTTTTCACAGTAAGGAAGAGCTTAGGGTGTGACAAGAAAATCACCAGGTAAGAAATTCCAAAGCAAACTGTTTAAATTTGCATTGACAAAGGTGTGAAATAATTTAACCACACAATGGCATAATTAAAAGAGCCTAGTTAATTGCTTCTGCCTCTGGCATGAAAGAGTTAATTTATAGGTACTGTCAAGACAGGCATTTTGCTGAAATATTAAGTGATTTCATAACCACATAGCAAGTCTGGTTTGGCCAGTTGCTTTTTCAAAAAGAGACACAGTGTAAAAAAAAGATGTAGACATCAAGAACAAACTGAGACTTTTTTTTAACATTAATTCATGTAATCCAAAAGGTCAATTGGTCACATTGACCAAGAAAAACACACTCATAAATGTATGGTATTGCTTTTGGTAAAGCCATAAACATGATTGAAACACTGGCTCCATTACGATCTGTTAGTTCTCAAACAGAACAGTCAGATTGGCCCCACATAAATTCATTTCTCAGATAGGACTGATACAGAAGGCTGAGTCATAATAACAATGTGATTTATCTTCAGAAAACATGACTCAGGATGCTAAATGAAATGAAGTCATTTACTTCTAAATGACGATTAAACTGCTCCATTTCTTGGAATGTGTAATATAACAATACAGTAAAACAGTCCTCTTCCATTTGTATATACTACATTAACAGCAACTATCATCTGCAGGCTCAAAATCTCTCTCTAATTTTAAAGTTATGAGCAGACACAAAAAAGGGACTTCCTCAACTGAAGAGCCTCCTGATTCAGGAGAGGGGAGTGACAATAGTAAAAGAGGGCTCCCAAATCTTATACATAAATCAGAGCAAAAGAAGCACATTCTTTTAATTCATCCTACCTGCTTTCTTACAAGCAAGTTTCATAAATATAATTTTTGAAACCACTAAAATGATAAAAGAAACTTCTAAAGCCAGCAATTAAATAAAGAGCAAAATTTATGGCAACTGATTAAAAACCCATGGTTAGTTGAAAAGAAAGCTTAGGAAAATATAACCTCATTTCTCCTCAAAGTTTATTCACTCTGACAGGCACCACTATCAAGAATTCCCTGCAAGATCAGCAGCCTGCTGTGTTATGATCATAGGACATCTTCACCACCGCATAAATAGCAGGTAGGCCTATGAAGAAGCAGGTGGTTTCTGATAAAATCTAAGCTCCTGGCTGTTTATAAGCCAACTACAACATCTTGAAAACTAGCCAAAGGTTCAAAGCTTTCAATAACTTAATTGACAGTCGGTGAAGATTTCAGGTTAGCAATTTTAGGGGCACAATGATTCCACAGAGTAGCCAGTCATAGCTGTCTACACTAGTTGCACTTTCTGAGCTACTCTAAAAGGCAGCCCGATACAGAGGACATTACAAGAATCTAATGCTAAAGATATTAATGTACAATTACTCTGGTAAGCTTTTCCTTGCCTTGGAATATTGTCATTGTTGCCTTGTTATGCATCTGGTATATCAATAATATGAGAGAGGGAGCAAACAAAGATCTGAATTGGAAGTTCTGTAGCACCAGCATTAAGATAGGCCTAACCATTCCTTATCTTTATCTTGAAGTTCAGGAAGACTACTGTCACTGTGTAGAAAGAGAGAAATAGACTTCATTATCTGGTCCCTTAGGCAGGAGTGTGTGTTTGGAGCATGTGTTCGGAGATAAGCTATGACTCTCAAGTAACATGACATGGTAAGCAACAGGTGCATCTATGTCAGTGATGGCTAACCTTTTTGCCATCGTGTGCCAAAAGCGGGGGGAGTGCAGGGGGGGGCGCGTGTGCCCACACCCATAATTCAATGCGCCCTGCCCCACGCATGTGCATGTGACCCCCCGTGCTCCCCCCACTTTTGGCATGCAATGGCATGGTGGGCCCGTTTTTCACCCTCCCCAGGCTCCAGAGGCTTTCTAGGAGCCTGGGGAAGGCAAAAACAGCCTTCCCCACCTCCCAGAGGCCCTACGGAGGCCAGAAATGGCCCATTTGCTGACTTCCTGTAGGACCGGAAGGTCTGTATTTTGCTCTCCCCAGGCTCCAGAGGCTTTCTAGGAGCATGGGGAGGGCGAAAACGGCCTCCCCCCCGAGGCCCTCTGGAGGCCGGAAACAGCCCATTTGCCAATTTCTGGTGGGACCAGAAGGCCTGTTTTTCACTCTCTCCAGGCTCCAGAGGCTTTTTAAGAGCCTGGGGAGGGCGAAAACAGCCTTCCCCACACCTCCCCAGAAGCCAGAAACAGTCCAAATCTGAACTTCCAGTGGACCCAGAAGGCCCGGTTTTCACCCTCCCCAGCCTCCAGAGGCTTTCCTGGAGGCTGGGGAGGGCGAAAATGGCCTCCCTCACCCCCTCAGAGGCCCTCCGGAGGCCAGAAACACCCTCCCAGAGCCTCCGCGCAAGCCCTTTACTTACCTCAAAATGGGCCGCTGGAGACTCCGGGGAGGGGAGGGGAGGAGGACGTGGCAAGCCAAAAATCAGCTGGCCAGCATGCGCTGGAGCTGATCTACGGCAATGGCTCCTGTGCCGGCAGATATGGCTTCACGTGCCACCTGTGGCACGCGTGCCATAGGTTCGCCATCACGGATCTATGTGAAGGCTAGGAACTTTAAAGATTTAAGATTCAGGTGCAGAATGACCTATGTATATACATATACATGCTTATCCATTGTGCTATTCTTTTTCAAGGTAAACAATATTGTACCTAGAGCACAGACCAGAGGTAAGAAATTAAAAGCCTGAGCTAAGAAAAAGAAATGGAAATATAGTGAAAAATAATCTGTATTAACACTATTCAATACACCTCTACATACGTATTTCTCTGTCCTTGGTAGGTGTGCTTCTTCTATCACAGTGTTGGTGAATCTTTTCAGCACCGGAAACTGGAACAGCAGCTCCCTGGCACGCACACACAGGAGCACTGGAAACGTGTGCGCCAGGAAGCTGAGCTTCCGGTTTCCAGTGTGCGCATGCACACCGGTCACTTGGTCTTCTGGTTTCTGGTACGCATGCATGCTCGAATACCAGCTGGCATGCACACTGGTCCCCTGGTCTTCCAGTTTCTGGAGCGCATGTGTGTGCAAAGACCAGCTGTCCGGTGCGCATGTACATGCCAGAAACCAGAAGCTCAGCTTCCCTGCGCGCACATGCGCACTAGGGAGCTGTTCTTCCGGTTTCCGGCGCTCCCGCGCACGCAAAGACCAGCTGGCCTGCGTGCATGCACATGCCGGAAACTGGAAGCTCAGCTTCCCAGCACGTGCATGCGCACCAGGGAGCTGCTCTTCCAGTTTCCGGCGCTCCCACGCACACAAAGACCAGCTGGCCGGAACCCGGAAGAGCAATGGGCGACGGCTGGCGTGCCCGGAGAGATGGCTCTGCGTGCCACTTCTGGCACGCGTGACATAGGTTCGCCATCATGGTTCTATCACATTCATTGAATGTGCCTTTTATTCTTTAAATTATTCATCAATGTCTTCCTGAGCATATCCTCTACTACTGTGTTTTCAATCTTCCCATTCCTCTTTATCCATTCATTCTTCATACATATATCTATAACCCGATCCTCACTAATTCTTTCTAGGAGACCAAACCTCAGTCTACTTTTTCATATTGATGGCTGACTTATGTATCCAATCCATATTAATTCAGAACCATTCTTGACCTCTCTTATGTATTAAGTAAATCATTCCCACTGCATTCAATTTATTTTTATATTTATCCTTACTAATCTACTTCTTACCTTCATAAAGAGAATAACAGAAACACCAAAACATTTTAATTCTTTTGATATTCATTATTTACGACAGACCACATACTAGTTTTGGTATTCATTATTTACAACAGACCACACTTCCTACAAGGATTTGCACATCTTAAAATGTCTTCGTTTACCCGTATTTAGTTAATATTTTATCTATGAGCACAAATTTATCTATTCACTCCATTTTTTTCACTATTTATATATAACATGCAACTGATCATTCCATTTTTTCCATGTTAAGCGTAACTACCTTCACCTTTGATGCACTAATTTTCAGTTTCGTGTTACTTATTTCATCATACACTTTCACTACAAACCATTCAGGTGCACAACTAAAACCACAGCACTATCTATATACAAAGTACATTCTCATTTCTAACCCACATCCCTCCAGCATCATCGCACGCATTCCTTATTCATTTTCCATGAATTCAATAAACAATCAAAAGAACATTATGTATTCTTTTCATACGCCCTGCTTATAATTGAATGATTTGCTAAGTATTCCATTTACTCTCATACATTTTTTTTTTGTTTCCATCATTTCTGTTCTTACTCCATTCAGCAATCAGTTTTCAATGACCTATAAAACCCTACATGGCATGGCACCAGATTATTTGAATAACTGCCTTTCCCCATTTACACCTACCCATCAGGTCCAGCAGAGAGGGGTATTTGGCAGGTTCCATCCAATAGAGAATATCACCTGACAGGACCCAGGAGCAGAGCCGTTTCTGCCACTGTATCTACCCTATGGCCCCAATCTTGATGGCCTTCTGGAAAGGCCTGAAAACATGGCTGTGGGATCAGATAGTTGTATAAAATGATTGTGCTGCTCCTGAATCAACCGTGTTCTTCCATTGACTCTATTGTATGTTTTTAAAATCATTTTGTTTTAATATTTTAATGCTTTTATAGGGGTGGTTTTTTTTAATCTCTTAGGGTTTTTTTTTGTACTATTTATGTTTTAACTTTGTAAACCATCCAGAGTTCAGACAGAGATAACAAAAGATTTTTGCCTTGTCCACTAAATAACTTCACTTACCAAATCTGGAACTGGACTGGGATTAGACTACTTAAGCCTCCAATGACAAAGATGTGATAGTATGTGCAAATGCGCTTGGGAGACAGATGGAAGTGTTGCAGATTAGACAACAGTCAGACAAAGGCAGCAAAGCTCACAAAAGGAATGTAGGCATGGCAAATGTCACAGAAGAGACCCACCCTAACTTCTTGGATTGTAAAGGTGATGGGGAGAGATGTATTTTCAAGCTTGGAAGATTCTGTTAATATAACCTTACATTTAGAACTTTATGCTTCTTGTCTGGATGACTTTGCAAGGGTAACAAACGTATAAGTATATTCAGGATATGTACCTTCCTTATAATGAAACTATGTTTCAATCAATAATAAGAAATATCAACTTCCAAAAATTCTGGGGGTTTTATATTGTTGATAAGAACTTGTCTTAACAGACTTCATTTCAGCCTATTTCTGCTTCTTGGCATTCACTTCAGTTCTGTACATCCTTATGTGTATGGATATGTGTATGTGTCCAGATTGTAGCCTGAATAAAATAAATCAAATTAACCAGTGTCTTCCATACACTACTCTTTTTTGTTTGCTTGCTTTTAGTAACTACCAACCTTTAAAGCATGTTCCTCCAAAGGGAGTGATCTTCAAAAAAAAATTCTGATCCATATAGTTTTCCAGAAGGGCTACACATAGCAGTGGGGACCACTCCATCTGAAGAAAACAATTATTCAATCCCTGGATCAATCAGTTAATCCTCACTCACCCTCCTTAGCCTTTATAAATCATGATATACAATTGTCAAGAAGGCATATATTTAGCAGCACCATCCTGGCATCATTTTCCAGCTGAACGTCTACAAGATCATAGCTTTAAGATGTGGTAGACATAATAAAGTAAACTTTCTTTGCTACTTTCACCCCATCTATTAGGCTACCAGAATGCAATAGACACAACTATACACTGTAATACATGTAGTCACCCTTGTGGCAAATTCTACCTCAATACACTCTAGTTACTATATACATATCTTCTGGGTCATTAGGAATATTTGCTTCTACAAAAAATGATGATGAATTCCTTTGTATTAGGTTAAAGATTAAAAAATGCTCCCAGTACTATGGCTTCCTGCACATCATAATGGAAGCTTAGCTGAGGTAAATAGTGGGGCACAGAGGACAGAGCAACCAGAGTGCATCAAGCTTGAAGGTGATCCTTGACATCTGTTCAGTTCAGACATTCTGCAGCCAAGGCTGGGGAACGTGCAAAGCCATTCGTTAAGGCTATTGGTTCACTATTGTCTTTTTCAGTCAAGAGTTGCATTCCATTACAGGAAATAAGGGTCTTATGATCTGCCCTGGCTAGAAGAGGTGCTCCAGAATAATATGAGAGATGTATTTATTTGACTACAGAAATTTAGGGGAGAATATTTAGCTCTGAGGGTCATTTACTAATCTACTAATACAGTAAAGGTGCAGTGAAACAAGGCTGCCTCTAATATTGTACTTGAACCAGGCTGTTACTGAAATGAAAGCAATAGCAATCTTTTTTCACATATTAATATCAGATGTTCTGCTTTAGCTGCCTAGTGTGCTGAATTATTTTGTAAACATGTTTTTAAATATTCTGTTTTCAGTCCCTTACCTCCTTATCTTCCCCACTCTTGGGACCAAAGGATCTTTTCCTTGACATTTTAAAGCATTAAACAGCTCCAGGCCTAAAGGAAACTTTTCTCCCCCTGTAATCTTTGAAAAGTTTAGTTGTCAAGGAGACACAGTTTGATGATCAAGTGTGAAGACCTAGGCACAGAAACTAAAAAAATATAAACTGAGAAAAGCAGGATCACATCAACCAGTTGTACCTGGAGGCAGGCCTGTAATATTCCAGAGCATCCAGCTTCTTTGTCATATCTTTTGCTACTCAATTATATAGCCACTCATTGAACAGTGTCATCTTTTGAGGGAAGCATCATTAAAGCACCTTGCTCTGATGATATATTACTCTAGTAAATTATCAGTTTGAGGTCCGCTTTGGAAATGTCATTCACAAGATTGCTGCTTTCCTGGGAAGGTAGGGTCCAAGAGTAGATTAGATGTAATTATAGAATAAATGACAGCCAACAAGAAACACACTGAAGTTGTTCTCCTCACTCCAGGCAAAAAAAAGTGGGGGGATGATTTAATGAATTTCTTTTAGATATTATAGTTGGTGCCAGGGTGGAGAAATGGCACTCATAAAATTAAAAAAAAAGAGGTAAGAGACATCTGTTTGGGTGGTTAGAACTTGTTTTAAACTCATAATCCACCTGCAAGTCTGCATAAATCATTTTGATGGACTGTAAAACAGATAAAGCTATCCTATTGTATAAAAAATGTTCATGAAATTTGTTCCATAGCACTCATGATTCCTTGTGAATTTGGTGCTGGTTGGGAGCAGATGCTTCTTTTGTTGTCAACTGAGAAGTAGACTTGAGGGCAGATTAATTTATCAGACCACTGCCTGTAATTCCAGTCATTATCATTAGAAGTCACAACCTTCATGTGCCCAGTTTGTTGAATTGCCTTATGAAAAGGAAAAGCCAACAGTTATAATGCACTGACATCTTCTCAACATCTATCTTCTTTTTCAAGAATGTTAAGATAGTGTTTGTTATGTATTGAATATATATAGTTGTGTTAAGCCCAGCTAAAATGAAACTAACCTTTAGATGACCCTAACTGTTAACTTCACCCTGCTAAAGTGAAACTAACCTTTAGATGACCCTAACTGTTAACTTCAACTGTTTTGGAGGGAAACTTAGAACATTCTTATTTGGGCGGGCTCTTTCTAGTATTATGATTGGTTAAGGCCCTGTGGGCCCAGAGTATAAATTACAGGGATTTGCCTGTTGTTCCTCAGTTCAGTTTGAGTCAATAAATGCTGTTGTATCTATGCTGGTCTGTTCTTGCCTATTGCAGCCCACTACACAATAGTGTTAAAGACAAAGACAAAGACACACACATACACACACACACATAAGTTTTGAAATTATAATTCAGTGCATTTTGTTCTCTTCCACAACACGTAGCTTTTTTTCTTCCTTTATCTGCCTACCATTCATTCTCTTCGTTTTTATTAGCCATTACATCTTTTCCTTTATTTTCTGTGTTTTAAAGAGCATTGGGCATCCTTAGTTCCCAAAAGTGTCTTTAAAAGTTCTTCGTGGCTATCAGTAAAAACAAGAACTTCTATACATGTATTTGGGATTGGGTTTGGTGATATCTTGCCCATGGCCCTATTAATCTGGCAGCTCTACTGCTTCTGTACCTTTCCATTCATGCAGGATTTCAGACAAACAGTTAAGATAACCCTCATTACTCCATATGCTTGCAATCCATTTTATTTTATAGTTGCTACAATATATAGTCTTACCCGTCAACCAAGGGGAAAAGGCTAGTTTAAGTGATTACTAATTGGTTTACTTGTCTGTAACAAATATTTCTTACTATCTAACAGTAGAGCCATCAGTCCACAAGTCTGTCTTTTAAGAAAAAAAAGAAAAAATGTTTTAAACTCATAAAATCTCAGTAGAACATTTAGGCAGCCCCATACATTGCATTCATGTTAGTCAGAGTTTATTGTTACCAGAAGGCAGAGCTTTATTGCCCAACATATCCTTATTTCTCATTGCAATACTGTCTCTTTTGCCCAGCTGTATGCCTTAGGCTCACAGTCTATGACTTCTCACCTTTTCATCTGGCTAATTATGGGTAGTTACGTAATTAGCCACATCAGTAGGATGGAAGGGAAGTAGAATGTCAAAGGGATTACTGAAAACAGGATAAAGTGGGGATTAGTTACAATTTATTTCTGCATCTGCCTATCAGAAAAGGAGCACCTATTGGCAACATTCTTCCATTCCTTGGATCCAACTATTAATGCAAAGCATACTTTGACCCTGCATCCTAATGTTGGATGAAATTATGTTTCCATTTAAGATAAGCCAACAAAATAATAGGTTTTTTTTTAAATGAACAAGCATTTTTGGAAAATAGTAATGGAAGTATCTTCTGCCAGTCCAAGTATGTTTTACAGGAGAAAATAATAAATTCTAGCTGTTCTACCAGACCTCCATTTTTGTTTCCTTTAAAACCAACCAAACCTGAAGAATGCATAAATTATTTTCATCTAAGCATATATACTGTATATAAGCAATGTTTTAGCTCCCATATTACATGCACATGTTTATGCCTTTCCCTCATGGATCTAGCACAACTAGCAGCTAAGAAACATAGGTCTTACATCCAAATCAGAAACTGTAGGCAGTTAAATTTTAAATATAGTTTATTTTAACAAACAATTTTTAAATTTCTTGTAAGTTGTCCAAGAAATTGAATCAACCAAGTTGATTCAAATTTATCAACAGCTGTGGTAAACTGGAAGTGGAATGATGGATCTTTCTTTGATTTTTTTCAGAACATTATAATAAATATCATTTGCCATAGAAAGAACATGAGTACTATGCTGAACTGATGTTCTTTCTGCTGGATTTACACCTCCATTCTTGCTACTTTCCCCAGTTTAAAGTAGCCATTTTTGGTATCTGGAACATTCATATCTTCCTAGATTTATCAACCTTCAACAAAAAGTTGAACAAGATCCTCATCCAAATTAAATTTCATGAATATATCCAAGCAAACTTTCCAAAGAACAAATTTATGTGCCAACTAGAATGGAATGATTGGTCATGATTTGGAAATTTGTTGACTGTTGTTGTTTGTGACTCTACTTAGGCCTTTAAAATGTTGATACATTTATTTGTTTGTTTGTTTGTTTATGTGACTCCTGGCAGCATACAGTATTAAAAACCAACAACATAAAAACCCCAGAAACCCCTATCCCCTGTGGCAGTGACAAACACAATCATACAAGCCACGTGATCCAAATCAAGGTATGTTGGATATGTTTGCTGCCTTGAGTTACTTGTAAATATAATAAAGGCAGAATAGAAATAAAACAAACAAACGAAAGGAGTGAAAGAAATATGGAAAATTCATTTCACTAGAATATCTGCCTGTACTAGAACAGCAGCTGTCTGTTGAGTAACCTCAATGTCTTGTTTGCCATTACTTACTGCAGAAACAGATGAATGCCGCTCTACATTCTGGCCACCAATCACCAGTTGAAGTTCCCCAGTCTTTCTGCAGTATGAATGTGAGTTTTGAAGTTGGGGAATGATTCATCACTTCTAACTGATAAACCACTTGGTAGCATAAAATCGAACTTCTTTTGTTTTTGCAGTTTAACATATTTTTATTAGACACTAGCTGAATACCCGTGCTCCGCTACGAAACTATGTGATCAGGCTTGATAAATCCACACAGCTTGAAAATTAATGAGTAGTTACGATCGGCCTCTCCTCTCCCCTTCTCTCCTTCAGGCTTGCCCCACAGAATCCTCCCCTATCCTATCCCCTTCTTTCCCTCAGGCTTGCCCCACAGAAGCCTCCCCTATCCTATCCCCTTCTCTCCCTCAGCCTTGCCCCACAGAAGCCTCCTCTGTCCTATCCCCTTCTCTCCCTCAGGCTTGCCCCACAGAGGCCTCCCATATCCTCTCCCCTTCTCCCCCTCAGGCTTCCCCCC
>QLTV01003975.1:1535329-1546810 GCA_003457575.1 Thermophis baileyi
CTTTGTTCAGTCGTCTTCTCCCACTGCCTTCGTCGCCAGTGTTAGATAGGCGCGGGAATAACAGCCAAAACGAAAGACCCGTTCAGCACTTTAATAACGGCTAGCACTAACTACAGTAGACTGGCGGCTGGCGGCAGGGAAGCCGCCTTTATGGAGCTCCCCGCAGCCAGCTTGGCCAAGATGGCCGATGGATGCCACGAGGTGCCTTTGTTCAGTCGTCTTCTCCCACTGCCTTCGTCGCCAGTGTTAGATAGGCGCGGGAATAACAGCCAAGACGAAAGACCCGTTCAGCACTTTAATAACGGCTAGCACTAACTACAGTAGACTGGCGGCTGGCGGCAGGGAAGCCGCCTTTATGGAGCTCCCCGCAGCCAGCTTGGCCAGTGACAATGCTTCAAACTCCCCGCCACTGATTTAACCCAATCAGCGGCGGGTATGCAAATACCTGCTTGTTAAGTCGGAACACAACATAAGCTGTTCCTACTTTTTCAATTGACTGATGATGAATTTGTCAATATCACTGGTGTTCAAGTGGTACCCTAGTTGCTTTGGCATTGAACCCAAGACAGTTATTACTATTGGGACTACCTTTGCTTGCTTTTGCCACAGTTGTTCTACTTCTATTTGCAGGTCTTTGTATTTTGTGATCTTCTCCAGTTCTTTCTCTTCTATTCTGCTGTCTCCAGGCACTGCCACATCCACTATCCAGACTTTTTTGTCTTTCTTATTGATAATTATGGTTAAGTCTAGTGTGTTATATTGGCAAGTACATGTCACTTTGAATTCTAAGGTTTCAGAGCACTAATGTCTTAATTTTCTATGACTTTTTCCATTTTATGGTCCCACCAATTTTGCTTGCAGGAAAATGGTATTTTTTGCAAATCTTCCAATGCACCATTGTTGCTACTTTGTCATGCCATTGTTTGTGGTCAGTTTGTGCAATCTTCCTGCAGCAGCTAACCAAGTGGTCTTCTTTTCTTCAGCTTCTTTACAGCTGAGATGGCGCAGTGGTTAGTGTGCAGTACTGCAGGCTACTTCAGCTGACTGCTAGCTGCAGTTCGGCAGTTCAAATCTCACCGGCTCAAGGTTGACTCAGCCTTCCCTCCTTCCAAGGTGGGTAAAATGAGGACCCAGATTGTTGGGGGCAATATGCTGACTCTGTGAACCACTTAGAGAGGGCTGTAAAGCACTGTAAAGCGGTATATAAGTCTAAGTGCTATTGCTATTGCTACAGAGGCAGCACTTGTTATCTGTTGCTGGCTCTCAATTCTGGCTATATACATTTGTTCTTAAGGTTTGGTCTTCTGCAGCCAGAATTAGTCCCTCTGTCTTTTTCTTCAACTTTGCTGCTCTTAACCATTGCCTGCTCTTGTCATTATCTGCTTTACCTGTTATTTTTTTTAACATACTGGCCATGTAATACTTTATCTTCCCATGTGCCTTTTCTGTTCTTCATTTGTTATTAGTTGTAGGCCATTTTGGTCTTATCAGTATTCAGTAAGACTTCCTGGTATACTAGCTTCAGTGCATCTTCTTCACTGTCCTTCAGATATTCTTCCAATTGCCTTTTTTTCTTCAGTCATCTAATATATTTGCAACATACTACATCCACACATTTTCCTTCATAAGGAGAGTCTGTCAACATTGCTCCATGGATGAAGGGCATGATTCATTGTCATTATTTTTCTAGCCTTCCTATTCAGGAGTTTTAGTTCTGCTTGAATCCAGTCCACTATTCGAGCTTTGTATCTAATGACTGGAATTGTCCAGTGGTTAATTGCCTTGATGGCATTTCCTCCAGTGAATTTGGACTTAAAATCTTCTTCACTCTCTTTTATATTAACTTCTAATCTTTTTCTTGACTTCAGTGTGCTTGATGTTGTCAGTTTGAAGGTTGCCCAAGTATTTCTAGTGAACTCTTCCAGACTCTTGATGTTATATCCATAAGGCATCCTGATTCCTTCAGTTTTCACTCTTTTTCCCCATTTGATGGTAAGCATGGCACATTCGTCCAAACTCCATTTCAATATATTGGTTATAGAATAGAATCAGTTGAGCACTGATTCTATTTCAGATGTGTTTTTCCATATAGCTTCAGATCATCCATTTAAGGAAGTGGGATAGTCTGGCAAATATTTTTTTATGTTTGATAGCCATGTCTGAGTTATTCAGTATTGTTGGCAGAGGAATCAGTGCAATGACAGACAGTAATGGTGAAAGTGAGTCTCTTTGAAAGATTCCTCTTTTGATATTAACCTCTCCAGATCAATCACCTTTGATTAGCAACTGTGTCTTTCATTGTGCCATCAATCTTTGCACAAAGCATCTGATGTTTCTACTCCTGTTATTTCTAGGCACCTGATTATCCAATCATGTGGCAGGGAGATTTCTTGTAATGAATCCAAACTACATTCAGGTTGGTCTTCCTTCTCTTGCAATTTCCCAGAATCATCTTGTCAATCAGGAGTAGATCTTTTGCTGTTCGGGCAGTTTCCTTTCTGCTCAGGTTCAACTAGATGATGTTGGACTGCATCAGCTAGTACACCAGCGTGCAATTTGAAAGTTCTTGGTAATCAGATAATTGGCCTGTAATTGCCTGGTGTTGCCACTTTTGCTGGATCTTTTATTAGCAAATAGATTTTGCTAGATATTAGCCCCTCTTCAATTTTACCTCCTTGCATATGTTGTTATATTGCTTGGCAACAATATAGTAAGATGTTTCAACCAAAATCCATGCAATTCATCTTTACCCAGTGCTGACCAATTCTTGGTCTTCCTTGCCTTTTTCTCCACCATTTGTTATTATTACGAATTCTTTCATTTCACATTTTTATTCTTATCCATCTCCTTTAACCAAGCTGCATTCTAGTTATATTTCTTTGGGTTATCCTGTACCTTTGCCCAAAACTGCTCTATTTCTTCTTTGTCAAGTGCTGACTGATTCACTATAGTCTCTTCATTTATGGATTGGTAAAAACATTTCTAATTGGATTGAAATTGGATATTCTATCTATGATGTGCTATTCAACCATATCTGATAATCTTATCTATTTAATGCTTTATTATTTCCAGCGCTTCCTTGATCTTCCTTGTTTTTAACAGGCATTTCTTGATTAGGTATTCTCTGATCTTCCTGTTCATCAGCTTCTTCTCTCACATCTGCTCTAACTTACTTGCATATGACCTTAGCTTGATGATCTTATTTTCTAGCCTGATTTTCCATTTTAGTGGTGCACTGTTTGGCTTTTTTTTTCTTCATTGATTTTGCATCCCAGGTATTCAGTTATAACTGCAGCTGTGCTGTACATTAGTTGATCTGTTTCTTGAAATGAGCTTGTGCTTATATTTGATATTACAGTATTGGCATCTTTTAATGCTTGTGCTAGCTTCAATGCAGGCAATCTTATTCAGTTGTTTTTATGCTGTTCTAGATGCTAGTTATTCTTTATTTTAATTCTAGTTCTTTATTTATTTCTATTTCTTTACTTGCTTTTTCTGAGGCAAGGGAGAGGATGGCTGGTTTCCAAATGAAAACAATTCTATAACTGTGCTGGCTTTCTCTATTGCTATTTTCCTCTATACTCTGAGTTATTTCTAGCAAAGCTTTGATTTCTTTGCCCTGGGTAGACCTTTGCAATTATTCCAATTCTGCTTCTGTGAATATTTTATTTCATATTATAAATCAGTGTTGATCTGCTAGCCTCTATTCTGTTATTTCTGATTCTGGATGTTGTTTTTTCCAGGGTGCGTACATTTCAAATATCTTCTTCTTGTTGGAGTTGATCTGTAATAACAGGTCATTATTTCTTTATTTTCAATGTCTGTATATTTAGTTTACTTTACTTTATTGTCATTGCACCTCGTACAATGAAATTAAATGCCATCTTCAGTGTACATTATACATAAAAAAAATTTACATCCTTCACATTCTATACAATTGAATTGAAAACCCCTGATATTGCATTAATATTGCACTATACAGTAGAATTCAATATAGTTACTGCTCTGGGATAGAAGCTGTTTTTCAGCCTATTTGTCCTTGTTTTTATTGTCCTGTACCGTCTGCCAGATGGTAATAGTTCAAAAAAAGGGTGCCCAGGATGAGATGGATCTTTAAGAATGTTTTGAACCTTCTTAAGGCAGCGGGAGCTATAAAACTCTTCCATTCATTTGCAATGAATAAACACCTTTCCTTCCAGTAATTCTGTTATTCTGTATCTCTTATCCCTGGTTGCTCAGCCTGAATCCTGTAGCCCATTTTTCACCAGATATCCAGGAACTCCAACACTTAGCATGGTTGACCTGGGTGATGACAGATTCAGTGTGGGGTTTTGTAATTTACATCTCACCATATTTTTTTTTATGGGAGAGATACTCTTGTCTCACTCCACTGATGGGACCTGTCCAGTATGGATGAACCTCTGGCATATCTATTATCATCTTCAGAGCACACAAGCTTCATAACCATATCAAGGTAGTGTTTCACTTGGGGATTATTATTATGGTTCATTACACAGTCAGCCAGATATTCATACTGGATTTGGCATTTTTGTCTGCCTATCAAGTTCTTTCCAAGGACCTGGAATGATGATTATTATTTATTAAATTTATTTGCTGTTCATCTCACCACAAATTAATTGAAATAATCTGATAGTTTAACCAAACTACAGTACTACATCAGTGGATTTCAAACTTGGCAACTTTACAATGTCTAGACTTCAAGTCCCAGAATTCCTCAGCCAGTGTAACACATCAATACATTTTGTTATAGAATGTTAGATTAGTTTCACATTTGATTAACCCTAATTTAAGACTCTGTTTGGAATGAGTTAAACATAGGGTTCTTAGTGAAGGCATTTGGAGCTTTATGCCAATTTTTATGAATTGTTCTACTTTTTTAAAGACTGTTTTCATTTATGGTTGGGGTTTTTTTGTTTTTAGATGTTATTGATGATGTTTTTAATATTTGTGCACTAAATGTTTTTCTTGTCCAATGAGAGTGCAGTGGGATAGAAATGTAATATTTTTTTCTAAAAATCTCAATTAATAAACAAATATAAAATATTACCATATATTAATATATTTTTGTTATACTCCTGCCAGTTTTAAGTGCATAATATCTCTTAACGTCCGGGTAAAGCAAGGCAATGGTTTCAAGAACACCTAATGTAACATTGGAAGCAATAAAAGACATCTTGATAAGCTTGAGATTCTTTGACAGGTGAAGGCATTATTTCAGATGCAATAACTTTTCCCAAGGTGTTCATATACACAGCAATTAATTACAAAATGAAGAAAATACATATTTGTCCAAAATTAACTCAGAAAATGTAAAGGCTTGAATTGAATTGCTATTTGATATCCCTGTTGTCATATATTAATGGTCCCCAATCCCTGTCCATGGCCCACTACTGGGCCATAGCCTATTTGGAACTGGACTGCACGAGCAGGCAGGCCAGCATGCGTACACACACATGCGCAGCTCAACTAGCGCAAGTCAAGCTGCACATGCATGCACATGTGTGTCGGCCTGCTGCTTATGCATGCCCCCGTCGGAGCCTGAATCCACAGGGGAGGGTAAGCTGGAGCAGTGGCCGACAGAGACCAAGGGACTCATTGGCTTCGGAGGAACAGGGAGAGGAGCAAGATGAGGCAGCCCCAGGTCCCTCAGGCTTGGGACAGCTTGCCAGCAGGGAGGAATGGGGGCAGAATGACCGAGAGAGGGCAGGCAATGGAGATGAAGAGCGACGGAGCTCAGGCGATGAGCAGGGACCACCCCCTCCTGATCCCCGAGTAGGGAAAATGGAGAGGAGGCAGGAACAGCGCAGGCCAACCTGACGACTCAGGAGTAGAGCACCCTGCCCCTCTTCACAAGGCACACCTGGGGACTGAGACTTAAGGAGACGCTGTAGGAAGGGGCATTTGTCAGGAACAAACACTGAATTTGTGGAGTTTTGTGTGCCATTGCCAACATTTGGAGTTTCCTGGACTTCTTGCTTTATCCCTTGATTCCTGGACTAATTGCCTTGTTCCTTTGTTTCCTGAAACCATTGCCTTGTTCCTTTGCTTCCTGGACTCATTGACTTATTCCCTTGCCCCGACTGATTTCTTGCTTTGCAGCCATTGTTCTAACAACATTTTGTTGGACTACTTGCAACCAAAGGCTGCTGGAGGTGTGTGTGTGACAGCACTTTGCTCTGGGACTTGCCATGAACGTGTTTGGGGGAAAGTTGGAGCAATAAAGGGGTGGTTTGAACTATCAGCTGACTGTGTTGCCTCCGTGCCATGCCCCGGATCATCACAAGATGTGTGCTTATGCATGTGCGTACCAGCCTGCCACTTGCACAAGTCGAGTTGTGTGTGTGCATGTACACCAGCACTGCTCGTGTGGTCCGGTTCCCTTCTCTCTCCCCCCACCCTGCCAGGTCACCAAGCACAAAGGTTGGGGACCGCTGTCATATATAATATTGTCTAGGCTTTCTGGATCCAAATTTAATTTGGGAGCTTTAGCATTAACACATGTATTCTTAAAAAAGAGCTATCTTTAATATACTATAGAATATTTTTCCCAATGTAGTTGGTACAAGATGAAAAAATATCCATCTTGTACCAGTTACATTGGCTGTCAAATAATTATATTGATTGTACTGTGCAAATGTTTGACCTGATTCACAAATGACTTGATTGAATTCTGCCTTTAAATAAAATCACCAAATCAATTTCATGTGCAAAAACAGATAAGGTGTTTTCTGATAAATTATATAAAATGGTATCTTAAACCGTATGCAGTTTAGATCTGTTGCAGTTAAAAGACCACGTTCCTATATATAAATTAGCTAGCCATTGAGAGTCCAGACTTCTGGGCTGATATAGGAAATCATTTAAACTGGATTTGTGGTGGTGATATCAAGCTGATTAAACTTTCTTCAGTGATAGTCAATGAACTCTATAATTGAAGGCCTTGAAGCAAGCATTTAAGATTTGCCATTTAACTTGGTTTTATTACGTTGATCTTTGCTTTAATGTTATGGCATTGTTTAATTTTAAATATGTTATATTAGTATAAACACATACATACAAAGAGATCTCATGGAAGTTATGTAGTACTGCAAGCTGCCTTCTAAGGAATTTTCTAGATCTTCCCAATATCCTACTCACCACCAGAAAGGTGACAATCTTTTTTATTGTGATTCAACTCTGTAGACCCGTGATGGCAAACCTATGGCACACGTGCCTGAAGTGGCATGCGGAGCCATGTCACCTGTGCACGCGTGGCATCGCCCATTCCTCTTCCAGCTTTCTGGCACACATGCGCGCACTATGATCAGCTGGCCTTCGTGCATGCGGCAGTGCCGGAAACTGGAAGAGCTGGTCTTCTGTTGTCCTGCCTGAGCATGCGCGCCGGTCAGCTGATTGTACAGAGCAGTACAAATCTTTCAAATGTCTCCACTATTTATCTAAGTTAAAAAATATCCAAGATTATTAGAAGACTTTTTTTAAAAAAAACTAAGTAGAATAATAGGTTTGCTTTTAATATAGCCACTTTTCTATTCCATGACATTTTCAAAGATTTTAGATTTAAAACTCATAGATTTTTTTTATAATATACATGTAGAATGAATAAATAACTTACTGTTTGCACATCTTGAAATGATTTTTAGAAATCTCTTAGCTTATAAATATATAAATCACTACATCATTTCTCTATCATATCAATAGGAGGATATCCAAGCACAATTTGCTATTTAAGATGCTTGTAGGTATCAAAAGCTTCCTTGACTGCTACCAGGGGTGGGTTCCACTTACCTTCCCTACCGGTTCTGATTGTGACGGAAGTGCGCGTTTTGCCCGGAAATGACCCTCTGCGCATGCGCAGAAGCCTTTGCGCATGCGCAGAGGGTTACTTTTCAAGCCGTGGTGACCGGAGGACCGGTTCGGGAACATGGACCGCCAGTCTTTGCTGCCGGTTCGGCGAGCGGTGGTCAATTTCTGCTACTGGTTCTAAAGAACCGGTCCGAACCAGCAGCAACCCACCTCTGACTGCTACATGTTGTTTTTCTGAAGAAGAGCAATAATGTATAGATATTTACTGTGTAAGAGACCTCTATCCATCATGTTTTAGGGTACAAGTGACAGTGTTTGTGAGTGGGGACTGACAAAAATGGGACCGGCAATGCTTTGTAGAGTCAGGATTTGCTGTGATGGAAGATTGCTTTGAACAGAAATGTTTGTTCCTCACCTATGTCAAACCTATGTCAAATTTACACTGTAGTTTTCCTATATCCTCCCCCAATTAAAAATGGAAAGAAACCAATATTTAACTGTACATTAAGGGAGACCTATAGAAAAAGAGTTGAAGGTCACATGTGACCTTGGAGATTGGTTGCCCACATTAGGATATAGCATCTAAGGTTGACTGAGTTTAGACTGATCATATATAATTCATCAGGAAACTCCTTAGTCAATGAATTTCATAATCAGCTGTGAATTGTGCCCAAGGCTTTGGGTCAGGATTGGATCCAGCTGTGCAGAAATAGATATGTAAACAATTGTTACCAATTTATCAACACATCTACAAAAATAAGCCAAATCCCAATTCCATCTGATCAACCAGAAAAATAGAAGTATTGGAAAAATGTTTAAATCCAAGTAAAGTATATTCCAGTATAACAATTTTAACAATATAATAAAAGAAGAAATGTACTTTAAGAATAGACAACATCAAAACAATGTTTAAAATAGGTTATATGAGGTAGATTTTTTTTTATTTTCTTTCCAAAGTTATGTGATGGCACAACTGAAATAGCCCACTCTGTCTTTCTTTTAAAAGCTTAATAACACTTTCAGTAAATCAGTAAAGGCTGTGTAATCACGTAGAAATCTAAGGTAATGCATTCAGAAATAAAGTGTTAAGAAAAATAGTTTAACAAATTTGCAAGTATTGTATTTTTACTTTGGTTTAGCTAGGATCAATATTTCAGTTCAATATCTCTTATTTTATAGAATCTGAGTTAAGAAAGAGCACAAATTGGGATTGCATTCTTTATTTCAAACACATTTGTAATAATTACCAATTATGAAGAGCTGAATGTAGATCTAATGCTGTAATATACATACTGGTGGTAATTTTATTACTTCTGAATTCTTGCCAGTAAGGAAATACTTAAACGGTTCATGATACACTACCAGTTTTTTTTCCCCCAAGGTGAAAAAATAGGAAAAAAAAAATAGACATGCAGCAACTTAAGTGGAAACAAGTTTAAACATTCAACAATATCAGAGTATTGTGACTTGGGAAAAGAGATAGTTCCAAGTAATTGGTGAAATTCGTCTGATAGATTTTGATTAAGATCAATTTTACTAACTTGCTAATATATAGAATTCTATCTATTGATCTCTTCTTTGTGTTGATGGCTGAGAACGAAAACGTTGCAGATGAAATATATTGAACAAAATACATAATTTCTCAAAGTTCAGTCAAGCTCACAGTCCGTGCTCTTGTTATATCCTTTTTCTTCTACATTGATAAAAATATTACTTATAATAAAGTCCATAGACTAAAAGGTATCAAAGTGAATCACTCAGAAATTATGGCCACAGAAATAATTGCTGCAATGAATGGTTAATATTGGCCTGCAGTACATTCTAGCATTTTTCTTGACCCTCTCCCCTTAAACTTTATGCTAGATACAAAAAGATTACAGACTAATACAACTTAATGCTGTCAAATAGCTATTCTTTTTAGAAGGTGCTGTCAGTCAGTCTGTCTGTCTGTCTGTCTGTCTATCTATCTATCTATCTATCTATCTATCTATCTATCTATCTATCTATCTATCTATCTATCTATCATCTATCTACCTCTACCTACTTACCTGCTGTGTTTCCCCAAAAATAAGACCCGGTCTTATTTTCTTTAGGCCCCAAAATAAGCCCTAGTGCTTATTTTTTGGGGGGTGTCTTTTTTCTTTTGAGTGCTGTGAGGCAGGAAAGATGGAACTACCTGATGCACACACCAGCTTACCTCAGGGCCCCCGTGGCTCCATGTCCCAACAACTGCCTTGCAGCAGCAGCACCAGCATCCATGTGCAGCAGGAACCCATGTGGCTGCCGGCCCACTTCTTCCAGCACTGGCACGGCACCAGAGCAGGAGGCCGAATGATGCAGCCAAGCCATCCATGCCCCAACAACGGCCTCACCTCATGGCGGTGGCCCACTTCTTCCTGCATTGGTGCAGCAGTGCAGGAGGAGGCTGAGTGATGCGCCAGTGCTGTGGCCACAAGGCGAGGCGGGGAGGGGTTGAAGGATAAGGTGGCAGGTGGGGGTGGAGCGTGGCTGACCAGCCGGCTGTGCATTTAAGTAGGGCTTATTTTGAGGGTAGGGCTTATATTGGACACATGCATAGAAAACATGATAGGGCTTATTTTTTGGATAGGTCTTATTTTTGGGAAAACATGGTACCCACCTAATCTATAGCTTGCATTATATTTTAATCCTTTAAAATATCCTTTCAGTATTTTTAGCTGGCTTGAATATTGGCTTAGTGCAGGGGTATCAAACTCAAGGCCCAGGGACCGGACCTGGCCTGCAGGGTGCTTAGATCTGGCCCATGGAGCTGCCCTGAAAACAGCGAAGGACTGGCCCGCGGTGCCTCTGCCAGCAAAAATGGAGCTCGGGAGCCCGTTTTCTTTGGCAGATCACTTGGACCACCATAGGCGCCTCCAACAGGAGTGACATCGAGCTGGCCATGCCCATCCTGGCCATGCCCATCCCAGCCCCCCGAGGTCAAACACAACCCTGATGCGGCCCTCAATGAAATTGAGTTTGACACCCCTGGCTTAGTAGAAAGAGAAGTTATCAAAATGTGCCTGACCACTCAACCACTACTGTACAACCAACAGAATTTATGCAAGGGATAATATTACCATACATCCAAAAAAAAAAAAATCTCAGAAAGAACAGTAGACTGTTACAACCACACAAGATCACCATAGCACACAAACCAAGAAAGCATCTTAAATGAACAAAAGACTCAGTAGGCCCAGAAAAAGAAACCAGAGTAATCTATAATATACAAATAAAAACTGTAACAGCCACAATATAGGACAGATAGGTAGAAGACTAGCAGAGTGCATCCATGAACACCAAACTAGCAGTGGGCAGACATGATGAAAATTCCTTAATCTCACAAGACATGGTCAGACTCAATCACAGTTTCATCCTAAACTGGTCTAAATCTTCATCCTAGACGAAGGCAAAACTAAAAACATTAGGAAATTCTTGGAAGCTTGGCATTCAGATAAATCACACATCAATAAATTCATAAAAATAATAGATAGATAGATAGATAGATAGATAGATAGATAGATAGATAGATAGATAGATAGATAGATAGATAGATAGATAGATAGATAGATAGATAGATAGATAGAGATATAGAGATAGATAGATAGATAGATAGATAGATAGATAGATAGATAGATA
>QLTV01003975.1:1567032-1579437 GCA_003457575.1 Thermophis baileyi
TTGTATGCTCTAGTTAGCAGTGTAATGTTGCCAGAGAAGAAGCTACGCAGGATTAAGTTGACTACTCTTAGTGCCTTTTTGGCAATGTTGTTACAGTGGGCTTTGGCACTTAGATCATTAGATATGAGTACTCCAAGGTCCTTGACAGAATGAGGGTCGTCTACAAGGTCGTGTCCTCCAAGCTTGTATTTTGTGTTCTGATTCTTTTTGCCAATGTGTAAGACAGAGCATTTGTTGATTGAGATTTGAAGTTGCCACTTGTTTGACCATTCTGATACATAGTCAAGGTCTTTCTGAAGGGTAGCAGCATTGTCTGTGGTGTTAAATAGTTTGACATCGTTGGCAAAGAGAACACAGTTGCTTATAATGTGATCACAAAGGTCATTTATGTAAAGTATGAAGAGCGTTGGTCCTAGAACGCTGCCTTGAGGGACACCACTATTGACAGGTGGATAGAAACATTGGAGAGAAGTGGCCCCTCAGACATCCAGTCCCTATGCCATAGAGGACTTTATAGGTAATAACCAGCACCTTGAATTGCACCCAGAAGCTGACTGGCAGCCAGTGCAGCTCATGTAATGATGGTAACATATGGGGACATCAAGAGATGCCCATTACTGCTTGCATTGCTGCGTTTTGAATCAGCAGTAGCTTCCAGATGGTCTTTAAGGATAGCCCATGTAGAGTTCATTGCAATAATCTAATCACAGCACCAATCACTCAGTCTTTTAATCCCAAAAGATAAAAGGTGGCAACAAAAGAGATTTCTGTTTATTGCTTTTGTTTTCCTAGAGGTAAATTCTTTATTTGAAGATTAACATCTGGTCATTACAAAATGAAACTAGAGGGCTACATCTGCCCTGCTTCCAATTTATGGCATAGTATGATTAAATTAATGATAATGTCTATTATTTTGACCTTATTTAAATAATGGGGTTCTGTGGGTTTTTCTCACAATCTTGTCAAGGTGCTTTCTTGTCAGCTTTGAGTTAGAAGGAAAAAACATAGACATTAACTGCATTCCTCCCAAAGTCTATCTTTACCAATTGTTGCATTCTCCCACTACACTGACCAGTCAGCGCACTAGCCCCCGATTGTACTGCTGAATGTGAGTGAGTGTGTGGGGGAGGAGGGGGGAAGATTGAAATCTACAGTTTATTTATCTTTTTAGACTTCATTTTTTATTATTTATTGCCATTTTCTTTCAAGAGAACTTCCCACAACTGTCATCTGGAACTCAACAAGATCCCAGTTCAATCTGGGACAGAAATGAAATGACATATAAAACAACTTTTTTCCCTCAAAAATTTGCCTGGGTGATTGGAAGAACTGATTTGAAATTCAAATCATTTATGGGCATGCAAAGAACCCCTTCTCTCTCACAATTCCTATTCCACCTTAATGTATATATCACACACTTTCTCTACTCTGTAATTTTCCAGTATACAGCTACCATGTGAGTTATCCAGGGTATTTTAAGGGGCAACACTTTTTAAGGGTTTTGTTGTTGTTGTTATCAAATCAACCAACTTGGACCATGTCCTACATATGATAAGGCACCTACTTTATTTGTCTGATGTAGTCTTAGAATACAATATCTTAACCCCTTCCAATGGCTGGATGAACAAAATCAGAATAGTCCAGGAATACTGTTTTATTGATATACCCCTGCAAAAAGCTCTGTAGAGGTATTGCCAGGGATACTTTTTTATTTATTTATTATTAAATTTACATGCTGCCTACCTCACTATCGAATAACTCTGAGTGGCTTACACCATTATAAAAGCAGGAACATAAAATATTAAAACATTAAAAAAAACAAGAGCATTAAAAGTTAACAAAAACTGGGCAAAATAGAAATCAATACATAAATGGGGTGGAAGTGGGATCTTCTCAGTCTACTAATCCCCCCTCCCCCGTGGTATTCCCAAAGCAAAGTCAACTTTTCAGTTACTTCTACTGTTGTTATTCATGAAAAGGAGCATTTCAGTAAAGTCTGCAATGGGTCGAGATGCCCCCTGCCATCAGTCATGGCCAGTCAGCCTTGTGGGTGATTTGCAGAGTGTTCTCAAAATTATCATTTTATTATAATTTAATATAAGAAATTTATACAGAGACTAATTATATTAACATGTTCAACTAACTTTAATTGAATTGAATTGAATTTAGAAGTTGTTCAACCCCACCTACTTTTGGAAGTGTGTGCTCAGCAAATTATTCTTAATACACAAACAGTCTCACCTTTATTTTTCCAGAAATAAACTAATAGGAATGAAGATCCACTTAGGGAAAAACATGAAAAAGCACCCCTTCTTCCCTTCCTGTATTGGAAAGAATTGCCAAACATGGAATATAGCAGATCTTATCTTTTGATATCTTATCACTTATCACTGTCTACATGTTTTCTTAATGGCATCATTTGGTTGGCACAAATTAAGTGGGCATTTTCTATCCACTGCTGCATGATCACATTCAGAAAACTAAATGCTGTTATAGTTCTTCAACCACTTAGCTGTTAAAAGAACAAGAAACCTGTCAGTAAGGAAAGGGGTGGCAGCTGCGTTGTTGATAAGTGGGATCATACCTGCAGGAAACTTCCTCACTAGACCTCTATAGATTTAGCAGTCAGAGAAAGCTTTAATGGTTGCAAACGGGCTCTTGAGAAATCATACATCCGTTATTAATATCAGTCAAAAACAAAGTGCAGCTGAGGACAGTTGAAAAACTATGGTAAGGAAGGCAAAGTATCTGTCTGGTTTGAAACTACACATAATATTACTTTTTATAAAGTATATTTACAGTGTCTAATCCTAAAGCTCATGAGTAGGCAGGGACAAAATTGAAAATCAACATATATTTAAAACAGTTGCTGGATCAGATAAACAATATCCATCTCTTCCCTCGGAAACCTGAGACTATTTACCAGTTGCTATTATACAACAGGAATTCCCCAAAGGAGTTTAATAGTTTAGCCAGACTCTAATACTAATCGTTCTAGGTTCATAACTTACTCATTCTATTGAATCCCTACAGAGAATTCTATTATTTTCCGTATATGAATGCCCGATTCTGGCTTCTCTCCCACGCAGTTGTTAATATTTATATTTATATATTTATATTTATTATATTTGTATGCCGCCCAACTCCCAAAGGACTCTGGGCAGCTTAACAACAGCAAAAAAAACATTAAAAACATCATAGAAAAGAAAACATAAAACATCATAAACAATTATAAAACAGTAAAACATTAAACATTAAAACAATTTAAAATTCATGCATATGCCATCATGGCCAGATCTCGAAGATTACAACCGTGAGATCACGGCTCAGGCCTGCCGGAAAAGCCAGGTCTTTACTGCTTTTCGGAAGTCCAATAGGGTGGGGGTGGTCAGGATCTTAGGAGGTAACTGGTTCCATAGAGCTGGGGCAGCTACAGAGAAGGCCCTCCCCCGCGGGCCCACCAGCCGACACTGTTTAGCTAACGGGACCTGGAGGAGACCAACTCTGTGGGATCTCACCGGTCGCTGGGAGCTATGTGGTAGGAGGCGGTCTCGAAGATAACCTGGCCCTGAGCCATGTAGGGCTTTAAAGGTAATAACCAACACCTTGAATTTTGCCCAGAGACCAATAGGAAGCCAGTGCAGCTCGCGGAGGATTGGTGTAATGTGGGTGTACCTAGGTGCACCCACGACAGCTCACGCAGCTGCATTCTGGACCAATTGTAGTCTCCAAACACTCTTCAAGGGTAGCCCCATGTGGAGCGCATTGCAATAATCTAACCATGAGGTGACAAGGGCATGGGTGACTGTGAGGAGAGCCTCTTGATCCAAGTAGGGTCGCAATTGGTGCACCAGGCGAACCTGTGCAAAGGTCCCCCTAGCTACAGCTGTTGCTGATACCTCACCCCGCATCGTCGGATGATCTCACCCAACGGTTTCATGTAGATATTAAATAAGAGGGGGGAGAGGACCGAGCCCTGAGGCACCCCACAAACGAGGGGTCTAGGGGTTGACCTCTGTCCTCCTGCTAACACCGACTGAGATCTACCAGAGAGATAGGATGAGAACCACCATAACACGGTGCCCCCTAGCACCAACTCTAAGTCGTCCCAGAAGGATACCATGGTGAATGGTATCGAAAGCTGCTGAGAGGTCAAGTAGCACCAAGATAGAGGAATAACCCTCATCTCGGGCTCACCAGAGATCATCAGCGTGACCAAAGCAGTTTCCGTGCTGTAGCCAGGCCTGAAGCCAGATTGAAAAGGGTCCAGATAATCCATTTCATCCAATAATCATAGGAGCTGAAGTGCCACCACTTTCTCAACAACCTTTCCTACAAAGGGTAGGTTGGAGACTGGACAAAAGTTCTTTAATTCAGCTGGATCCAGGGCAGGCTTCTTGAGGAGGGGTCACACAACTGCCTCCTTTAACAGTTGCAGAAAGGACCCCTCACTCAAGGACGTGTTAACTAAAGCCTGGAGCCAGCCTCGTGTCACTTCCCTGCTGGCCAAAACCAGCCAGGAGGATCATGGGTCCAACAAACAAGTGGAGGAACTCATCGCTTCTACAGCCTTGTCCACTTCCTCAGGACTCACAGGCTCAAATTCATCCCACACAATAGGACTACGACCTGTCCCTGTCATCTCGGTCAGAATTGCCCAATCAGAGTCCAGGTCCATCCGAATCTAAGCGACTTTATCGGACAGAAACTGCACAAATTCCTCAGCTCTACCCTGCAATGGCTCCTCTGCTCCCCCTCCGTTGAGGAGGGAATGAGTCACCCTAAATAGGGTGGCTAGGCGCGAGACCCTTACGGACAATGATTGCCACTCCTCCACCCCTACCCTGGGGTCACGGCTGATGCAATACCTGACTGGGCACATCTCTGAGAGGGGAACACCCCCCTCCTGGCCCAGCCCAGGTCTCAGTTATGCATGACAGGTCAGCCCCCTCCTCCAGGATTAAGTCTCGAATGAGGGGGGGCCTTGTTAACAACAGACCTGGCATTAAACAGCAGCAGCCTGAGGCCAGGGCCCTGAGGTCGCAAAGGCGCAATCCGGTCCAGTGCCCCAGATGTCGCCCTATTCCAGGCAATCACCAGGACTCAGCCGGATTGTGGACAAGGGAGTCCGGTATCTCCCCAAGCTCCTTCTGGAACCCTTCCGGTCCATTAGGCGTCTGGGGCGGAACCACTTAATCGGCTCCGCCTCCCTGCAATGGGGGAGTGGCGCCCTAAGGTCTAACCTCAGCAGGAAATGATCTGACCACGACAAGGGAGAAGCATCTATACCCCTTAATTCCAGATCATCTCTCCACTGCCCCGAGAGAAACACCAGGTCAAGTGTGTGTCCCCCCCTATGAGTCGGACCCTGAACTACTTGGGTCAGGTCCATGGTTGTCATGGAAGCCATGAACTCCTGAGCTGCATCCAAGGATTCATCAAGTGATGGCAAGTTGAAGTCCCCCAGTACCATAATAGCAATAGCAATAGCACTTAGACTTATATACCGCTTCACAGTGCTTTACAGCCCTCTCTAAGCGGTTCACAGAGTCAGCATATTGCCCCCAACAATCTGGGTCCTCATTTTACCCACCTCGGAAGGATGGAAGGCTGAGTCAACCTTGAGCCGGTGAGATTTGAACCGCTGAACTGCAGCTAGCAGTCAGCTGAAGTAGCCTGCAGTACTGCACTCTAACCACTGTGCCACCTCGGCTCATAAGCCTGGGGAACTCTACCGCCAACCTGGCTACCACCTCTAGCAGCACAGGCAGGGCTTTTGTAACGCAGCTGGGAGGCAAGTACATCAACAATAAGCCCAACTAAACCTCTGAGTCTAACTTTAAGAGGAGAGACTCACACCCAACTATCTCTGGGGCAGGGATCCTGCGAGGAACAAGACCCTTACGGACAATGATTGCCACTCCTCCACCCCTACCCTGGGGTCACGGCTGATGCAATACCTGACTGGGCACATCTCTGAGAGGGGAACACCCCCCTCCTGGCCCAGCCAGGTCTCAGTTATGCATGCTAGGTCAGCCCCCTCCTCCAAGATTAAATCTCGAACGAGGGGGGCCTTGTTAACAACAGACCTGGCATTAAACAGCAGCAGCCTGAGGCCAGGGCCCTGACATTCCAAGTCACCAGGTATACGAGGTGAGCCTGGTGAACCAGAACCGGAGGGGACAGAACAAGTAATCACTTTGAGACAGCGAGTCCTAGTTCCCCGAGAGCGGCCTACCCCTCGGCTCCCGCCATATCTACCTCTCCCAGTTATAACCGCAATACTCCGGCTCTCCAACACTCCAGAGATCCCCTCCCTCACCTCATCGGCCCCCCTCTTCCCCGACAGGCAAGGCATCCCACTCATACCAAGCCGGGGGTCATAACTGAGCGCCCATCTGCTTCTGTCTGCACACTCAGCAGAGGGGGCTCAGTTATGACCCCCGGCTTGTTAATTTATATCCTTAACCCTTCTTGATACACACTCTTGTTTGAATATGTCCTTTAACATATCTCTGAACAACTTTTGATTACCTGAAATGACTCTGAACTGCTGAAGATGGATCCAGGGTGCAGTGTGTAAGACTAAGCTACAAACTGGGTGGAGCTATATCATCCCTGCAGGAAGGCAAGATTTACCCATTGCAGTCAGAGATGTCCAGAAGCTGTAATTAGCAGGGCTTAGAAACTGCTTGGGACACAGTTTGCCTATCCAGGTTTGACTGTAATTACAGAGATGATTTCATATGATATGGGCTGGTAAAATAAATGGATATTAATGGCATATTTGAAGGATTCATTTAAATAATCTGACTAAGAAAAACAAAGCAATTGTGCATTATTGTGGGAATGACCTTGAAGGCAGGAAGAAGACCTGTTGCCAAGGCTGCAGGTCTTCCTACTTTTTCCCACGGTCATTCCCACATACCATCACCATACCATCACAGGTAGATGTAAGATTATTGTTTTAGTAAAATGTGAGATTTAATAATCTGAGTTTGCTCAGCCTTAAAAGAATATTTTAATACTATAACTCAGTTGAAATAAATATTTCAATAAACTCCATGCATGTGAATAGAAAATTCTTGATTTTTTTCTTTTATCCACCAGTTCATTAATTAGTCAAAAACACATTCTTGTTGATATCAGATGTGCAGCAAACCCAAGTGTATAAATGAATGGTTTTTTCCAATATTTTCACTTAAACGATTAAAAGGTTATTGGATTAAAAATAACAAGATTTAAGACCATCATTTTTTTGCAAATCTGATGTAAAGATGCATAGTTCATGCACATACATTTAATCAATATCTTCATTGCCATAGCTTGATGGCTGCATCTATGTAACTAGTTTTGTAATGCTATCTTGCATTTAATCTGCTGCATTTTAGAATGATAACAGCAGAACTTAATGAGCAGTAAATTGATATTTGTCTTAATATCTAATTAATGTAATTTAAAAAACCTGCAAAAATACAATTTAGTTTATTGGCTTACAGGTGAAAACAAACCTAGTTGGGTTGGAGTTACTATTTACATAATATGTGTAATGTCACCAGCAAAAAATTGTTAACATTTCTACACAATTTCAACGTGTTTTTGAATCATGTAGTGCACGCACAATTTCTTCTATTCTATAATCTTATTTTACATTTTTAAAACAAAACAAAAGTAGGTAAAATGTACATACAGCTTCTTTGGGTGGTTGGGTATAAGTTTGAACCATGTTGATTATGAATTACAGATAATATAAAAAATAAATATCTGGCCAAGTGTCAGACCTCAGCCCAAAAATGACACAGTGAAGCCTAATTGAGACCAGTTCTTTATTTGATTACCCCTAATAGACAGAACCTTGCTATACTAGATTAAAACTATAATCTTCTAACTTAATAGATATGTCTTGGCAGGTTCTAGGCTGTGGCTTCCCTAAACCTCTTCCTCTGTCCTCACTTCAGTTCAGGACTGTGAAGAAAATACCTGCCTCTCCTTCTCCAAGTGCAACTCTTAATTTTAACTTTAAGTTAAAAAAAACAATCTTATCTGAATTTTTCTGCTCTCTCAGAAATCATGGGACCTTCAGGAAATCCTGTTCCAAACAATAAAGCAACTCTATGGTTCAGTATTTAATTATCATGTGACTTACAGTATATACAAGTCTTTAGGCAAGCAACTGTCAATGAATACGAGTAAATCTGTGCCACTGTGGATCTGCTTTATAACATGATGCTGGATAGCTTGTCGGTGAGGTGTTTAATCAGAGCTGTTTAAGAAGGTAAGGTCTTAGGAAGGTTTGGGAAAGAAGTGCCAGGATAGGATTCTGAGGTCATCTAAAGCTCATCTGAAGATACAAAGGTGAATCTGCTCTGCAGATAGAATGTCTGAACACCTGGCAATCTGCCAAAGTATTTGCTATACAAACATAAAAATAGACTAGGAATTGTTTAGCTAGCAGGAATGAACAGAATGGATATCTTTCTATTTGTATTTTAAGGAATTGCTCAAACTGTGATTGTGTTTTCATATACTACCATTAACATGTTAAATGGTAGTATGTGCAAGAGGTAATCATAGTTTCTCTTATCCATCCTGTTAGTTTTGGGTAATATCAATTATGATATTTTCCATCTTATTATAAAATACCTTCCACCTCTAGCTAGTACAGCCCAAGAAATGTCCATATTTCATGACTCGGCAAGGAATAGCTAGAGCAGCCCTTTTCCCCATTTCATCTGGATACTTTGGGGACTTTTGGGGAAAACCTGGATAATCCCATTAGAACTCATAGCAATGCAAGATTAGTATATTTATTTTTGACACAAATGTACAATTATAAAAATAATGCCTGCATTTATTTTGTTGTATTCAATTCCATTTTTATTTTAGAGAGTTTACTGGCTTGGTAATTGGGACTAAGCAGAAATATGGCACCGAAAAAAAAGGCACAATACATATTAACAGAAGCTAATCAAAGTATTTTGGCATCTGGGACAAAAAGACACAACCTTTCAGCTAAAGAGGCATAGTTATTGCATATCATCAAAATAAATGATGAATTTATTTTGCTTTTGTTTTCCCTAATGGCCATCTCTATAAGAGCTACATGGGCCTAAGCCAGTGGTGAAATCCAATTTTTTTTACTACCGGTTCTGTGGGCGTGGCTTGGTGGGCATGCTGTGGCTTGGTGGGCATGGCAGGGGAAGGATACTGCAAAATCTCCATTCCCACCCCACTCCAGGGGAAGGATACTGCAAAATCTCCATTCCCACCCTACTCCAAGAAAAGGATACTGCAAAATCCCCATTCCCTCCCCACTCCTGGGGAAAGGATATTGCAAAATCTCCATTCCCACCCCACTCTGAGGCCAGCCAGAGGTGGTATTTGCCAATTCTCCGAACTACTCAAAATTTCCGCTACCGGTTCTCCAGAACCTGTCAGAACCTGCTGGATTTCACCCCTGGCCTAAGCATTAAAAAAAATACAATTGTGCCTGATTTTGCTTAGCACAGTAGTTAACAAATTTGATTTTTGTACCTCAAATAGAGTAACTTCAGGTGACAGGCCAGGGGAATTTACTTTCTGGATGGGTCCCAAAATGAGTAAAATGGAGTTGGTAAGCATATGAAAACTTAAAGCCAAACTGATAAAAATTCACTGTTTAGCAGAAACAAAGTCCGCTCAGATCATGTAAGTTGGTCAGCAAAATTGAGCTTGGCTTTGGAAGATCTTCTATATATCATCCAGTTAAAACAGCTAAATTGAGATGATCTCTAGTTTCCTTGATGAAACAACATTAGACTTTATGAGTAAATGATCCAATCCTGTAAACAGGCAGTGTTGTCTTCCCGATGTAGCCAGATATAATATATAACTAAGTAATTAATATATAGCAAATAGTGCTTTAAAAGGAATGTCAAAATTCAAAATACATGACTACAGTCATATTCATAATTGCCATAGGGTGATTCATTTACATACTCCATATTCAACAGTTCTGCTTCGGTATCAGTCCCTGGTGGGCATCAAAAAGAGTTGTTCATTCATCTTGGGTACAAATGATAGCAGCAGTACGTGACTGAGATTATGCCAAATTCCACACATTTGCTACTCATGATCTAAATGATCCACCCTTCTGATTGGAATGTTATATTTCAGCAGTCATTTTGAAGTCCCATTTTTTATATAGAGGGGAAGGTTCCAACCCTGAGCTGGATCTAGAGTAAGTTTTGACTGAGGGCCACTGTTATTGTTGCAGAGGTCCACACAAATTAAAACCTGAAAAAGCACCAGGCAAGACTTAAAGAGCTGATATGAAAGTGTGGTAAATGGTAGGTGCCTATCCTATATTGATAAATCATTCTTCTGACTGAGAGGAGATATAATATAGGAGATCATCTCTCAAATGTGGTGCTGAGTAGCAAGGCAGTTAAACAAGTGTATATCCTGGCTGTATTATAATTCATTTATTATATTAATGCAAGAGTGGGGTACTTAAATGAAGAACACCATTTCCCACAGTTAACAAACAGGAGAATATTTATATTGCTTTATGCAGAAGACATGGTAATCCTTTTGCAGATCTCAGATTACAAAGGCCTTGAAGATACTACTTTTGGATTGCAAATCAATTATGAGAAAACTAAAACCATGTGCTTTATTAAAAAAATGCTGCCCCAGCACTTGCCCCGGCACTTGCCTAACAAATATGTTGCTTTTCATATTTTGGATCTGTGCTACAATACCAGCAGGTAAAATCAGGGGTGGGTTCCAACTTACCTCGCTGCCGGTTCCCTCCCTCCCACGTGGGCGCGCCACACATGCGCAGTAACAAAAAATCCAAAAAAATTAAAAAAAAGCTGAAAACAAGATGGTGACCGCATGCACAGTGCCAGAACTTGGCTTCTGCACATGCTCAGAAGAAAAAATAAATAAAAAAAAATAAAAAAAAATAAAAAAAATTCAAAAAAAGATGGCGGCGCCCACAGACCGGCACCAACCGAACCGGATCGGTGATGTCATCATGATGTCACCAGCGGGTTGCTACCAGTTCGGGCGAACCGGTCCAAACCAGGAGGAACCCACCCCTGGGTAAAATGTTCAAATGTCAGTGAACTCTCTTCTTTCTTTTGGTCTCATTAGAGTTGCGAACTCTAGTCCAAACACTTGCAATTATTTGAGGCCAAATTATTTGCCCATCTTTTATATGGGGATCTGTTATAATCCAGTCAATTGCACCAAACTAAACAAAGAAAAACACGCCCTTATAACATAAGACTGGCTAAAAAATTTCAACCCCAAGATCTAATATTTCTTATCTTGTTCAATTAAGTCTAACCCAAGTAGAAAAAATAAATTGGAAAAATTCAGAATTTTGAGTTTTCATCACAGTCACTGCTGACATGGTCAAGAACTATGACAGCTTTTAGAAAAATAAACTTTATGTAGAATAGCATTGTGGGAAGCCACCCCCCTCCTAGAAAATGAAATATTTTGAGGAATATTAAAAAAGGCAAAATATTGTATTTCCTTAAATGAGAAATGGAGAAACATGTTTTTTTAGAGGCAGGAAGCAGACTCAGTCTTTCTTAATAGCCCCCAGCAGACATTTTGTGCCCATTAAGAAAGATTGGGACAGCCTATTCAGAAACCAGCCCCAGTCTCCCTGCCCCCAAGCAGAAACTGAGAAGGCCACCTTTTAGAAATGCAGATTTGGTAATCCATTCAAGACAGGATATTTTGAAACAAAGGCAGAATGGTAGGAATAGAAGCAGCCCAGAGCAGTCCAAAGCCTCTTCATTGCACCACCCCCAGAGCAGTCCAAACTTTTTTGGTGTCACCAAAAAAACTTTGGATTCCTGGACCATGGACTGTACTACCTCCAAGATGGGCTTTTGGCAAGGGACAGGTTACACCTCACAAAGACTGGAAAGAATATTTTCAGAAAACGACTGGCTCAATTTATCAGGAGGGCTTTAAACTAAAATTGAGGGGGGAGGGTGACCAATCTATAGGATCTCCAGGGCCTAACTCCAAGCATAAAACCCTAGTAAGCAAGGCAAATAACAAACTAAAGAGGGATGGGAAGGAAGACAAACTCAAATACCAAATAGGAGACATAGGAAGCACACCCAGAATCAGGCACAAAGATCTCAAGTGCCTATACACAAATGCACAAAGTCTGGGGAACAAACAGGGTGAACTTGAAATATGAATACATGAAGGTAGATACAACATAGTTGGAATAACAGAAACTTGGTGGGACGAAACCCACGATTGGAACATACTGATAGAAGGATACAAACCAGGGGTGGGTTCCAAAAATTTTTACTACCATTCTGTGGGCATGGCTTAATTTTGTGGGAGTGGCTTGATGGCCATGTGACCGGATGGGAGTGGCTTGATGGC
>QLTV01003975.1:1583948-1605628 GCA_003457575.1 Thermophis baileyi
CGACTCTGTTATTCTGTTATTATTCTGTTATTCAGAAGTTGTGGGAATTTCATCACTGGAGGCTTTCAAGAAGAGACCGGACTGCCCTCTGTCAGAAATGGTGTAGGGTCTCCCGGGGGGGTTGGACTAGATGATCTACAAGGTCCCTTCCAACTCTGTTAATCTTCAACCAAATTAGCTCAGACAAACAGCTAGGATTGCATTTCCTCTTTTGCCTATACAGCCAGCTATGACCCCTACATAACCCCTACATGACCCTATAGGAATCTGACAACAGCCAATAGAATATTAGAGGACATGTTCTTCTACAGGAACAGGAAGCTCAAATACAAAGCCCAAACAAGGTATAACACCCCCCACCCCCGCCGCCTACTCTCAGCTCCATTTTGTCAGCTGCACCAGAACCATAAATGCTGGTGGTTCTGTTCATCATTAAACCATCTTTCCAATCAGCCTCCATGTTTCCAGTATCTTTCTCCGAGCTTGGAACTGAACCAGATGGATATTTCTTCCAACAGCATATAACTAATGCTGCTTGGAATACTATTGGCAGGTAATAAGATATCTTTCCAACCAGTTCACCAGTTAATAATGTCTGGAACCTTTACATTTTTCTGCTGTTATAATCTACCATTAGCTATACAGGAGGGCAGGTTTCAGAAGTTCATTCCCACCCCCCACTACGCCCTCCCCCCTAGAATAGATTTGTCCCTGTCTGTCTGGGAACACTGAATTACTATAAATTCTATAGAGATGGATTTCTGGAGAAGGATGGTGGCTTGATGGCAGCATTGCAAAAAGCAGAGCCGACAATCACAGTGGAAGGAAGAGCCAGCGAATAGATCAGCTCTTCAATAATTCCTTTCCAGACAAGGAGGAAATCACCCATAAGTACTCCAGACAACGGGTCTCCGATATAATTTTTAGAGCTGAGATGATCATTTTGCTCAAACTGTGGTCAGAACCTTTAAAAGAACAATAAATTTGCATACTTCTTTTTCTAATCACTAATTTAGAAATTGTTAATGACTTTTCAGCTATTAGGAATCTTTGGATGGACATGTTTTATAGCACTGGGTAAGTTTTCTTCAATCCTTAATGAAATAACTTTAAAATCCAAATTTAAGAACTTATTTTTCTTTATTGCCCAGCAAATAACCACACTCAGACTCAATTTATAATTAGAGAATGAAGCAACATATTTTAACATTGAATATTTTGAAGGATTTTTTTTAAACAATGGAGCCAGTTTGTGCAGCACATCTCATGCACTCCCTCCCTTCTTTGCACATTCCCTCACACCCAGGAGTGGGATCTAACTTACCTCGCTGCCGGTTCGCTTCCTCATGTGCCGCGTGGGTGCACGAGTGCCTTGCATGCCACGTGGGCGTGTCACGCGAGCACGCCTGTGCGCATGCACAGTGCTAAAAACCAAGCTTCTGCACATGCACAGAAGCAAAAAAACAGCTTCTGCGCATGCGCAGAAGCAAAAAACAAGATGGTGGCACCTACAGCGCCACCAAGAGAGCTGGTTCGGGGGCGTGTCCAGCCAGCCATCGCTGCCAGTTTGGTGAGCGGGGGGAAATTCCCGCTTCCGGTTCTATAGAGCCGGTCCGAACCGGCAGGAACCCACCTCTGCTCACACCTTCCCAACATGAACCTACCTTTTGCATCCCTTCACATTCCTGCACATGCTCCCCAATCTATGCTGCATTTCTTATGCACCCTCTTGCACCACTGAGCATCCTTGCGCACCCTCCCCTCCCCACACCATGCCATGCCCCAACCTTTCTCCCTCCCTTCCCTGGGACTTGAAACTTCCTGCTGGCTTGTCCACTGATTTTGGTTATGGGAAGTTGGCAGGAAGTTGCCTTATCTAATGACCATGGGATTTATTTCAACAATAGCAACTGGTAGTGCAGGGATTGCTGTCACTAAGCAACATGGTAGCCTTTTGTGAGTGCCCTGCTTAGTGAACTTAGAAAATTTTGTTGGCAATTGCCATTGTAAGTCAAGGGCTGCCTGTATGTTGTTAGTCTTAAGATATTTTGATTCATACAAAGTTTCTTCAAATTACTGCAATTTTTTATTACACTATTTTTTGGCATTGCAACAATTACCATAAATTTTCAGAAAATGAACCGAGCAATTATACTGTTCTAATAAATACCTGTTTGCTCAGAACTCTCCTCACGCCCACTCAATTATTCTTTTCCTTGAATAATTTATTCAGTATCTCCACATTAAAGACTTAAGAAAAGACCAATATAATTATTTAAACTGAAATTGGCCCCCTCAAATATTTCTATCCTAAACATTTCCCACATTTAATTAGAAAGGCTTAGCTCTACTGTACATTTAATTTAGAACTATGAACATAACGCAACTGAAACAGGAATTCTCAGGAATAATCAGAGAGATAATTCTGGGAGCTGAAATGAAAGGTGCCCAGGTTCAGTAATATTGTGTATTATACAACAAAACATCAATACAAAGATTCCCAACTAAGGTTTCTAACATGTTCTCCATAATTTTCAGCCATGCATGGCCAAGACTCAACTAGTTAAGAATTATGCAACTTGATCTCCAATACATTTGGAGGGACCAATAATAGAGAATACTGATGTAGAGTGATAAAACTATAAAATAAAAAGTATTGGGAAGAAGGAGCTAGAAGTAATTTTGAAGCAGACCTATTGAAACAGCTTATGGGTAATGTAATGTAGTTGAAGAAATATATTAATATTACAAGCATCAGTTCACACACCTTTAGAGGAAGAGCTTAAAACCAATTACTCAGAACACGGAACAATACAATAGATTGGAAAGCTTATAAATATTATCAGGACACCTCCATATTATAACCTTAAGCTCTTCCTATCCTGTCATCTCCTTATGCTTTTTTGACTCTAAGTGGCTTAAGAAAATTCTATCTGCATTGAAATGTTCTGGAAGCAATTAGCCACATGTTCAGTCTGAAGTACTGGCTACTAGAGCTTCCATTAGACAATTTCATTGCTATATCACTATTTCACTTCCCAACTTTCTGAGGATAGGTTTTACTGGATATTTGGTTTGGTTTTCTGAACTTGGCTGTGGTTACTGCAAATACTGTGGCATTAAAGTACCGTATTTTTTGGACTATAAGACGCTCCGGACTATAAGACACACATTAGCTTTAGAGGAGAAAAAGAAGGGGAAAAAAATCTGCTTCTGCCTCCCAGCATCCATCCAGCTAGCGTCCTTGCAGCAAACATCAAACAGCCTGGTCAGCTTCAGCACGTTATCGCAGCCCCAGCACGTGCCTCGTAAGGGCTCCGCTCCGTTGCGCACACCACCGGTCTGAGCTGAGCTGTTGCTGCCCCCAGGGAATGCTGGAGCCTTCGCTGCCAAGCAGCTGATTAGCAATTGGATTTTCCTCCCGAAATACCGCCGATCAGCTGTTCTAGGCAGCGGGCAGTACCACTGCCCATTCTCCGCTGCCTGTTCACCGCCACCTGTTTGCCACTGCCGCCACCCCCATTCACCGCCACCGCTGCCCATTCACCACCACCGCCCATTTGCCATAGCCCGTTTGCCACCACCGTTTGCCACCACCACTGCCCGTTTGCCACCACCCATTCACCATCACCCGTTCATTGCCGCCCATTCGCTGCCACAGCCCATTCGCTGCCACAGCCCATTCGCTGCAGCCCATTTGCCATGGCCCGTCCGCTGCAGCCCGTCCGCTGCAGCCCATTTGTGGTGGCCCATTCACCACGGCCCATTAGCTGCCACCCATTTGCTGCCACTGCCGCCTGTTCACCGCTGCTGCCGCCCATTCGCCGCTGCCGCCGCCCATTCACCACCATGATCAGCGGCGAATGGGCGACAGCAAACGGGCAGCAGAAATAGGCAGCGGTGGCAATCCCTGCCATCTAGAACAGCTGATCAACGCCGCACCAACCCCCCCGCCCCCCTGCCCCCCGCAATATTCACTCTATAAGATGCACAGACATTTCCACCCACTTTTTTGGGGGGGGAGTACGTCTCATAGTGTGAAAAATAGGGTAATCTACTACTTTACTTAATAACATTTGCTTGACATGCAGAAAGCTAATAGTTCAATGCTTTTTGGGGACAAGCTCAGTGGTGCACTATTTTGTAGGGTTTGCCTTCAGCTGAGGTAGAAGCAGTGATGAAATCCAAATTTTTTTACTACCGGTTCTGTGGGCGTGGCTTGGTGGGTATCGTGTGGCTTGGTGGGCGTGGCAGGGGAAGGATACTGCAAAATCTCCATTCCCACCCCACTCCAGGGGAAGGATACTGCAAAATCCCCATTCCCTCCCCACTCCTGGGGGAAGGATATTGCAACATTTCCACTCCCACCCCACTCTGGGCCCAGCTAGAGGTGGTATTGCCAGTTCTCCGAACTACTCAAAATTTCCGCTACTGGTTCTCTGAACTACTCAAAATTTCTGCTACCGGTTCTCCAGAACCTGTCAGAACCTGCTGGATTTCACCCCTGGGTAGAAGGGTTTCATCCTTCCTTCCAAACCATTCAGCTCAATAAGTTCTGCAAAGAATTTAATATTGCATTAACCTGAAAAAAAAAGACAAAAGGGGAACTGAAGAAAAAAGAAAACAATCTCCACAGAGCAGGAAAGTGGTAAGATTAGGAAAAAAAAATAGCATTTAAAACAAAACAAAACAGGGTTTTTAAAATTAAGAAATCAGTATTTTTTTAAAAAAAGTTTCAACAAACTAACTATAAAAAAACTTGAGCAGGCACCACCCAATGCCAAGCAAGAAAAGACAGGTGAAGGATGTATTGGCAGGTGGGGGCAAGTTCATGATAATATCTATTTCTGCCCTTCAGAAATGGTTGATGGCCTATACTCAGGTTTTGGAGAATTACTGGGTTGTCATCATTTCAAATAAAGAATTCGGATTTAGGTCTTTTGCCAACTATTTTATTCTAATACTCGTGATTTAAAATTGATGCTGGCCTTGAACATGTGCCTGCCCCATTTATATGCTTCTCCAAGAGAGAAAATGGACAAAACACTTCCTTTAAAAGAGAACTATATTTTGAAAAATATATTTTTAACATTTCCTCATTGTTAGGAGACCAGGTTTTTAAATATTTAAAGAGGGTGACAGAGTTCATCTCAAAATCAGTGAAAATCAAACCCCAGGACACTATTGTTCTACAGCCTGGCCAGAATTAACTTTCAGCCAATACCCATCTCAGAAGGGGGGGGATTAGTTTGAATTCATTTTTAACATTTTTGGACATTGCCCCTCCCTTTTTTTCCATGAGCACTTCACAGCTCTACCCATTTTCTTCTTCTAACAAATTACATCTCAAAATTAAGGCACATAATGTTGCTTGAAATTCAACCTTCATTTTGCCAATAAAGCATGAAAATATAAATGCAGAACTGCTATGAAAATTACCTGACTTTATGCCAAGCTTCTTTTCTGCTTTAGTACAATCACAACTACATTTTCCAAGCACACCAAACAAGGGTGTGTCTCTCTGCTCCTGTGACAAGAAATGAATAAGCTTCTATAAAATCTGACAAAACAAGAAACACTAATTTGTTTTCACACCTCATTTAGCCTCTGGAAACTTAAGTTTGTGTTGTTTAGACAATTCTATGCAGAGCCATCTGCTGGTATTCAAAAGAAAAAACAGATCCAAATCAAACTTAATTGAAAGGAAGCACATAGTTTTCCTTCTTCTTTCCTTATGCTAGTTTCTGCAAAATTTTGACCCTGTCTAATTCAAATTGGAGTCCATTTTCTCCCTTTCCTCCCCCTTTTGTAATTAATTTTTCTCTTGTATAAATATCCTGTTTGATAATGTCATGTTTGGGAGTGCTTAGGAGGAAGTTAAACATCAGGATCTGTAATATTTCATAACTAAACCCAGAAGGGAAGCCAAGGAAAGAGACTCTCCAGATGGTGGAAGATAAAATCAATATGTATTTAGACCACATGATATGGTGGTCTAACCCCAGCACAAAATAGTTGAGATCTCACATGTCTATCAAGTCTCTGCTCTACTTCCTTGAAGAATTATAATCAACTAAAACTTGAAGTATATCTACCATGTTAAGGTTATGCAGTCTGGTGCTTTCCAAGTGTTCCAAATAAAACTCCCATAAACTTTGTAAATGATGGTGGTGGCAGAGGTTAGTGGGAATTTAGGACTAAAACCTTGTTAGTTGTTTACTTGTGCCTGGCATATAGAAGTCATACCATTTAATCTCTCACTGGAGAATTACATTCAGTGAGTTCTGATCCTTCACGGTGTTCATTTTTACTCTGGTTTGTAGCTCCTGACTGTAATAATTTAATTAAATAAGCTACTATCACAACTGCCTTTTTTTCTAAGTAGCAGTAACATTAACAGCATAAAAGGCATGAAGGAAAGAAAGTATGAAAAGAAGTTGGAGAATCTGTAAATCTGTAAAATCCAACTTTCACAAGATGAATTAACTTTCAGTCACTATGTGCTAGCAAACATTCATGAGAAGCAATTTAGCTACACAGACTCCGTGAGTAAAGTGTCTACATAGCCTGGGATGATTGTTGGAGACCTAAGAGCAATTACCCTGAAACATCTCACTTATTAAAATGTCTAATGAAGAACTTAAGTAAAAGGTCACACACTTCTTTATTAATATAGTCCAAGATTGTGATTAATGAATGCTAAGAACAAAGCAAAACAGTATGAAAGACTGGTTTGTATTAAAAGCTGTATTTATATCATGACCTACTCCAAATTTATTTGTGTGCTTATTATTATTGCCCTGTCTTTCTGCTAAAATGCCTCAGGGTTTTGCAGAATAAATCAAAACAAGACCTAAAAATAGGAAATCAATAAGAAACCTATTTAATAAAATAATAAAATTACAATAACATAACTAGACTGAGTTCACGCAGCACAGTAAACTCAAACAATATATAGTAGTTAAAATCAAACTTATTGTGCTCTGTGAATCCTCAGTTTCTTTAACAAATCACTGAACTTAGCAATTGTATCTTATTCAACACATACAACATAGTATAAAATAAAGTCACCCCAGTGAAGGTGAGAATGACTGAAGTCTCCTTTTAATTTATTTTCTTTTGCTTTCATCTAGTTTCTTATTCTGCCAGATTGTTTCTTGTTGTTTTTATTGTGATCTCTTTCATGCTTTAAATCATTTGTAAACTGCCTAGACTAGAGCCACTGGGAATTGGATGGCATATAAATTTAATAAATTATAAGAATTAGAAAGACCAGTTAAAGTTGGATTAATTAGAAGAATATCCTATCTTTTAGTCATTGGGGTTCTCTAGGCATTTCTCCTTATTTACTGTTCTTAACTGTAACTGCATTTTTCTGTAATAATTCTATGACTTAATTTCATAGTTCTTCCATCATGTTAAAGCTGAAAAAGGAAAAGATTGAGGAAGAAAAAATATATGTTAAAAGTTTCATAAATGACAAAACAAAACAATTTTAAAGTCATTGTATTTTTCTCATGGTAGCTGAGCCAGTTGTCTATTCCCTAGTCAATACTCACAAGGCTATCAAATATCTTAGGATGAATGTTTGTATTATTTAAAGAGGATATTTTTCTATTTAATTTTATATTTGAAAGACTGCCAAAGCATAGTCCTCTATAATGTCTTCTGTGTAATGATGGCATAAATAACTTTTTGGAATTCGCTCAATTAATGGGGAGAGAAATAGGGTGACAGATTTCTTTGATACAGAAAATTTTCTAACAATTTCTTAAAAGCAGAGTTCCTTTTACAAATAATGACAGCAGCACTCCTTAAAAAATACAATAGATGAAGTTCCCTAATGATTTCTTCTTTGGGATTTTAGCACCCCAACTGGAAACATAATTCTACAGTCCAAGATTCATATACATACATACACACCTGTTTTTGGTGATTGTACAATTAAGTATAAGAATACTCAACTGAATTTTGTCAAAATTGTCAACTTTGAAATAATTTTTTCAGACAATCCTTTTTCATCAAAAAGATGCTGGAGGAATTTTAATTAATTTCAAGAACTATCCAGTTCAAGAGTACTTTAAGATAAATAACTTCAATAAGGGAGAGTTCAAATTTTAAAGTTGTATAGTGATACTTACTAACCTAACTAGAAACTGAAAAGCATGTAAGTACTCTTAATTACAGGTTTCTCTTTATATTGCTTTTCTATGTAAACGGTAGTACTTACCAAATTCAAATCGCTCTATATAAATTAACAGATACATATTTTATGCAAATTTTTGTCCTCTTTTGTCCTCTTTTTTTTTAGAGAGATACTTTTTTTCTTTTTAAAAAAACCTGATTCTGTGCACTGAGTCCTGCTAATAATTTTGTAGGCCATCTTGCCTTTTTACTTTGCCAAATTTTATTGCATTTTGGAGTTATCTAACTAGATCATAGGAAATTATTTTAATCTAAGTAAATATTGTTTCATCCACAGATGCATCTATGGTTATGAAAGAATTATGTTATACTTTGATGTGCAGAAACTTGAACTGCACCTTAATAGGCAGCACAAATTGTCTCTACTCAAGAAAGGAAAAGTATGCGATAGAAAGGAAGTTGATTAGCAAACACATCATAATCAGTGACTGTTTCAAATTAGTGAAGTGATTGTTTTAAAGAAACAGAATTCACATTCTTTTACCTAACATTGGGTTATCTCTTAATTCTTGTCTTGATTTTTAGAGTTCCCATTCTTTATATTTGTAAAAATTACTACGGCAACAATGTGAATCAAGGCTCAAAGAAGATGCTAATACAGTAAGATAAACTGGACTATACTAAAATAAAGAGAATACACTAAAAAAACAACCATGGGAAGCTTAGCATAAATAAATGTAAATTTTAGTTGGTAATTTTTGTATTCCTACAATTTCAAAACTGATAACAATATGCAGGAATCGAGAGCAGAACTCAGAAATAATCATGCATTGTTCTACGGTACTATATTGCTGCTTTTACACTCTTCAAAATTCTGATTCAGAACCAAAGGCATGGGAAACTGATTAATTTACTGTATTGCATCTTTTAGCAGAGCATGGTAAGAATACTTGAAGGTATGGCTCAACAATATCAGGACAACCATAGCTCCTCCATTCTTGCTAGAAAATGGTGAAATAATTTGCTAATATTGTTACCCTGTTTCATATTACCCTTCTTGTATTAAAGCTAGGTTATTTGTCAATTAAAGCTCTCATAAGGATTCACCAACTGAACATTATCTAAAACTAATCTGGGGAAGAGATTTTTATCTTAGTTAATCTTTGTTGACAAGTTCAAATCCTCATAGAAAAATATAGCCTCACGCTTAACATAGTGCAGATTCTCAGTTCAGCTAGTGATATCAGTTGGATATGGAAGAGCTTTATAAAAGATCAAGCAATATATCCTAGATTTACTGAATGACAGATTTTTTTTTTTTTGCCACTATAACATTGGCCTTTGGAACAGGTCTTTGATGTGTCACTAAGTATTTATATATATAGTTTTTATAGCCAATTGCCCCCTCCTCACTCTTAGTTTCATTGCCCTACCAGTACCTTTTTCTTCCAGGATGAATGTGTGCTTGTGTGAACGATGACATTGAATCAATATTTCATGTTTTAATGAGTTGCCCACTGTATCAAAAATGGCACTCTGAACAAATATTACCCTTCCTTGTAATCTCCACAACTGTACTGTGACAGAAAAAAATATTTTTGTTGATAAATCAACAGAAATCTAAATATAAGTGGCAAAATGGTGCTCAGTTATAGTTTCTCTAAAGAAGCTTGGAGTATAATTAAGTTATGTTAAAGGATCAGAAATTAATTATCTATGTTATACCAACTTTTTAACAATTTAATTCATGTGTTGCTGTTTGATGTTCTCTACAGCATTTTAGTCGATGATTGTAACTTGAAAATTCCTTTGTAATTATAAGCAATGTGATTGGTTACAGCCTGGTCTGTGACTAGCACAGTAAATATATAATATATTTGTAGTAATATTTATTATGAATGTATTTAAAACTGGATGACAAATTTTCCAAATAAAGAAATCAAGCTTATTTAATTTAGTTGAATTTCATTCACTTCCCTTATTCTTCTAACTAAACACAGGTTTTCTCCTCTTTCTAATCAAGTGATTAAAAAAAAGAGGGTTGTGTATTCATTTTATGCTTGCATGTTCATTAAAAATTTGGTATGTCTTTTTTTTAATATTAAAGTTTGTGAAATACTTCCCCTTATTACTCTTTCCAATGTTTTTTTATTATCTTGTAATACACATGCAGACTGATAACAATTTTATAATCTGTTGTTATTTTCTAACTTAATGCTTTGTATGTTCTTCTCTAATCGGTATTCATTTTGAATTGCAAACAGCCCTGCAACATAAGAAAAAGTGCATACTTTGACAATCAACTATGTTTGGTCCAACTGACCATGGAGAAGTCTAGTGCTTTGTAAGAGAGAATGGTTGGATATTGAACAAAATTAAGCATTGCTGAGAAATTCTACCACCTGAAAATGAAATCAGCACATGAATAAAACTAACATAGGACAAGGGTTTTTTCCTATCAGAACACTTAAGCAAATACTCTCCATTCATTCAGTTATTTATTATTTTAAATAGTGTATGGCCTTTGGTACATGAAAGCCAGGAGCCTACAATGTTATTACAGAATAGTAGTTTGGCTGCCTAAGATTACTAGTTCATTTAGTTCAAACTTGCACGTTACCAGGGTGCACCACAGGGGGAAAATTAGCTCCGCACACAGAACAGCTAACAGCATTCTGCAAGAGTGTCAGCGTCATCGAGGGCTTTTCCACCATTGGTTTTCACCTTGCATTCAGCCTGGTCTGGCACCAGTTGGTCTCTTCTTCCACCACTAGTCCCACCTGAATGGTGCTTATTTATCTACTTGCAACTGCTGGATTGGTGACTGATGGGAGCTCACTCCATCACTAGGACTGCTGGAGTGCAGACAGCCAAACTTCTCCAGCTGACAAATCCAGGGTATTTAAGCCGCTGAGCCACCATGCCTCATAATCATTCAGAAATGCTTTAATAATATTCTGCTAGATATTAACAAATATCGATATCTCTATTTTATATTCAAATCCCAGTCTGATGAGTCTTCATAAGGATAGGAAAAACATAAAATAAATAGTGTTGTGGTTATTCTTCCTGAACATCAAAGTATTACAGTGATATATACGTTTATTTTGTAATATAATCATTGTTGTTAGAAAGTTGAATGCCTACTTAAAAATTTATTTCAAAAGAATCTGTATGTACACAAAATGTGCAGATATGGTTATATTTGAGGACTACAGTATAATTGGCAATTGTACAGATAAATAAGAGTTACTGGATTCTCAACTGCTTCTCTTTAGTTTATCTGTTAATATTTATGCAAATTCAGTTATATTTAAAAGATAAATCATTTGATATGTTTCATTTTAATGGATAAATTAACAGTATTTAAGTATTGCCAACTTCTGAAAAAAAAGCAATGATAAAAACTATAAAACATATAAATTTTTGCTCAATATGGTCTCCCATAATACTAATTTTTCTTTCTCCATTAAAAGCTCTGCGAAAAAAGAAATTTGTCTTCAGGGCCCACCAAAAAATGTTCAAGAGGAACCACCTGAATTTCAATAGTGTTCTATAATGTTGGGTCATATATAACTTATAGATTGCTTTGTTTCAAAGACTTTTACTTAACTATTATTGTGCAATGAAGTTTTACAGTAATCAAACAGCTTCAGTTATTTCATTAATAGTATATAACTGTCTATGATTCTGAAGTTCTTGGGAAATTTAACTTAACTAGCATTAACAATGCAAATAAGCCTAGAAGCACTATTCTGCCAAAATGTATATCAGTCAACTGTTTCTAAATGTGAAAAAGAAAATTAGCACATCAAGAAATGAAAAAAAATATTTTAGTGTCAACTTTTCTATAAACCTCTTTCTAGCTGTAGCAGTTGCTCTTCCTTTTTTTTTTTTAAACAGGTGTGATAGATGATGGAAGGTACTACACATGGCATCTACTATGTTGGCTGTTTACAAGGGAAGGCAGCATCATGGCTAGTTTTGATTGAATTCATCACCTTGCATGCCTGAAATTAGTCATTCTCTAAGGTGCAGCTAGATTAACTCTTTTTTCAAATAAATGCAAAAAAGAAATAAAGAAGAAAAAGCATTTCTAATATGAATGTTAAGGGACTTCTCCCTCCCCCCCTGCGCCCTCTTTTACAAAGGTACTTAACATTCTATTAACAGAATCTCTTATTATACTGAGAAAATCATACAAAAATGAATCAGATAACATATTAATGCTAGTAGCAATGGATATATTCAAGTTTTTCTTCCTTTTTATATCTTTATTGTATTATTATAAAGATAATATAATAAAATAATATATATAAAATAAAATAATATGTTATTTAGGTACAGTGGTATTTCTGCAGTGTTGACTAGTGGATTATATGTTAAATCTTTAAAGATACAGGAAAATGGTTTATGTCAATATTAACTATGATTTCTAAAATGTTGATTAGTATGATTACTTGCATTTTATATCTATAGCTGAGGATAGCATTGACAAATTACTGCAAAATACTTATTTTTTTATACGTAAGATTTCTATAGTAGGCTTAATACTTAATACTAGGGCTCTAGAGAAGATAAAAAGAGAGAAAGCTTTTAAAATATTTGGTTTCTAACTTAGCAATAGCAATAGCAATAGCACTTAGACTTATATACCGCTTTATAGTGCTTTACAGCCCTCTCTAAGCAGTTCACAGAGTCAGCATATTGCCCCCAACAATCTGGGTCCTCATTTTACCCACCTCGGAAGGATGGAAGGCTGAGTCAACCTTGAGCCGGTGAGATTTGAACCGCTGAACTGCAGCTAGCAGTCAGCTGAAGTAGCCTGCAGTACTGCACTCTAACCACTGCGCCACCTTGGCTCCCACTTCTTTATGCATTCGTGGTATTTATCAGTATGCTGATGATACTCAACTTTATAACTCCATCTCGGTGATCCCAGTGATGCTATTACTGCCCTCACGCAGTGCCTGGAGGCTGTGGGAGCCTGAATGAGGGACAACAGGCTTTGGCTGAATCCTGTCAAGACTGAATGGCTTTGGGTGCATGGACTTTAACATCCTTTGTTCTGGATGTGGTGTCTCCACCCCAGACAGACCTGGTTTGCATTTTGGGTTTTCCTGGACTTGTGACTTATGCTCAAAGAGCAGATGCTAGTCTTAGCTAAGAGAGCCTTTATACAAGTTCAGGTTGTGCACCAATTGCAGCATTTGCAGTCACTCATTCAAGCCCTAGTCATCTCACATTTGGACTAGTGAAATGCACTCTACATGGAGCTATCCTTGAACAGCACTTGGAAGCTTTAACTAGTGCAGTATGCAATGTCTCTGGCAGTTCTTAGAGTCACTAGAGTGACCTATGTTACACCATTGCTCTGCGAGCTGCATTGGTTGCCAGTTTGCTTCTGGGTACAATTCAGCATGTTGATTATTACCTTTAAAATCTTGTATGACATGGGTCCAGGTTACTTGAAAAACTGTCTCACCCCACTGAGACTGGCCCACCCTACCTGCACCAGTAGAGAAGGCATGCTGTGGGCTCCATCAGTCAAAGAATTCTAGCTGGATCCAGAAGGCCCTTCTCTGCCGTTGTCCCTTGAAGCATCTTACCCCCCTGAGGGAAGATTGGCTCCCATCAGAAGTGCCTGAAGACCTGGCTCTGCCATATGGCTTGGTGTACCAAAGAGGGAACTTCACACTGAAGGTGATTAATGAATTAAAAGGCAATCACATGCCCCCCTGCTGCACATCCTGTTTCGTCCCTCTCCATCTCTTAACTATAATTTTATTTCAGTTATGATTTACATTTTATTTGTTTTAGAAATATTTATCTGTTAGGATTTAAATGTTTTAATGCTGTAAGCTGCCCAGAGTCATTTTGATATAAGATGGGTGGCAAATAAATAAATAAGCAAACATTTAGACCCACTAAGAAATGATACTGTAAGTGCTTATATTTGCCTTGCTGAGTAATATATTGTATACTGGTATATGGAAACAAATTGTTCCTCTTATTAAAAATATCCACTTTTATCACTGATAATTATAGACAATGATTATCAAAAAGGACCTTACTACCATAGGAAGAAGCAAATATATACATTTCAAGGATCTAGATCACTTTTGAGGAATGATTTCAATTATCCATTTTGTCAATGGCCTTTCATCTAATATAAATATGAATTACCAGAATTTATACTTTCCAAATTAGTTTTTTTCCCCATAGATGGATGGATGCATGATGCATGGATGAGAGACAGAGAGGAAGAGAGAAAACTGAAGGTTATTTTAAATTTTTCATCCACCTGGACAAGGAAATAATGTTTTAAACCAAATATATCAAGTGTTCTTCTTCTTCACAAATGATCTCAGGTTTATCTTTATTTTGCACTCTGCCCTTGCAGAGTAATAGCCAAAACCTTTCTATTATTATTTTTCAGTGCTCAAATTTATTTCCAGATTACATACATAATTTCAGTTGCATTGAATTTTGTGACTCCTCTCGAAAGTATTTCCTTAACTTTCAGAATTACAAGTATTTTCCTCAAACCAAATATTATGGCTAGCCTAATTTAAACCACTTGAAAATTGTTTGGGAAGTTAGAGTTCTGCATATTCACTTACCTACAACTGAACTATAAAATGTTTTGTCTTTAATATAAAAAACACGTGTTGACATTTAAATGAAAACAATAAAATTATTTTAATAGGTGGTGAAAGAATACAAGATTTCAAAATCTTTTAACAGTTGCAAGTATTTTGCTTTCCCTTTCAATGAAAAAACTATTCAGAAATGAAATGTTGAAAAATACGTTTAAGCTACTTCTAAATATGAATATGTTAACTTTTAATGATTACAAATGAAGTGAAATGGATATATGTTCATTTTCAAAATTCCAGATGAAAAACATCTGGCTAAGATAATGCCATTTTATGAATCTACAATTTTTCGTTATGGTTTTGTAAAAGCAATATATTATCGTCAATGACCACACTGAAGGAGTGTGGTTTTTTATTCTAGAGAATGGGTTAGAACCGTTAGAGCAATCATTTGACAGTTTCTAGTTTAATCCCTAAATCCCTAATATATTACAAACTCTGATTCTCACTGATATTGTACATTAATACTTTGAATTTTTAATTTTGTTAATAAAATCAAATTATTTGATTACAAGAAGATATAATTGAGTATCATTATTTTTACTCTTGAACACTATATTGTGGAGTCAAATGAAGAATGCAATAGAGTTGGCTTTTCAGCATGGATTCAAAATGACTTCTGATCAATACCAGACCTGGACCTTTCATTAATGTCAATAAGTAGAGTACATTAATAAAATGTATATCACTTTATACTACATTGGTTTGTATTAGCTAACTGCATTAGGCTCTTTAGCTGAGCCACAACTCCCAGCAGCCTCAACCAATACTGTTATTATTTAAGAATGCCGAGACTTATAGTTTTGCAACATCTCTATTATATATTCTTTGCCTCTGTTTTATATATATTTTAATTTCCATAATTTCCATCTTCCTGTAAGGATTTCAGTAGAACTTCAGATAGAATGGCTAACATAATGGAATGTAATAATGGCTGTTCTGAATTCCTAATCACAGAGAAATTGAAGCAAATATCTAATGATACTAAAGTTAAATCAGATGCACAATCCTTGCCAAGATTCTGTTTTTAGCAACTTTACTGAAATAACTGATCTCTCAAGGCTAAATTCATGATTGTTATTTAAAAAAACACACACACACACACACACACACACACACACACACACACACACACACACTAAAACTCCCTTTCTCCAAAAGTCTATAGTAGCCCATTTTAAAACCATACAAACCCTGTTGAGATTTAATGCATAAACTCTATGAAATGACTTAAAATGATTTTAGTATGAAAGTTTATGTTACACTTTTTACAATTATATTTTTGTTATGTTATATACATGATTGTCACTTGTCCAAAACATCTCTACATAATAAATGCATCATTCAAAGCCATTGTTTTAAAAAGGAAAAATAAGAAATGAGAGTTTGTGCTTCAGTTATTAAAGATAAGTAACATTGTGAACAAAGATTTCTTGGACATAAATAGCTATTTAAGTGCTTTGCAATGGATAACTATCAAAACCAGTTCCCAATGCCATCCAGAAGAATAAATGGAAGGTCATGTGATGATCGCTTCCATAAAATATACTTAGCCAATGGCATATTGGTTGCTAAAATGTTTGCATAATATATAGTCAATAACAATTCTGTCACCTTTCAAAATAAGGCATATTATGCTACCTTACTGTGCAAATGAATTTTTAGAGAGATGCCTTGAAAATGAAAGACGACTCGGCTGCTGGAAGAATAAAACAGCAAGCAATATGACCAAACAAACAAAGTTGCTTTAGCTATTTTCCTTTCCATAAAATAACTTGGCAAAATTAAAACTCTGAACAAAGATATTCATAGAATTTATCTTGGAAATATAAAAATGAAATGGAGCGCATTTTGCTTAGTCCAGGCATACATACTATATTGTAAGTGAAGATTTCCACAAAATTGATTATCACTTTTTATGGAAAGAGATAAATAAAACTTCTGCTTTTACTATCCATTTATTTTACTAGATTGGCACTCCAGCCCAGCAAACAAAAGCAATGATTGAAATAGGGGTTGCCACTTTAGCTGTGCTTTATTTGTAAACAAGAAGTTTCAAAATGCATGAAAGTTGTTCATAAACTTCAGAACAGATTATTCATTCTATTAATTATTAAAGTGCTTAAAACTTAATTGGTAGACTAACTGCAGGGGACTTCTTCTCCTATATTCCTGTGTTTCTGATAAATGACCAAAAGTAGAACAGATTGAGAGAGACACATGTAAGCTACATAGTTATGAGATTGCTGGGTTATTTTGTTGTGTTAGTTGGCTACACTTATAGCACTTATTATTTTTCATGTGGGTCACAGAAGATATTCCAAGACAAGACTGAAATTTAGTGTTAGGCACAGCAAGACATTGTTTCTCCAGAAATTCACCCTGTATAACAATTATGGCAAAGCTTTGTTAATAACATGGCTACCATAGAGCACAGTGCGTATATATACATATAGGTCATGTGTATGTCTAAGTGTATGTCAGTCCCAAGATTTAACTAATAGCCCTTCTCCTTATGACTTTTTTAATCACTGGACTTTGGGCCATTTTTTTTATCCAGCCTTGATGGTCAAAGATATCTCTACCTTTGAAATAATAGAAAATACTTGTATCTCAGGTTTTAGATTTTGGCAGTGGTTTGCTCTCCATGCTTGTTTCAATTTAGTTTCTGAACATTTCATTACCAGACTAGATAACAACATCAGCAGAATTTTCTTGTCCTATTTGTCTTTAGCTTATATATGTCTTGTGTGCCAGTGTGGTCAGTTGGTTGTGTGATTGGTTGTTCATTTGCAGGTATATTTAATTCTGAGCAGCTGATTGGTTGTCTTGCTGATTAGTCATTCTACCACACTGGTACACAAGACATATATAAGAGGAATAGGAAAGGAAAATCCTGCTGCTGATGTTACCTAGTTTGGTAACGAAACGTTCAGAAGCTAAATTGAAACAAGCTTGGAGAGCAAATCACTGCCAAAATATCTCTACCTTGTTTAGATAATCCTTCTATCTATACCAGAACTTGCTCCAGAGATGGACCTTTGGATTAGTTTCTGTGGATTTCTCTGGCATATGACCCTTTCTTTGGAACTGTATCCAGCCAATATTTATTGTTACCCATGCAAGAATTGTGCTCTGCCTTGATTTATGACTCTTCAGGAATGCTTACATCTCTGTATTTACTGTAATTGACAATTAAAAAAATCAATTAAATCTACAGATTTGTAAATTGCTATTTTCTGTCAAAGCTTTAAATAGGGTGGGTGGTGTCCTGTGGCAAGGGCTGATCTCCAAACTATATGGAACAGTACCATAAAGTGGAAAGAAATTTCATACAAAGCAAGGTCTATAGTCTTCAATGTCCTCTATGATGTCAAAATCTTCCGTGAGGACCTAGCATGACTGGATTAATTTTCAAGAAAGTGCTGAGCAAATTGAATCACTACAGAAAACAGGAGGCCTCCAAAAGAATGGAGGGTGTGCCAGGATGTATTTGGCAGCAAGTGCAGCTGGTCACTGTAGATGGCTTGAGACAATTGACTGAGTCAAGGCATAAACTGAATTATTATAAGTAAACCAACCATTGATGAGGTCAATTGCCTTATAGGCAGTTTAGATTTAACTGTTGGCAATGGAAAGACAAAGATATTTTTAACAGCTAATAATTAAAAACAAGTTTGCCCAAGAATTAAATACTTGAGAGAAATTAAATGATTCCTAATTTTAGGAGCAGAGCGGGGGGAATAAAATTAGCCATCTTAGAAAAGTGGTCAACTACATCAAGATTGGACCAAGGAAACACATGTCCCAGAGCCACTGTGAGGAAAGGAGATGTAATAGTCAGTTTGTTGATGAGAGGTTTAACATGGTGATAAGAATAAAGACAGGTCAGGGGTGGTATTCACTTACCTTCCCTACCGGTTCGCACACGCCTCATCCACGCATGTGCAAAGGCTTCTGCGCATAGCATCAAAAATGCAACATGCTTATGTCCGGGCGGGTGGGCAGGGCCACCCGCAGTCAACGCTACTGGTTCGCCCGATCCGGATAGAACTGGCTGAATACCACCACTGAGACAGACCATAACATCCGTTCAAATGCAAGGCCACCAAAGATAGAAAAGGAAATCATTGTTTTAAGTACTTGTAAATTTATAGACAAAAAGATATAGTGACAGAGTTGCCAGACATTTATTCAAGAAAAGTGAGAGTGTATAGTTAATCATAATAATGCAATTCTCTACATTTCAAGAAAAAGAGAGCAGATAAAAGCAGGTTAGCCATCCAAACCAAATCTGCACTATGGGTCTTGTTTATTCCTGGTTTTAAACAGGTAGAAAGTCTTCCTACTGGTCTGAAGAATCTCACAGGGAGATGAGTTTAAATGTTAACAGTTGAGCAATATATGGACACAAAAAGGAGATTGATTTTAGGGGGGGCGGAATAATTCTACCTACATCATAAAATATCTGCCTGATTGTTTTGCATGCTAAAAATGTAAGATACACAAAAGTTAAAACAAAAAGAAACTGTGGCCACATGAACTAGTGCTGTGTGAATCGGTGAGACATTTATATTCCAAATTCTTATGGTCAATCTGAATCTAAATTGGGTGTTTTGCCATTTCAAGGAGATATCAGTGCTGTAAAACTTTTTTAATGTTCCAAAACTCCTTGTTAAAGCATCTTTTTAGCTAAAAAGGTTCCCCAGAAGAGTGTATAGGAAGGAAGCTTCTCTCGGATTCTAGAACAAGTTTTGCTAAAAAAAAAAAAAATCAGAAAGTAGCTTTTACAATGAAGAGACAATATCTGGATGACAAAGGATGGATTGATTAATAAGTGCCTTTGTAAGTAAAATAATTTACTCTTAGGTCAGTAATGTGGTTAGGAGAGCAAAATTAGAAAAATAAATGAATATAGGCAAAGTCCAAACAATGTTCTCTCTCCCCCCTCAAAAAAAACACGCACACAATAGTGGAAACATATGAATTGCTTTTGACAAAATGTAATATTTATTTATTTATTTGTTTGTTTATTTATTTATTATTTAATCATATGAATGATGTTACATTAGCCAGGAGATTACAATGCCAAAACAGAGTAGTAGTTTGACTGCCTGATAGCCTGTTCAGTTCATGCTTGGGTGCTTTCCAAGGTGCACCACAGTGGGTAAGCTAGTTAGACACCAGAAAAAAAGACGAATGGCATCCTGCAGCATTATTCAGGATCTTCTCCCTTCACCAAAGTCACCTTGAAAATGGGTGTCACATCTGGGAAGGTCCAGTACCAGCAGGGTTCTGATTGTCTGCACAAAGCACTAACTCATCTTCCCATTCAGGTGGTACCTATTTATATACTCACATAGAACATGCTTTCAAACTGCTACGGTAGGTGGGCAAAAACTGAGACAAATATCTCCATGTGGCACTAGGATTCAAACTCTGGAGTACAGACCCTGTCCAGCATCCTTAAACCACGGAGCCACCACATCTCTAGTAGCTCATATAATTCAATACAATAGATTAAAAACATTTTATTTAACTTAATAGAATGATTGTAATCACAAAGAATTTCTAAATTTGTTTCAGTGTGGAAAGCAGGATCCTCAGAATAAATAAACAAACAGTCCAAGTGAACTCCCCCCCCCCAAAATCAGTCAAAAAATCATGAAAAACATGCAGTCTTCATAAATCAAGAAGGCTGAGAGATTGGACACTAATTGGAATACAATATTTAAATTTCCCCTAACAAGTATTAAAGAAAGTTGAATATTTGAGACCCTATTTCAGGAGAATCCAATTGCAAACTCCCCAAGAGCTAATATAGTAAAATTGTGTGCTTTTTCTTAACTGTTTCAAGAGCTTGAATGTGGGAGGAAGATGGTAGCCATTTTCATGCTTATTGAATTCAGAAGCCAGTAATAAATGAACTACACATAGAGAACCATTGACTAGAATAAAAAACATTTGGCCGTGGACGGGGCCAGCAAAGTCGGCGTGTAGCCGGGACCCCTTTAAACAAAAAATATAGCCATGCTGATGAGGAAGTAGAGTAGGCTGTACCTCATAGATAAACTTTTAGACTGTGTTATTTTTGTAATGGACAATAGTATTTTACAGGAAACTATGCATCAGAAATGAGATAGATAACACTGAACGTATGGTGAACAGAGGTAGGAGAAAATATGTTTTCCACTTTAAAACATCCAGAATAGTTCATATATTTTGAAGCAAGGCAGAAAGGAGTTGCTACTATAGATTCTGAGAGGGAGATTGAGAGCCATAAAGGTGTGAATTTTGCAAGCCAGGGAATTAATGTTTGGACCAATGCATATGTGATTCGTAAGGTTGAAGTCAATACATTCACAATACTATTTGTTGGATAGTGGGTAGAGATGACAGGAGACAGACTTCCAAAGCAGCTCTTTATTTCAGCTCTTGTATCAGCAACCAGCAAAGAGCAGTCTGACAGCTTGCCCTTTTATAGGGAGCTGTCAGACAGACCAGCCAATAGCGTTTGAGCTTTTTCCCGCTCAAACGCTGGACCTGGTTGGAACCATGCTACACAGTTGAAACAGTTAGAACATAACACCCCTCCCCTCCTGGATGGAGCTGTCCAGCATACGTAATCACGCAGGTAGGCGGGGCGTTTTGGAGCCCTACTAGACCTGCGCAATTCAGTTGGTGGTGAGGCAGCGGCCTGTGCGGACAGGTCTGCTGCCGCTCCGGGGCTCGAGCNTTGGAGCCCTTGCGCAATTCAGTTGGTGGTGAGGCAGCGGCCTGTGCGGACAGGTCTGCTGCCGCTCCGGGGCTCGAGCATGGAAGCTCCTGGAAGTTACTGGGTGTGGCCTCCACGGCCGAAGGGACCGAGGGACCGGT
>QLTV01003975.1:1608807-1631848 GCA_003457575.1 Thermophis baileyi
GAAGTTGGACATCGCGGCAGAGAGAAGGCAGAAAAGCAGCTGCCTGGCTGGTTGGAATCGCTGAAGAAGCAGTCACGGTTCTCCTGAACCCAAGCCCTCGTCGCCACTGTTGGATAGTGGGTAGAGATGACAGGAGACAGACTTCCAAAGCAGCTCTTTATTTCAGCTCTTGTATCAGCAACCAGCAAAGAGCAGTCTGACAGCTTGCCCTTTTATAGGGAGCTGTCAGACAGACCAGCCAATAGCGTTTGAGCTTTTTCCCGCTCAAACGCTGGACCTGGTTGGAACCATGCTACACAGTTGAAACAGTTAGAACATAACACTATTTGCAAATTTAATGGGGAGCTCAAAATGTTGCAAGTTTTCTAAAGATTGTAAATGATAAATAGAAGTCCATCTTGTTCTGTGATTACTCTTGAATGTGAAAACAAGACAGCGCTAGTCTCAATCTACACAGTACATTCAACAGCCGGAATAAATAGAGCATATTTGCATGAGATGGAGAATTCAGTGAAGTTGTTTACAGTACCAGAGTAGGAGCGTCCACAGGAGAGAGTGAAAAAGTTAAAATGTTTAGCTGTGCCCCTGCAGTGAAAGTTCCAGCTGACTTTATAGGTATTGTAAAAAGGAATAGGGCTTGGACAGCATGAGCACAGCCATCATGCCTTTTTTGTCTCCCACTAGACTACCTGCACTGCAGTTGTAGTTCTAAACCTATATGCTTTTATAGGTTTATTAGTGTTTTCTTATTTACAGAAAAGAAATTAAGTTTCTCTGTATGTCACACTGTTACTGGAAAAAAAATTCCAGGTCCTCTAGCCAATGGGTTTCTGGAAGCTAAAACAGATTAATTTCTTGACAGGCCAAAGCTGGAATGTTTAGAGCAGCTGCAAGAGGCTTAGGAGGGATCCTCCCTAACTCATTGGGCTGTAAAAGTGACAGTGGGAGGACTGTACTTTCAGACTTTCAAAGTAGCTTTATAGTAAAGTAGAATTAGCTCATCTGGTCATGTTTTCCATCTGGTCTGCCTGCAAAGGCTGACATATGTACATCACTTCAACTTTTCTCTTGCAAATAGGACAGCTCTGCTAGCTTCTAGCTGTAGGAATTCAATTTCTATAGTTTATGATAAATGATAAGAGGCAGGAAATAGCAGAAGAATATAGTAATGTTTTCTTTTCCTGCTATACCCTGCCAAAGTTCTTCCATCAAAACTTCAGCATATTTGAAGTCTTTGGGATTCTCTGACAAATGAGTTTGTCCTATATTTCATTTGATGATATCTCTTTAAAGTTTAAATCTCCTTCATTCCAGCTTACATCAAACTAACAATTTTAAATTAGCAATATATTCTTGCAAGGAGAGCTAGTCTGTTGGAGGAGATGGATATCATGGTTGCAATCAGGTCAGCCACTTCATTGAAGTTAGCCCTTAGGATAGGTAGGTAGGGTAAAAGTATCACAAAAATTGGTGTATTTGTCTAAGTCTGGACTGTTCTGCCTAAGAAGAGGGATTGGGCATTTTGTAACTCCCTTTGTTATTATGTTATAAACCATAATCAGTCCATGAGAAAATGCTCCAGTTTTAGGGAGAGCTATAATTTACACTGAGTAACATAAATTTATTAGAATTTCTGTCAAGCTTGGTAGTATATGGCTGCTAAATCGTTGACTGAGGCAGCTATGGTATCCACTGGCTATGGGATTCTGCCATATTTAGCTGGCTCATTGTCTGAGTGAACTGGTCTACCTTCTTTCCACTTGTTTATGATATTGGAACAAAGCATTAATAAGTAATTTCACAGTAAACGGAGTTCTAAGATCATCTGTGGCCACTGTTTAATTTTAGAGTTGGACTGCAGGCTCTTACCATGGTATTGAGAATAGTCCATCTGTTTTAAGAGTCAGAGACGTATCTTCTATGTCTCTTTAATGTTTCAGTCTGGCCTGCATCAATTTCAGCACATATACCTGGATTATAATTGTAGAATCAGACATCATTCAGTGTGGACATGCTCTATATGAATAATCCAGTTTACGAATGTTAACAAAAGTATCTCTAGATCTACATCATATTTCTATGTATGACTATATTCTCTTAATGTGTATAAAAGCTATACCCAGATGTTTTTATAGCATTTCTCTCAATGTTATACTTATTGGGAGGGGGGAACCTTCTGCTGTTGATAATTATTTGGAAAATTTGAGATGTTTCAATTATGCAATCAATTCTTATCCAAACATTCTGAACGCAACTCCCTAAGACTAGATGGGAACCCCTTCCCCACAACAGTTCAGATAAGTCAACAATTCAGCTCTAATAAATATATCCAGAGATACATTTATAGATAATGTTGGAAAAGTAGTTTAGCAAGACTTTCAGAACCAAAGGTTTTTTTATCACATATTGAATGCAGATATTTCACAACATAGATAATCTAAAATACATTTTATTATGTTCACTAAAAAAAGTGTATGCTTTAAATCCGTGAGTTTTCTGTGAAACCCTTCACCTGCTTGAAATTGTAGTATCCACTAATCTTAAGAGTCCTAATAAGTCTTTCATACAGGCAAGTATTACTAAAAATTATATTCTTTTCAAACAATCCCCAACTGCAAAATTGCTGAAAAGCAGATTTCAATTACTATGCTCTACACTCCCCCTTTATATGTACCCCCAATGTACCTTGAAAATTTAGTTTTAGCAACATCATAAGGTAGACAGATTGCCATGAGGAAAATCTGCAGTGAAAGGTCTGAGGTGTGAAGTAGTTGGAAGCCAGAAAAGCAGAAATGATCACTCCAAGATTCTTTAGGGCCAGGAAGAAAAAACACAATGCCAATCTTGAGCAAATTAGAAAACCATAAATTTCAGATGCCACATAGCTTTGTCTAGATATAAAACTTCCCCTAGTATTTACTATGTGAGGTATGATTATTTGCATTTCAAGTGCCCCTTTCCCCACACCAGTTTCAGTCCCTTAAATGTGTCAGTTGCCAGTCTGAAATGTCAAAGTCTGGAATATATTACTTTCCCAGGCTATCAGTATTCTTAATATGCTTACTTACAATTATAATGACCAGAAATAGAATTTCTTGTACTTGGCATTCTGCCACTATAGCATTCAAGACAGGCAATACAAGAAGGAAGTAATCAAGGGAGGGATATATATTTGGATATGTTTAAGGCTGGATACATTCCAGATATTCTGGTGGTTGAAACTAGAGATTTTAAAGATAATGCAATGTTTTATAATATCACAGAAATATTATGGTATGTTCTGCCATTTTTTTTCATGTAGTAGACTGAGTTACAGTTAATATTTTGATTGCATGTTCATACAGTAGCTTAATATGATTTTTTCTTTTGGCAAAAGAAGGGGGTTGTAACAGGTGTTCTTAAAATTATACCTGGAGGTTCTATGAACAAAGCTTATGCTTCTTTGTTCATCATGTACCCGAACATAAACAAAACTTACCGTTCTCAGGGCAAGATAAATTTCTATTAAGAGACAGGTACTGTAATTATGAATCCTGGCACCATTGCTAGTTTTTTCTTTCTCAGTTCTCTCTGTATGCATTTTGTAATAATCTTTCATCAATTGATGTTAGTCATGCCAAACCTTTTTCCTACAGGTTTTCTCTTAAGTCTCATTCTCTTTTGACCCACAAACAGTAGGAGCCCAATGCCATATGACTTTGGAGGGTCATCGCCAGCCCTAGATCAACACTGCAGTTGGAGTCCTGAAGAATTAGACATTAAAATTATATTTTAAAAATGGAATACTCAAGAGAATGGGTGAACTTACTCCTCCAAGAAACTGTTCAGCCCAACTACTCATTGGCTAGCACACAATGTGTTAGGCTTGGATAGAACTCTCCCACTGTAAGCCCCAAGGTAGAAATAAAGTGTTCTTGCTCTGTTTACTTAGAGATGACCAAGAAATATGTGACTTTTTAGAGAATTCTCTTTCCAGCAGCCTGCAATTTCCTTGGCTTTCTATGCTTCAATAAATTTCAGTTGAGCTTTTTCAAATTAGGAAGTATGGGAATCCAAGAGCTTCTGAGTGAATGAAAGGTATGCGACAGAGGAAAGATCAGTTCACCAAAAGCTCAACAGAAATTCTGAAACATTTCTCAAGTTTTAAAGAATCTCCACTTGTAGAGAAGAAAAAAAATCTTTTGAAAAATTGCAAGACAATTTCAGCAAATTATTTATAATGTTAATAATAATTTTTAATCTGGAAGAGAGTAGATTGATTCTCAGTATACCAACCATTTGGGAGATCAACATCTGGGATGATGGAACACATGAAACTAGTATGTGTAATTTCACTGAGCAATCCTCAGTAAATCACCATGGCTCAGTATTGAATTCATCTACCCTATCCCTTTCAGGATGGACAGCATCTGAAGATATACTATAAGAATACAGAACATTGCTTTCTGCTGAGTTACGTTTAGTAATCCATTGGTTAAACGCTGATTAATTATAAGGTTTCAAGGAGGAATTTTCTAACTGTATTTAGGATTACCAAGATTTGAACATGGAACTGTTGGCATCAAGAAACAAATGTCGAGAAACAAATCCTATATTTAAGTTCTGAATGGATGTTAACTAATAACAGATGGGTTATTACTTGCTATAAATGCAAAAGAATTTTGTTGTTATGTTGTGCATAAATTAGTTAGTTGAAGACATAAGCTTGCATTCATGAAAATTTGGATATAAGATTAAGAGCACTTCTATCAAGGTTTATATCCTAAAAGAGTTATAAATAAAATGCTAACCAAACACTGAATAAAAATGGTGGAACAAAGATAATCTGAAGATTCCTTATTGCTTAGATTAATGCTACTATTCAGTATCACAAATTTCTATTTTTATTTATGAAACTAATTAGTCATTCCCAATAAACTGTGACCGCTTAGTAAGTTACTCAGAAAATTCCAAGCAAAAAACATGACATCCCTAGTGAGTCCCATTATTACAGTGGAGATACTTATTTCTTACAAATGTCTTTGGGGGGGGGGAGATGGAAATGTGTTGGTGTTTATTACATGAAGCAAGAGTTGTATAAGATAGTAATATGTCATGTTGGTTACATGTTCTAATGAAAAATGTCAATATCTGGAAACATTTGTTATGTGCTGTTTCTCATACTTTTCAAGTTCTTAGTGCCTTAATGGCATGTAAAATAACTCTTGGTGGTTAACCTTGTTACTTCAGACAAGTTACAAAGCATGACATTAGCAAAAGAACTGTCATGTACTTTAAAACCAGAGAGGAAGAAGATAAGAGATTTAAAGATTTAAAGGTAAGCTACATGCCTTATCCAGAGATTAAACAGGAATTTTTGAGGGAAGAAAAGTGAGCACCGTGGGTTTGATATTATAGAGTAGAATAGCTTGTTTTCATTTGTTTAATATTATTTGCATGTTTTTATTTATCCATATCATTTTGAGAGGTAGCATTAGAGTATCTAAAATAAACATCAATAAAAAGACAAGAATCTTTTGAACGTTTTAATATTTATTTTATTGGTTATCATTTTTACATCTTTTTTGCTTATAATGCTGGGTCAATCACTATATCTTAGCCTATTTCAAAAAGTTATCCAGGATTCCTTGTTCAAATGAAGATCTAATCTTGGATTTATTCTGTTCCTGTCCAAAACCTCAACAACTAGTTCTGTTACATAAGTGAAAAAATATAGTTTGGAATTGTATTTCTTCTTGGCTCACACCATCCATCTATAAAAGATGGCTAATGGCAATCTGAAAGAATCATCACTTTCAGAAAATTAAAATAATTTTAAGAGAAAAACCTTAGAAAAGTGAGGACTGGGGTATTCATGGTCACAGAATGCGGAATATAGGAAAGCAGAGTTTAGAAGTAGTAGCCTTAAAAAGGATAATTACTAACACACAAAATTGATAGGGGTCTCAGTTTAGTGTATGAGTCACAATGTTAACATTATCATTAACACATTATAATTTTACTTTTTATCTCCAAAGGTATCTACTGCTCAAAGATTTAAGGTAGATGTTCTTTCACTTGACAATATCAGTATGGTACATTCACACAACCTTAAAATGGAACTGTATGTTTATTACAAAAGAACAATATAAATTTCACATTGCCCTGTTTGACTTTCAGGACTAATGTGGGCATTGTGATAGCAACTAAAAGGGAAAAAGTATAAGCAAGAGAATAATATTTAACAATTTGTTTATTACTTCTTTCCCTGCAAAAATCCTTTCAAAGGTTGTTTGTTTGCTTGGTTCTTTGACAAACTAGACTTGAAAACAACTCTGATGTGACAATATGTCAGCGGAAAAAAGGGACATTTGGAGAAAATGTTGGTAAACCCAGATTTGCAAATACATGTTGATACCTTTAGATACTGTATAATGTTGGTTACAATTTTGAAAATATCTTGGCATTCCCCCAATGCCAGAGATTTACAAAAGCTGATCTAACCCATATGAAAATCTATGGAAGTTCTTATTTTTGTTTCCAGCATGAAACCTTATTTTAAAAATACAAATAGCTAAACTGTTAAGGGTTAAAGCCAACTACTAATTACTATGCAAACTATATGAGGACAGTCTATTTAAAGTAATAATATTCTTATCAGTAACAAAGGTTGACATATAGTAAAAAATGTTTTACATGTTTCTTTGGACGTTTGTTTTCTATTTCAACTACTTCCAAATTGTGCTTATCTTTGTAAGACATTTGACCAACTCATAGCCCATGAGACACAGGTAGTGGTTAGCTGCTGGTTAGCTGCTTTCTACGTATGTGGCCTGGTAACTTTTAGGTCCGATGCTCATTTTTACCCATTTCCCATTACTTTCAATGGAGACCAGATTGCTATACTTCCAGTGCTGTAAATAGGAGAGAAATATTAACCTGATTAGAGTCAATATAGGTTTTTTTCCACCTGAAATATATCTTTATACAGTCTGGGATACAACTAATAATGTAAAGTTTTCATTATTGTAAAATACTAAGACACAAATTTAGCATTCATTGGACTAAATGCTTCATAGGGAGATTTATAAAATGAGATTTGAACTTGGCTTTGGCCAAAAATTAAGTTCCCATTGTATGTAATTCTTCAGCATCAAGAACAGAAGCTAAATTATAATAGTCACTTCATATTTTTTAGAACTTTTTTCAAGTGCTCACAATTGCACAATGTTTTTCTTTTTGGTAATGATTCAGCAATCTCCAAGGGGCTGGAAACTGAGATCAGTTATCCCAACATTTAAGAGATTAAAAAAAGGACTTTTTCATGCCAGACTTAATCGTTTGAAGCAAATTAGAAAGTGCAGAAAATTACCCTTGAAAATAACTTTAGGGTAATTGTGGAGAACCACACCCTCTTTTCACACCTTTTTAAATTTGAGTTATCACTGCAAATAATGCTACAATAGTAGTAACCTTGAGGGGAAATACTTGAAAGTGAGCCCATTAGCAAGACTATATTACACATTGTACAATGTCCATTGATGTAAAGAAACCACCAAGAAGATTGAGTCAAGATAAACATTATGAATAACTTTACAGCCTGAGGAATGAACAGCAAAATTAATCCAGTGTATTCAAATTTAAATAAAATTAATTCTGTTAAGAAACTGTAGCTGAACTAGATTATTCTGACTTTTTGAATAAAAAAAGCATGATGCATTTCTTCCACTCCAATTATTTCCACAAGTGGAAGGGCTACACCCCTTACTCATTACAGTTTCCCTTGTACCCCCTCACAACTGTTCTATGTGTACAAACTTCGCATGTTAAACAATATTTGGATATTCTATATTAGCAAACTGGGTATTTAAACAAAATGATAAAACTGACAGATCAGCATGTATCATTAGATTGGGTTTTTAAGCCCAATGTCGAAATAATGCATTTTTCCTCTCAGACTTTATAGAATTAAAAATACATTGTTCTGATATTAAGATAAGAATTTTGCTGCTACACACATATTCTGTGTGATAACCTAGTCTCAAAATAATTGCACACATACAAAAAGCTTTCACTATTATGTTTTAGGTTAAAAAGAAACATGCTTTTACAACCAAAATAAAGAACTCTTTCAAATCTCTTGTAAAGTAAGATACATCTAGAAGAGTATGGAGATTTATCACAATCTTATAAAAGCTTATGCAGAATTTGCAGCAGATGTTTTTTCTTTCCACCCTAGGAAAGAGACATCTGCCATTACCCAGGATTGAACTCTCAACCTTCTAAGTGGGAGGCAAAGCATCTTTACTACTAGGCCACTATGCCGCTCTCATAGAAGCCAGGATTTACCAACCATTAATAGATTTATAGGCTGCCAATAAATCTAAGATCAGGAGAACAATAGCCCATAAACAATAGAACATTTTCCATGAACAATGTGTTATAGCAAAGAAATTCTCATAGATTACTCTTGTATCAATAACTTGTCCCTTCATGATAAATATTTTGATATACAAATGATTCCCTGATTCTTTTTAATATTTAGAAAAATCCAACATGAGAACAGTTGTTTTTCTAGCATGATATCCTATTTGCATTTTTAAAAGTTAAAATAACTGAATAATTCATCCAAGTTGAATCTGTCTGTCCAATGATATCTATTAAGGAGGACTTGTTGAGAATTCCAATTCTGAAGAAATGTCACCGACAGAGATCACATATTCAAATCTTCTCAGCAACGCCCCGCCCCCTTAGACCAGTATTTCTCAACCTTAATAACTTTAAGATCTGTGGATTACAATTCCCAGAATCTCCTATTTTCAAAGAATTGTGGAATCATGGCTTTGCAGAACAGCATATGGAGATGACTAAAGATCTGCTGCTCAAATGAGTGATACATTAAAATGTTCTTGCTGTATTGATTATACTATTGATATTCTAGATTTAAAGTTTAAGTTAATTGAAAGCCATTTGAAACCTTCAGAAATAGTTATATATAAGCCAAAATGATAAAAGAAATGCATAAATAAAGTAATATTCATAGTAATGGATGCCCAAGATGGAAATACTTACTGATTACAGTGTGTTCATGATGAATTCATCCTTTAAAATTTTTCCAAAAGTTCTGGTCATATGTGCCATGTCAACTCTTAAAAATTGGTCAAATTCTATCACAGTTGCTTCCATCATTTGATTGTCTGAAACAATTAACAGGTGAGAATGGGGCAGTCTGTAGACAAACGGAACAAAACCCATTTTATCTTATGGTATTTTCTGAGGCTATCTGAACTTGGAGTATTAACTGGAAAATTTTGATGTAGTGTTGTAAAAATGCTATCTGGATAGTATCCTTGCTTATCTTTTCTTTGATCAAAGCTTGGTGATGATTTTGGTAATGGTTGCACTGAATCACTGATATGTAGGAACAGGCTCTTCTACTTAAAAAGATAAACAGCAAGATGTAAAAATTTTAAGGTAAAACTTGGAAGGTAGGAAACAAAACCTTTAATGTAGGTTACCAACTTTTCATTTAATAAGGCTTACAAAGGATCAATGCTGTACCAGCAGGATTTGAGGGGTTTTTAGTTACACAAATGATGATGTGGCCAGTTCTGTCTTTCAATAAATAAGGACAAGTCCCCAAGCTCAGCTCTATTAGGAGTTGAAATAAAGTTTGCAAAATTAATATTAATATTATTAGTAGAATATAAAGATGCTGAGATATTCTGAATAAACATAATTGAAATATTGCAGAAATACCATGGTTGATAATGGTTTTGTTACGGGTAGATATCTTTTATTTTTACAGCTCTTACCTTTAAGTATTATGTTCTCATAAATAAACTTTATCCCAAGTACCTGTAATTACTGCTCATGTTAATATTAATATACAGATACAGAGAAAGGAGACTGTGTCCTTCAATATTTGTGCTGATAGAAATGCTAGAAGATCTCTATCATAACAATACTCCCTTGTTCCCAAGTTCATTATAGTCACTTATATTGTTACTGTAAATCTTTCTAATGCCCCCATTGCCTCACTACAAAGAACATTTTTATAATGAGGGGTGGGGTATTAAAAAAGCAAACTCCATTCTTTACTAAATTATATTTTTAGTATCAGCACCATGGTGATTAAATCATAATAAAGCTTTTTAAAAAATCATGTGAACATTCATCTGTAGTAGGTATCTATGTAAAAGAAAGAAAGCTGCTTCAGGGCATTTGCTAAGCTTCTTTGCTTTGTCCATCAGTTTCTATTCTATGACCATCCTGAAAGATTTATGCTCTGTGTTTTAAGAGTGTGTTATTAAATAGCTTTGCAGAATTAAAAAAAACATTAAAATTTAAATATAACTTTTTAAAATGTGTGTTGGACCTTTGTGTCGTTCAAAAGAGGTCAAGTTCAAGACACTTATGAAAAGACTACATCCAGAGAGACTACAAGAGAAAGACTATTAGCTTTGCTCCACTTTTCTCTACCATTCTTTGATAATAAAATGATGTTATGAGCAGCGAGAGCAGCAGTGGAAGGAGAGACAAAAAGTAGAGAAGATCCTATTGACATTTTAGTTCTGAGGCAACAAGTCTTTACTTAGGAGTAAGTCCCATCATATTCATTGCTTCTTGTTTCTGAAAAAGAAATTTGGAGGAACAATTTTATTATTCAAATGGGTAAGACAGCTTTTAGCCGTTTTAAATTTTAATTGTGGTATATTCACAATAATCTGTTGAGCAACGTTATAGCCACGAATGGTAGGTATTTAAGAGATACTTAGTCTTTTCAAACTACAGCTCCCACAATTCCATGCTGTTATGGGCATGGGTGATAGGAAATGAAATATTAAACATCTGGAGGATAATAGTCTATCTGAGAAGGTATATTACCATGTCCAAAGATATTGCTTTCTTGAGCCAAGTAATAATTACATTTCATGAATAGAGGATTATGTAAGAATTTCAAACTTTTCAACTATGTAATTGAGAATACATCTAAGTACTCAGTTACAATCATAGATAGTATATGCTTATCTTATTCTCCCTTCACACACACCCAACAATCTTCAGAAGCAAAAAGTTAATTGACAGGTTCGCTTAAAAGTGCTTTAGTACAATGGTTCTTCCTCCCTTGGTAAGTTATTATTATGGGGAAAATGCTGTATACAGTAACTGCTACACCAAATATTACTGAGTTAACCTGAACATTCACTATCTGGAGAAATCACATAGGCCCCATCCATATTTTTATACCTTATCCTACATATAAAACTACTGCCAAGGAAATCTGACTTTATATTGATTACTTAAATATTTTTGTGACAGAACAATTTTTGTACAAGGTAGTCCAGAAGTAATACCTATTCCAAAAAATTCTGCTATTTCATAACTTATCTAAGTGCAACTCTGAAATTAATCTCCATATTGGGGTTGGGTCCAGGTTACTTGAGGAACTGTCTCACCCCACTGGGACTGGCATGTGCCACCTGCACTGGCAGAAAAAACAAGCTGTGGGTCCCGGTCAAGAAATTCCCATTGGCGGGGCCCAAAGGGGCCTCCTCTGCCATGGTGCCTGACTTTTGGAACATCTTACCCCCTGAAGTGAGATTGATGCCCATCCTTCTGCCTTCTGCAAGAGCCTGAAGACCTGACTTTGCCAGATGGCTTGAGGCCCCAATGGGGGTCTATCATACTGGAAGTGGTTAATGAAATAAGAGGCAATGCTCCTCCTCCACATATCCTGCTTCCTCCCCATCTTTTAATTATAATTTTATTTTATTGTAATTTCCATTTTTATTGTTTTAGAAATATTTATGTTTTATGATTTTAAAGCTTTTAATCCTGTAAATCACCTAGAATCACTTCAAAATGAGCTGGACAGTAAGTAATAAACAAAACAAAACAAAACAAAACAAAACAAATAAAACAAAATATTCCTATGTATTACTTGAAGTTACCATGGTGAATATGGCAAACACATGGTCTTATTTGGATTCCCACAACTTTCTCTAGAAAGCATAGTCTATTATTAAATGTCTATGGAAATTCTCAGTCATCCAGGTCATGGTTGTCTCAAAGATACTTTTTGAAAAATGCACCTTTGAGATAGTTTATTATTACTTTTATTTTTTTATTGTTACATGTATTTCTCTTAGCTTAGGATTTTACACTATATATTTGTTATGTGTTGCTTTGGTACATGAGTCCTTGGAAGATCAGTTAACAAGACTCTCTGTGAGAAGCAATAGGCATTTCTTCTGACCACAGTATCAGATAGAATTAAATCCAACTAGCACTAGAATTGCATACCCCTAGTTGCTTTCCAATGAAATGAAATATACATGTCTTCACCAGTGCTAAAGTAAAATACCACTGCCATTCCAATTAATTTTCTACATGTAAAATGGGAGGGTACCATATTGCTTTAGGTAGTAAACAGTTTTCCTGAGTGGCCCAGATCCAGAATCATAATTTTGAAATATTTAATATAGTTGGGTTCCAGGTAGTCTTAGTGACAATCTTGCTATCACAAAACAGTGAGTTTGTAACCTTGTGGGATGAGCTGCTATTAAAAATAAGCTGTGAAATGCTCATTTCCTTGTAACCATCCCTATCAAAGAGCCGAGGTGGCGCAGTGGTTAGAGTGCAGTACTGCAGGCTACTTCAGCTGACTGTTCAGCAGTTCAGCGGTTCAAATCTCACCGGCTCAAGGTTGACTCAGCCTTCCATCCTTCCAAGGTGGGTAAAATGAGGACCCAGATTGTTGGGGGCAATATGCTGACTCTGTGAACCGCTTAGAGAGTGCTGTAAAGCACTGTAAAGCGGTATATAAGTCTAAGTGCTATTGCTATTGCTATCATTTTCCCAAACATTCTGAATGTACATACATTTCTCTATGTAATTTCCTGGAAGTAAACAGAACATATTTCATTTCATAGTAAAATCATCTCCTCCTCTCAAAATATAATATTTGAGTAGTGATTTGAGACACTGAAATCACTGTTGCCAGTTTCTCAACCATGTCCTCAGATGAACATAAGCACAATGCACATATATATCTTTGCAAATTAGTACCCCATAATGAATTATATACAGCAAGGTAATTTGGCTGCAGTTAGAGAAAAACTTCAGATAAGGAAAACTTGACTAGATCTGTGAAATGGGAGGCTAAGATTAATCAGAACGTGGCCCTAATTTTCAAATATATCCATATGCTTTCTTCCCTCAAAGTTAATACCTATCATCAACTTTCTTAAAACACATTTTAATTCACAAACTAATAAGAGAGTTCTAATCCAAATAAATGTTTCATCCTATACAGTGAGAAATGCACTGAACAGCTTTGCAACTTTGGGTTGGAAAGAAAGAAGAGTTTTTCTTCAGGTGAAATTCAACTTCCCTAAAACCCAGTTAAGAAACAATCAGTCCAGCCATGTCAGAGTTTAAATGGACAATAAACTGATTTCATGAAAAGATTTGCACACAATTTGTAAATATAAATTTAAATTCATAAATCATAAATTTAAAAAACATAAATCAAATAACATTTAATAATGATTTAGCTAGGCTTCAGAATAAAATGTTGTATTACCCAAACTTACATTGTTTGATATTTCAGAATAATAATTTTATCTTTTTCCACGGCACTATAAAGGATGGACTCGGGACAAAATTCAGATTAAGGTATATTCAATGGACTTTAGTATGTACTTATGTATTCCTGTATACGGTTCTTCAGTTCTTAACTTAATACAGAAAAAAAGTCTCCACCTTGAAGATACTGACTTAAAAACAATGTTCCTTACTGGGAGTTTTCTAAATAAAAATACAATATTCCAATATTCCAACCTAACGTAAAAATTCAACACGCCCATTCTTAGAATGTAACGTTAAACAAATGGGACAAACTCTGTTTATGGTCAAAACGTTTCATAAAAGTTTAATAGAAACTTTTTGAAAACCATCATGGTATATAGAGGTTAAGATGCTGAACTAGAAACAAGGAAACTAGGTTCTAGTCCCGTGATGGTGAACCTATGGCACGCATGCAAGAGGTGGCATACAGAGCCCTCTCTGTAGGCACGCGCGCCATTGCCAGCTGCTCTTCCTGGTTCCGTTGTGCGCATGCGTGCCGGACAGCTATTCTCTTCTAGGTTCTGGCATGCGCATGCACGCCGGAACCTGAAAGAGAGCAGCTGTCTGGTGCGCATGCGCGTGACGGAACCCAGAAGAGCAGCTGGCCACCACGCGCATGCGCACCGGCCAGCTGCTTTCTTCCGAGTTCCGGCACGCACGCTCACGCTCCAATTTCGGCACTCAGTGTCGAAAAGGTTAACCATCACTGTTCTAGTCCTTCTTAGGCATGGAAGCTAATCTGATGACCAGTTCTAATCAGTATCAGAGTTGGCTTATTGCTTCATCAATTGATAAGCTTCACTAAGAACAATATATTTATTAAACAAATTCATAGGGCAGAACAATTCACACAGAGATAACTCTGGGTGATTGACAATATTAAAAATCCACAACATAAAAACCTTCTCATAATGAATATTTTATTGTACTCTTAAGACCAGATATAAACGTAACCTTCTCATAAAAAAGTTTAAAACAGAACATAAATGTTCACATTCTATGACCCATTCATAAATTTAAAAACATTAGCAAGCAGGCTTACTATAGATACAATGAATTAAATAAAGGTTAAGAATCAGACCAGGATATTTGCAGATATCAGTTAATTAGTTTAAATTTTTCATAACCAGAATACCAGTGTCCCAAATTGTTAGGTAACAACCAATTTTTTTTAATTCTGCAAATATATGTAAATTTAGTCACAATAAATAAATATTATCTTTTTAGATTTAAAAAGTCATTTTTCCTTGAAAGCACTTCACCCAGCCCTCACCTGAAAAAGCAAAGCTCTCTTCAAACTACGTAAACACATTATTAAAGCCAGCTAATTATGCTTTTCCAAAATAAACACTAAAGATGCCTGAAACCAACAGCTTTACTGTTGCCTTTTATTTCAATGTTCTCTTCATTCTTGCCACTTAATACTTATTTGTGGTAGCAGCTGGTAAGCCTACTCAATAGCTGCAGAACTTCTTTTGATCAACATCTATAGATATAATGCAGTCTAGGCCTAGTGAAACAGAATGAATTCTAATATGTCATTGGCTTTTTAAACCTATATTTGTAATACAGGCACTCTTTTGCAACTGAATGGCTCTGAAGATTAATACGTGTGCAAAGGCTCTTTTTCATTTCAGTTACTACTAGATCAAATAAAAGAACCCATCAGGAATAACTAGCAGTTATTGCTTCTTAATGAATGTGAAAAGTTAGCTGATTTCAGTTCAGTAAATACTGAAAGAAGTTTCATTACTACTGAAGCACTTTCAGCTTATTTTAAACTATTGAGGGTCATATCTACACCATAAATGAATTAACAGTAATATTTTCCCTTCTGTTCCTTCTGCACATTGCAATGGTAAAGAGAATTGTAATTAATGAGAAAGCATAAGATATCTAGCAGATTACTTTCAGAAACCCAATACAATTCCTGTTTTCCAGGTTCCTTGTGAGAAGCAATGCCAGAAGTTAGTAGTGTAGATGACTCATGGCTAGACTTTTAATTTCAATTACTGTACTGCATATTTCAGTGAGATGTCTCTTAACTTTTTATAATTATCAGTAAATTAATACCATTAGTTTTTTCAAGGGAAGTTAACAAATGAAACTGTGTTTTAACCTGACCCCCGACAGACATTTCCATCTATTTATTTCGCTGCCAATCATAGCACAAGTTGCATTATAAAGACAAGAACATGAACACTGAAACAAGAATATGAAAAAATAACTTTAAAATCCATTCAATTTTCAACTACTGCTCCATAAAAGAATCTTGAGCTATAACCTACCACATGCAAAACCAGTCAAACGGGCTCCTGCTTTCTCAATTTAAACTGCACTGAATCCAAATGTTAATATCTAATAATATCGTTTTGAGTGAACTTCCAGTGACCCTCCAATTCCAGGAAAATTCCAGAGCTCACATACTGTACAGGATTTAAACAAAGTTGCAGAAACAGTTATTGAACACAGGGATCATTTACAAACATTTTCATTTAGCACCTTATAATTATAATAATTTAACAAAAGACATGATTCCTCCAAAATGAGCCCAAGAAAACACCTTAATTGCTTAAACAGAAGCATTTTTCTGAGCCAGAGGACTTACTGGAGCCTAAATGATCATTTCTGAATGTTTAGGGTTGACAGTACCATACCCTATCCCCTCTGCTTCCTGAATTCCTGGTGGGCTAATGAAGGTGAACTGGTTTCACGATATTGCTCCCAGCACAGCTCTGAGCATTTATGATATCATCAGCCACAGCACAGAAAGCACGGATTCATGAACTCAGCATCTGGCAGATAAGCAAAAGAGAAGTTGATTTTCCAGAATATCCTTCCGTTCCATTCTCCAACCTTATTATAAAATTATAATGACACACCTTGTACTTTCTAGTTATATATTCATACAGACACTACTATATTATATGGTGTCTCAGCATAAAGCATTCAAACACATTAGATAAAGTTTATTCCTTTTTTGCAAATACAAATAATACCATGTACTTAATGCAATGGATTTATTTACAAAAATATAATTTTAATCACTGAGCTATTTTCCTTATTCCTTTGATTAGGATAATATTTACAACAGGTAGAAAAACAATGCAATGCTTTAGAAATACACAGATACAAACCATTTAGAAAAATATACCCTCCATCATATGTAAGAATGTCCTTTCTACTCTTGGAAAGTTTTGACTAACACGGGAATAAAAAGGATGCTTCAAACACTGCTCACAAAATATAACTTGTCAATATATGCTCTTAACAATGAGGACAGGCAATTTGTTAAGACTAAAAATAAGAGGAAAGATTTTCAGGATTTTGTTATTTTAATCCTGTGCATTCTATGGTTTTCCTGCATCTGCATAGAAGTGCTGCAGATTTACAATGGTGTATACAATATGTTTCATTTATTTAACCTTGAGTTTATATTTTACTTCTTTGCCAAGGAATGACATTTAATACAGTTAACAAATGCAAAATATATTAAAGAAAACATCTTAAAATAACATTAGTCTAAGCACAAAGATTCTCCATTCTCTTTCAAAATGTATTCAGACATTATTTGTTCTTTATACTGGGGTTGTTGGTAGGGGGTGAATAGGAAGCATGAATAGATCTCCCTTTCCTCTGGCATTCATCTATAATCAGAGTAAGCATGCCCAAGCATGCCTATAACAATTAAGTATGCCATGTCTTAGGTAACACTATGTTCAAACAAGGCTTAAGATATGGAGCAATTGTAATGCTCCAGATCCTTTAACTATTTTTCATGGATTACAAATCAGTTTATTCTTCTGAGGTATTCATAAAAAGGATGGCTTTCAAGTCATTGCTTTAACCTTGGTTAAGAGATATGCCCCTAAGAAGAAGCAGCATCAGGGTTAGGGTTAGAGATGTTAACCAACATCCACTCTTAACCAGGATTCTGAAATCAAGTCTTGAAACTAATGGAGAACTCCATTTAAATGCAATAGGGAGTCTTATTGTCTTTCATTGTAGTTAAGTTTTCATGAAAATATTATTGATATAAATATTATTTTGACCAACTAATGAAAATTAGTATCATTCCTATCAGAAAGACAACCCAATCTATGTTTCATTAGGGATTTGAACAGTACATACTTATTAGTGCCAAACTGATTTCTTTTGAAAGCTAAATTTGATTTTATGTAGTAAATTATTGAAATTTGCATCTAAAAATAGATGAGTATGGAGGATCCATTAATTCAATTACTAATCAATCATGAGTCAAGGGAAATTTTGGGCAATCTGGTCAGATTTTCTTGAATTGTATTCTAAAGGAAATAAATTTAATAGCACATTTAATAAACAATTTTAAGGCAGTTGTTGAAGAGAATCCAGAAGCTGCAACTGGTGCAAAGTGTGGCAGTGGGAGCAGTTATGTGCACTCCAAGAATAGCACGTTACACTTCTGCACCATGTGCTGCATTAGTTATGGTTTTGCTTCTGGGTTCAATTCAAAATGCTGGTTATCACCTTTAAACCCCTACATGGCTTGGGGCTGAGTTATTTGAGGGCCTCTTCCTTAAATTACATCCATCAGCTCTGACAGAAAATGTATGTTAAAAGTCCTGTCTATTAAGGAGTTTTGTCTGATGGATCTAGGAGAGCCTTTTCTGCTTGGCACTTGCATCATCTCCCTTGAGGTTAAACTGGCCCCAACATTATTGGCCTTTAGGAGGGCCCTAATAACATGGTTTTTTAATCAGACGCAGGAATCCCATGGTGGTATGGAGCAATACGATGACTGTATTGTTTATTGATTGTTTATTGATTCTCCTGTATGTTACATTTTATAATTAATTATTTTTAAATTGTTTTACTTTGTTTCAACTGTTACTTTTTGTTATTTATTTATATGTATTTTGATTTTTGTTTTTAATTTTACGAGCCACACATATGAGATGGGCAATTAATATTTGTATAATATCCTACTCAATGTATTTTTCTTTAATTACTATTGTTATTTTCCTTTGGGGGCAATAAATAAAAAAATTGCATGCATTTTATTATGCACAAGAAATCTCAAATGTTTTTAGAGGATTGATAAAAAGTTTTCCGTAATGAAGGAAACATCTTTGTATACTTTCCATTGTGTTAAAATACTACCTGAAAGAGGATCCGGTTAAAACAAACATGGACAAAGTTACCAAAAATCTCAAAGTACATGAAAACAATATTATATACAGTATTTATTTTAGAATAATGACCTGAATTAGAATAATTTCATTTGAAAATGTGTATTATATATTCCTCATCAGAAAGCTGGTCAGTAAGAAAGTATACAATCTATATGTATATGTGGTTTCTGGATCTTAAAATAATTAACTACGGTACAGGGGTGGGTTCTGGATCCTTTTGCTGCCGGTTTGCTCAGAGTTGCGGCGTGCGTGCTTGCACAGCAATCAAAAAATAGCTTCTGCGCATGCGCAAAGCAAAATCAAAGATGGCGGCACCCATGGAGACACCGACAGAACTGGCTCCGTGACGTCATCGCCGAGTTACTAACGGTTCTAAAGAACCGGTTAGAACTGGTAGGAACCCACCTCTGCTACGGTAGTATGATTCATATATAATTATCATTTTCCAGTAATTTCTATGTTGCACAGCACTAATCACTCTTAAATCAACAATCTCAAAATTCAAAAAGGAAGTGTATATATCAAGTGTGTTCCTTGTTTAGAAAGAGCAAAATGGGCAAATTTTGTTTAGCTCATATAGAACTATTCATATATAGTAGATTGTTTAATACAATCTTCCCCACTGAAATTAGTGAGACTATTTGATTGCTACATGATTTAGGATTAAAATATAGTCTAAATACTGCATTAATAAAATAATCACTTCTAAAAGTATAATAAAATATATTCAGTCAAGAAATTATTTGAGTTAACCTTTAAAATGGAAATATCAGTTCACTCAGTGATATGTTAGCATTTAATGGTCAGTCTGTCTAGAGATGTAAAAGAGTTTACAAAGGAAGGCATTCATTAACAAAAATGTTATTCACTGAATGGTGTCTATTTTGATAATGAAAGGAATGAAGGGAAAAAATATGGCAACGTGATGCTGGACTAGAGCAAGGAAACCCAGTTTTTTGTCTTCACATATACATGGAAGCCAGTTGGGTGATTTTGGGCTAGTGTACTAGCATGAACCAGATCAGGCGATAGATTTTATTTTAATCTAGAAACTTCAATGAAGAGGGCTTCATTCTGAATATTGTGCATATTCAAGTCAATAAAATAGTTATTTATATATAGGGTGTGGATTGATGTACACATGCATGAGGAGTGATGAAAAATCACTGATCCGTTATGTATAAACAATAAACTGTTTTTCTATCAAGTTATTAGCAGTAATTAAATTTACATTTGAAACCATCTGCTAAAAGAACAGGAAGTACTTTCTTTGATACTTTATGTATAGAAAAACTGAACAATAGGAGTTCCAGGTTAAGTCTGTTTCTTGTTTTAGATTAGCTTTAATGCCATTGTTTATGGTAGAAAATAAAACATGCGTAGTAAAATTCATTGTTTATTTTTTTGCCAAAAATAAGGATGGCTCTATATATTACAATACCCAAGGTTATAATCCTCCAAACATTTTCTCCGTGTAGTTATTGATTTTGAAATTGTTTATAATACGGATTTTAAGGAATATGGTTAGTCATGTTCTTCTGCTAGAGACAATTACAATTCAGAATAATTATTCCTATTGTATGAATAATGGTATTAAGCCATATTAAACATAAATTCCTTCTGGGAAATTTAAACTTTTATTAATGATTAGCAAACAGTAGACAAGAGTAGCTTGTTGTGATTCAGTCTGTCCAGAGTAGTCAGGCCTGATACAGAGGCCTGCATAATCTATCATGCCTTATGTACTTTGAATTACTCTTGAGAAATAGTTGCTATGCTCCTTTATTCATTCATACTATAAATGCAATAGCAGAATAATATACTGACACAAAAATTTGTAAAAGGCAGAGACAATCACAGAAAATCTGGAATTGGATCGCCCAGTGTGGCTGTTTGGAAAGCTATCTGGTTCCAACAACATCAACTTGTGCCCCCAATTCAAGATGACATTTGAAAAAATGAAACTTCCTGCCTATCATTGATCAGTTTGAAAAACCCACAAATAGCTATAGCCCTTATTACAGCCTGCCTTGATCTATAAACTCCTTCCCTAAATAGTATGGATTTCAGCTTCCAGAATTCTCAGCAATACCAAGTTGACTGAAAATTTGGGAAACTTGGTGCATCCTTTTGGAGTGCCTCCAAACTGGATTAATAAACTCTTCTCCTTTTTTTTTTTTTTAAAGAGAGATATTAGGGAACTGATTCTTTTAAACTCATTTGTTTAAGAGCATATAATTCACAAAAATAGAACAGCTTTGTAGATGAAGAGTAATGCAAGATTATACCCTCCCAACATTCCTATTATTCCTACTCATCCTTGTGATTAGAATGCATCATTTTCTGTGATTAGAAAATAGCTTGGTCAATCACTCAGCCTCTATTCATTTCTTCCCCATTCTCACTTTTCTAGAATTTTATAGAAAAACAAAAGTAATGTGGGAGGTAGACATACTATATTTGATTTTTTTCAGTGCTCTAAAATACAAGAAGCATATGAAGCTTAAAAATAGTGTCATTTTAGTTCTGATTACTTTGGTGGTATCCTACTATTAAGCAGAGCTAAAAAATCTGTCTAAACTGGTTTGATTCCATTTTGGATTAATTCAGATCTGACTCATCCCTAGCAAACATATTTCAATGTTCATGTAAAATTTTTATGTAAAAAATTTGGCTTCTATTGCTATTTGATCATATTACAGTTTTGGTGGTTTGCCTATAATGTAAGAAAGGCCCAAACTATCAAAAGGACAGCATGGTCTAACAATGACAACTGGCAACTGTTTTATAATGATACACTATAACTACATACTGTAGTATTATATACTGGACTGCATCTATATTATTCCCATACATAGCCCTCAAGAGCAGCTTGGTCCATTATAATGTGGAACTTGACAAACAGTGGAACCTCCTGATGACATATTTTTATTCATCCAGATTGGCAATCAAGGATAGGCCTTCAACAACAAATACTTAGAAACCATAAATCATTTCTCTCAAAACTATAAAGAAATCTGAGTAGTTTAAGTGCAAGACTGCTTTTCCTATGAGAATGGGTTATATAATAGATCAGAGAAGTCAGGAAACTAGTATAGGTACAATAGGTAAGAAGTATGCAGACTTAACTATTTTGTAAAGATAATGTAAGGATGAGGATTCACCTTGGATTTGGACTGAGCCAACTAGATCAGGATTGTAGCATTTTTAATGTTCTACTTGAATAAGTAAAACAACTTAATGTTTGGTGAGTACAGTCTGTTAATGCCCACATGATATATTTTGGGTGAGGCATATAAATTATGTTATGTAATCTTTAGTTTTATGTCTCTTTCTGTGAATTAATTATTATTATAATTAATATTTTTTAAAAAGCAAGAGTTACACCAAGTTATTAAGAAAAGGTGTGCCCTCATAATCATTGCATAGACATCATTATCATGTTAAAAGACGTCTACAGATGTATCTGTAGTTAAGATTAATACATAATATAGAAATTAGGAAAATGCAAAAAGGAATACTCTCGATTTACACTAGATATTGAATGCCCAAAAGCAATCTTTGGTGTGGGGTTCCATTTCCAGATTCACTTTCCAGGTACACTGTTTATTTACTATTAAGGCAGGGCTTTATTTTCTAAAGAAAAAGATATTTAAACTCTTGTCTTTGAGTTATGGTTACAAAAAAGATACACTGCAAGAAGGAATCTACTGTGACTCTCCAAAGACAAGAACCAAGAGCGAGCCACCCAATTGCTGAGGCATATCATCTCAATAAGCTTACAAAGTAATACTGCACAGCATAAAGCTTGCACAAAAAGCTTTTCAAAGCCCAGTATTTTAATTAATGGATAATATGAGTTGGCTTCTATCATAGTCAATCCAAATTTCAAAGAGACGCCACTAAATTTGTTTCTGGTATACAGCCTTTGGTCCTCCCTCTTTTCTCACTTCCTAGCCCTTTTTAGCCTATCCCTTTGCTCCTGAACGCAGGTCTCCGAGGTTGAAGGATGGATTCTTTTCCTCTGTCCCTTTGGAGAAAGGGCTGCTAGCTTGACAGGTGGGGAACGAGTCCAAGCGCTTGATATCTCCTCGATTCCCGCTGAGCTTTAAAATATTGATCACCTTTGTTAAATCCCTTTTTCGAAGACTGTCCTGTTCGCTTTTTTTCCCCCATCCCCTCCGTCGCCTTTCCTGGGGTTGGAAGTGAGCAGCAGCTGAACAACCAAGCATGTGGTGTATAAATATTGGAATAAACGG
>QLTV01003975.1:1631973-1653165 GCA_003457575.1 Thermophis baileyi
TGTGGGAATATAATAGCATTTAAAACAACAACAACAACACAAGCCAACAACAGTGATTAGCTCCTACCCGTCGCACAGGGACTGGGAGGGAACTGTTGTGTGTCTCACCTGACTTCCTTCTTCCCCGGGGCGGCGAGGGAGGCAGCGAGAGGCGCGCACATACCACTCTTCCCAACCAAAAGCAGCCTCCCCCCCCCTCCAAAAAAACAAGCCCTTAAAGGCGAGAAGGGAGAAGAAATGGGAGGCGCAAGCGGGCACGAGAGAAGAAAGAAAAGACTACCACTCTATTAATAACAAAAATAACCGGCCGGTAGAAGCGAGCCGGCCGCCCTCCCGCCAGCCTTCTTCAACCCTTCGCCTTTCGCTCCTTGGAACCCGCGCGCAGCTTCTTCCTTCGCGCTAGCCCAGCGACTTGCAGCGGCGGCGGTAGCGGCTTGTCTCGGCTCGGTTCCTACACCAGCGCGGGAAAGTCTCCGCAAGGGGGAGAGCCAGTGAGCCCAGACGGCTCAAGCCGAGCCTTTTTCTGCTTTGCTCCAGCTCCGAAGGAGGAAGAAGGGAGAAAAAGAAGGAAAAGAAAAGGAACGCACCCAACAAACGAACGCCAAGAGATCCCGCGGACAGGACTGAGAATTGCAGAAAGAAGACGGAAGCCGCGCTTTTTGGGCAGTTCGTTGGCCCTGGTGTGTGGCAAGAGGGTGGAAAAGGCAGGCGGGCGCCGCCTTCTCGTCGTCGTCTTCTTCCTTTCCTCAGTCACCGCCTGCCAGGCAGTTCAGAAGTGGGGGAGGGGGGAGGGAGGGAGGGAGGGTGGCTGTGTGTGGGCCCCCTCCTCCTCCTCCTTCCTTCCTTTAAACGCCCACTCCTGATGGGTGAAAAGGCAACTTGAAGTTCAGTGCAATTAACTTCGCCGGCGCCTGGGAAGCTGAAGGTGTCGCCCAGCCTCGCCCGCCCTCTCGCCGCGCTCTCATGAGTAAGTTGGTCTTCTTCTACCTCTTCCCCCCTCCCCATCCCGCCTTCGTTTTAGTTATGCTGCACCGACCGGTCACTCCCGTTTAACACCTACTTTTAAGTTTTTTAGGAACTTATTGTTGCGGACAGTCCATTTTGGTCGGCGACTGACAAAGCGTGGAAATCCGATTGGGGGGGGGGGATGTGGATTTCTCTAATATTTGTTCTGAGCTGTCGGGATCGGCTCTTAAGACGAATCCTCCTAGCCTCCTCTTTCTTTATTTCCAGTAAAGGGAAACTCTACTACAATAGCTTGGTCTGGTGGAAAGCGGCTTGCAGACGCGCAAACACCTGCTTCGCGCTCCCTCGTCTTGCAGCCGCCTCCCAAGCCAAGAAGTTTGCAGGCGAGGTCCTTGGCAAGTTTGCTTGGCTCCGCCGTTCATTGTAACTCAGAAGTTTAGCTCAGTTCATAAGTTTCAAGCCCGGTGCCCCCGGGGATGGAGGACGAAGGGGGGTGGGAAAGCGCGGGCGGGATGCTTGCGGGTGGGAGGAAAAATGGTGCGGGGAGGAGCGGGACAGTGAAGGGGGGGGGGCGTCAACGCGGCGACGCACTTCGTTCTGCCACCGCGTCGTGAAAATGAGGGAGTTTTAAAAGATTTCTATCTCGGCGGTTTGTATGACGGGGAAAGGATGTATCATGCAATATCGGGCAGAGATCGATTCGGGGTGTCTGTTGGCAGAAACGGGCTGGGGCTTTGCTGGGGAGCAGAGAAGGAGGGCATTTGGCCTGCCATTGACCTCCAGAAGGCGGCTCCTCATACAGGTGTATCTCCCTCTCTCCGCGTGAGGTCCTCCTTTCGCTCTCACAGTCCTGCCTCTTTTTTGCAGGAGGGGGAGCCCGGTGGTCTCCCAGGAGCTAAAAAGGAAATGCAGTTTCCTTTTGATGCTAACCTGTAGCAAAGCTGGTGCTGGGAGATCACTGAAGGGGCAGCTGGATTGCTTGCCTCTGTGGAAATGTTTCTGCAAAGTTACTCGGTATGTGGGCCCTTTTTTTTTCGGCGGCGTTTGACCACGTGGAAATAGAACTGTTGCTGACATACATTATTAAATCGTATCGGTTGTGTTATCTAGAGTCTGTGCCAAAGTTTGGCGTGCTTGTCAAAGCTTCTTACATTTTTGTCCCTCTGAAAAGCTTTGGCAACTTTTGAGATCCGTCTCTGAAAAGCTTTGGCAATGACAGCTAATGTGCCTGAGTTAAAATGTCTATTTTAGTGAAGAAGCCTTTTGCCTTATTGAAAGCTGTGATTAGTAGCTTTCGGTGTATTGACAGATTATTTTAAGATAACTCTTTTATTCAACCTTGCTTTATTTTATAGGCAAAGTATGAAAAAACATCTAGAATATAAGAGTGGAGAACTGGGACTTCTATTGCTATGCCTTTTTGAAGGATCTAATTTAGAAGCCACTCTTTATATTTTCATAATATTATTTAGGTCTAGTACATTCATATACTTCTGCTCCAGACTGCTGGCAGAAATTAGCAAAGAGGCTTACATTTTTGACAAATGTGCAGACAAGAATATCATTAATCGATGTTTTAAATCTTAACAACCTAAGCATCTGTTACAAAACAAATTTAATACATTTACTCTGTTTTTCTCACATTGTTAAGAAAGGTTATACTATGTGTAAAATTTCAATTTTAGTTGGCAAAAGGGTATTTCACTGTTCTTCAGGAGTGTTTACAGCAGTCACCAGATATGGAAGACTTAATTGTAGCACTCTCTTAAATAAAAAAGAAAGGAATCAATATTAACATAACTCAGAAGCACAGTATACCTCACTAAGTTTAGGCATAGCATAAATTTTGCTTTCTAAATGTCTGCCAGCATTCACACGAGTTGGAAGACATCGTGACAGACAAAGACAGACAAAGCAAACATGTAAGAAAATATTTTGGAATTAGAATACACTGTAAATATATTTAGCAGTTTGTACCTTATGAAGTAATATAGTTTACAGAAATCAATGGCTTATAAATGGAAAAGATCTCAAAAGATATTTGCTTTATATATTCTAATAAAAACTAGAATGGAAAAACAATATAAAAATCTGTAATATTGTTTTTTCTTTTCTTTCTGGGAAATTAAAATATGTAACTAGTTATATGTACTAATACCTGTTTCTTAGTGATAAAACATGTAAATGAAATGGGCCTAAAAGAGAAAGTTTCCATTTTCATGCATAGATCTTTTAAACTGCATTGTAATTTCTTATGGGAATCTTCTTACAACTGCATAATTTAGAATAATTTCAGAATTCTACCTGTTCCCTAAGGTATATTAATTTAATAGAGAACATATGCCACTTTATTCCAATTCTGAACTGGAGTTTGATGTAGAAAAATTATTTTGGCATTCAATTTGTGTTAAGACTTATGCTAGATAAGTAAGCAAAAACTATATATAACATTAAAAATGTCATTCATTATTAAATGCCTCATGATAACTATGTGGCTCCAAATCACGTAAGTACAAGGAAATTCCATCCAGTATTTCAAATCCAAAAATGAATACTTTTGCAAACCTTAAAAGAATCTGAAAATTAAATTTTCATAATTCTATTTAATGCAATGCTCAAGAAAATTTGGCCTAGCTTATGTGATTAATCTATGACATTGTAAAATAATTTAGCTATATCTATATTAATAACAATAATAGAGATAGTTATTCTAGTATGAATATATATATGCTGTACAAAATGCACCCACGTCCCTAGAGTCCAGTCTGGTCTGACAAGAGTGCTGTATAAATTTTTCAAAAATGTCTTCACTGATATGTAACGATAGTTGAATTTTCTGTGTATTATTATAGATTTTTAGTTTCCATTAAAAATCCTAACTGCTAAATCATACGTTCTCTACAGTACGAGGGTCACCAAATACTTATATATTTAAGTCACCATCAAATGTTTAACCTCCTTCACAGCCAGGTAATCTGGAATTGTTTTTCCCTCTCTCATGTTTAGTTATATATTAGTATCTATTTTTGATTGGTGAAGCAATAGAAGTAAGGGTATCTTTGTAAAAAGAATCTTATTTGTTACTTCTATTAACATTCATGACTAACCAGGTATTGAGTTGAGAACCAAGAGCGGTGTTTTGCTTAATTAAATTATGATACTTGGTTTCTAAAGAGAATCCTCATCTGTAGATTATATGATTTTATTATTTTTGTCCACCTGTATGTGTTTCTGATTTGTAACATTTCCATAAATGGGCTTGATTTCTAGAATACAAGAGAGTATCTTCTGTCAAGTATAAATATGATTTTACTATAATGGGCACAGGATCTTGGTCATCTTGTTCTGTTTTAGGAATGAACACTTCTGATTTAAAGTCATTATGCATCTAGTCTTTATTTATCTTACATTAAACTGACAGAGCATCAATCACAGGAAAAATATTACTTTCCTGAAGTAAATACCAGTTTATAAGTGAGTGCATGTGTATTTATATCCCTGTCTCCACTAAATAATGGCTCTGTCTCCTTTTTAATATCTACCTGGCAGTATTAACCATGGCAACTAAGTCTTCCTTGTTAGCATACAGAAAAAAGTTTTGCTATTTGTACCAGGAGTAACTTAAAGAAAGATTCCATGGGAATCTGTTTTAAGGAAACAATATCTAAGTGGTGAATCTTAAGAAAAATAACATGACTAGCAAGTTGCACAGTATCTGTTTGAGCTGCTGAAGATAGGGGCAGAAGCATATTATTAATAACTGAAAGCACATATGTGTAAGTGAGGAAAAATGTTCAGCAAATCTGTCATCATGAAGTTCAATGCATTTTAAATAAAAATGCCACTTAAAATAAAGTTAGTGCAGTTTGCAAAAGCTATTTACAAAGCTAGGTTTCTACATTAAGTTAAATTTTATTTTGAAATTTGAGTTTGTGTTTGGTATAAAATACGATTAAATCTATTCCTATTGTAGCACATATAATGAAACCATCCTACAGGATAAGATAGATTGCTCTTGCCGAGTTTGTAGATTCTATATAATGTATTTCATCTTTAGAATTGCAAAACAAATTTAGATTTCATTTACAATTGGAAATATCATTTAGTATTAATTTGTTGACATTATGATTAAGTATTTTTTAAAAAGTACTGTGTGATCAGTGTTCATGCATATTAACATATCATCTTAAAACATTTAAGCCTTTTAATAAGATTACTTCGGTAGTGTTCAATAACAAGCAGCCTATTGTCATCTATCTACCCATTTTTTTAAAAAAAAGTTACAATGACTATTACCTTCAGCTTCCAAAATGTAAAAGCTAAAATCCAAATAGCCAAAATATCATCCAACCATACCTACTTGCCTACTTATCTGTGTACCAGTTTATCTATCTTAGTATTTATCTGCTGTATACTTGTTTGGACACTTCAATTCCGGGGCATGGTATGTTGAATATGTTCACAGCAGCAGATTTGCATGTAAAATCTAATGTTATCACCTATCATCAAAACTTCAGATTATCAGTGCATTGATAATGTTGTTCACAAAGCAGTCTATATGTGTTAATAATTCACAACAATACATTGAGCACAATAAAAAATGTCAACCAGAATTCTATCCACAGGACACCCACTGCATACTTATCCTCCAAATAAGATGGAAATATATTATTCCAAGCTTCAGATTTCCACTTTCTCTAATTAATGTATGCTATAACCTAACTTTAAGAATTCTGTATCAAGGATTCGTTTTTTATCTGGCACACTAAGGTTTACCTATAAACCTTGAGCTGAGTAGCAAAAGTTTCCCAGATTTCCATTTTGTTTATTGACGTGCAACAGTTCTTAATATCTTTAAAAAATAAACTGAGTTTCACACTTTAATCATTTAAATAAGTATACACTAAGATGTCCATTTCACTTATGATAATTCTTAGTAAATAAATATTTTATTTTCAAGTAGATTAAATGCAGCTTCTAAAATAAATCATATGCTTGATATTTTTTCCTTCCCTCTTGCAAGATGATCTTAGCATCAACAACAACAAAAATTAACTGCAAGTTATTGTTACAACAAATATAGAAATAAAAGCCAGCATCAAAAGATTTTTCTTGCAACTGAAAATAATATTTCGCAATAGTTAGACTATGGAAAGGCAATGTTCTTAGTGCAATTATATATGAGGAAAAATTCTTGCCAGAAATCAATATAAACATTAACAGAACAGGTTTTAGCATTTCAAATTATAAAATAGAAACTAATAAATATGCTTATGATTGAAAGAAGTTTGTGCTTCAATACATAAACATTATCTAGCTTTCAAATGTAAAAAAAAAATGTGCTTTTCTTAGAATTCAGTGGCTTGAATTTATCCTTTATTATAAGCCTTTTAAATATGACCTTATGACCAGTATTCTACATAGTTTTTGACTGATATCTCTTGACTTGTGTAATATGTGGCTTGTGGCTTCACACTGGGAATGGAAACCTACCTAGAATGTGAATTAGTGGAGCATTAAGGGTAGCATGTACTGATATGCTGGAGTGGAGGTGATACTTTTATAATGTAACATTATGGAAAGTTTTTATGATACTATAAGGCATTGATATATGTACCATTGTACATCTCTAACATATGATCACATATAAAAATAAGATTACAATTAATACTCCACAAAGTATAACACATTTCTGTTTTAACTTAAAGGCTGAAGTTTAAAAATTATAATAGTCATATAGCATAGTATACATTACTACTATCTGACTTAGTACTTTTTTTCTCAATTTGTGTTTAACTATGATAGTGTACCATAATATGGTTTCCATGGTTCTTATACCACATAACTGAACTATTGCTTTCTACAAATGGTCATGCAACCATTTTAAAGATAATAGATCTGCAATACTTTTCTAGGAATAGGAGGCACTGATTCAAGGAAATGTATTTTTGAGGTGAGTTCCATTGTTTTATTATAAGGCTGAAGACCTAGGTTGCATAGAATGTTTTCTAGTTAAATAAAATTAAAGTGTGTCTATATGCTATTTTGCTTGTGAAACACCCTCTTTTTGCCTTTTTTTCTCTTTTGAGATCACAGAGAGCCATTTATAATTGAGAAGTATCTAGGATACATATGATTTTCACAGGAATTTCTCATATGCAAAAAAGGTTCTTTTTATAGTCTGTAATCTTGGATATTTCATTTAACATTTGTGTACCCGTAACATGACATTTAATACAGTAGATATGCTTGTGAGAATTTGAAACATCAACATCAATAAAACAGTTTTAGTGTTACTTTAGGACTATCCGTCTTTTCAGTCTTGTAAAAGGATGAATAGGGCAAACGTTTTGCACAGTATTATACTTTTGAAGAATAAATCTTTAAAAATAGCAATATTATAATTTTTCCACCTAACATTCTAGGACCTTTTCCTCATTACTTACTATACTGCAGTTCCCAAACCATCTCTTAGAATAGGTTCAACTCAGGTGAACTTTGCGGAAAAGTAATATATATTGTACATATTGGTTACTGAAATTAGACCTTGATGATTGTGCTTATAAATGAATAAGATATAGATTTAGCCATATACTTTGAAGCTATAATTATTTGTAAATTTTCTTATATGCACTGTACCTTTTTCATAAATCTACTGAATCTTTATAGAAAACTTCATAGAGTTTATAAAAAAATTCTTTATAGAATTTTTCAGATTGCATGTATTATGAACAGAGGGCTCATTTTGATTTACGTATCTACTATAGTATTTAAATCTATCTAGGAACAAAATTTTCCTGTGAACTTTATAAAGCAAGAACTATTTATTTACTGTCTATTATTTAGGATTCTTGAAATAAATTGCGTGCAACTGTATTAGTTTGATTCATTAAATTAATTTTTCTTTGGAGTCCCTAATGTAGAAAAATAGTTACGCAACTTTATATTAAAAAGGAATTAACTTGTGAGATATCTATTTTTGAGCACTTATTTCTTTGACCAGGCCTTCCCATTATGATTGTTGCACTAATTATATATGGTTTAGTAATTCTTCTCTCACCTGTTAAAAGTAATATTATTTTATATTGATTTTATATTATAGTTCAATTATATTAGAAAAAGTTTCACAATCTATAATAATGGAAAGTGGCATGCAAATATATTAAGCAAATATTGTACATCTAAACTTAACAAAACTTTTTTATATTAGTCTTGACATCTTTAAATGTCAGGATGTTTTGCTTATTGTTGCTTAGAACTGCAGAATCTGCAGTACTGCTGTATCCTGAAATAACTTTCTTTCTGTGATATGCAGACTTAAAAAGTTTCAGGCATTTAAAAAAATATATATTTTTAAGTTCTGTTTTCTTAATGACTTAACTTTTTTCTTTTCAACAAATTATTTTATCCATATTCTTAGGACTGGATTTAGCAACACAGTCCAAATAAGACAAAATAATGGTAATTTATCCTAATCTGGGTGTTATATATACATATATTGATGGAATGTAGCTTGTTTTGAATCTGCAGCCTTGATGTTATTCCGGGACAGGCATGGAAATAATTAGAAATGCTGTCAGCTTTGCGAGAGAATTGCATGCATTTCCCTGTCAACTGAACATCTCTGTGTTCAGTTTCACTGTGTGACTATTAAGTAAGGCATTTTTCTAAAAATATTGCCTTTGTAAAGTTTGAAAAATGGCTCAGCTGCTAATCAGGTGAGATCCGTGGCCTGTATTCTGAAGTGTGTGGGGTCTTCCTAGAATCTAGGCAGAGTACATAGTATGATTTCTTGTAACCGCATGGTTTCATTTCACTGAATTTGTAATTTCATTACTGATTATATATAAGCTGTTCATTCACTGAAGGGAGCTTGCTATTTTAAGTTTATCTTTCTAGTGTGCTTCAAAATACACTCTAAATTCTGTATCAGTTCCAAAATATTATCTTCTAGTCTAGAGATCTTTTAGGAAAAATTAACCCAACAGAATGGACTTCGTTCTTCTTTAGATGTAATAGATGCATCAAAATAGCTAACTATATTCATGGCATATAGAATACATGTTTCAAAAATCATTCTGTTGTATTTTCAGCCTGTGTTTCTTTAAAAATGCTGTCTCCTCTATTTGCCCTATTAATTGTTGATATGTTGCCATCCATGAGACAAAAATTAGAGCTGTAATTAAATAATCATGTGATGCTGCTTAGTGCCAGTGAAAGCAAACTCATTTTTTCAGACCCTGATGGTCACTGATTATTCTATTACTACTGACTTGCTTTATTTATTCATTTTTGTAAACAGGCATGTATGTTAACTACTTGACTTCCTTTTAAAATTAAAGAATTGACTAGTCATTCATAGAGACTTAAAGAAAACTTACATTTTCTGCTTTTGGTTACCTGATTGGGAGAACTACATTGGTGTTGTGGTTTATGTGCCATTTAATTTACACTGATGTTTGGCTGAGTTGGTTGTTTATGTGGATTGCCAGGAGAATTACAAAAGGCATAGGGTATTAAAATTCAGAAATGATTAAAATTGAAATAAAAGGATGCTGTTTCTTTGCCAGTATTCTGGCAGTCATAATGACACACAGAGATTAGTTTCCACCTTCATCTTTCCTTCTTTCTCATTTCCTCTTGTTTATTATTGACACATTTTCTCTTATGTTTTTTCCTTCTGATCTCTCTGTATCCTTCAGTTATTCCCACATTTTTATCTCTTTTTAGTATAGTGAGCTTCTTTAACCTTATTATTATAATAACATCATAGCTTATCAATATTTAATCTCCAGATATTTTGAGATTTCTTAAAACCTAGGTCATTTCTGTTAAATGAGGTGATGTTACTTTTTCTTACGTATCTTCTTTTTTTTTTTTGGCAGTTTAACTTGTAATGTTAAAACACATGTGTTAAGCTACTGCAGAAAAAAGGAAACTTACCAGTCATGGAATAATCAGTTATGCATGAATTCAAATTTAACAGATGGATGCTGGGAGTTAAAAATTTCTCATTTGGCTTCTTGCTTTTTTCCTGTTTGTACTACACCTGTCTCTTATGTACAGATAAACATCTAACATAGTTTACAGGGTTTTTAAAATATATAACTTAATATGTTTTATTGCAAAAAATAACTTATCTGTTCCTTACCTTATATATTTAAGAAATGTACATATTGCAAGTTTTGTTAAATGTTAGCTTGTGAAAATATAGCTTTTACAATGTGTTTAATTTCAAAGTTTAAATAATTTTTATCCAGTTTATTTATTCCAGTGGCAGTATTTTAGTTTGTATATATTGAAGAAAACATGTGCTTATGAAATTGTAATCTATATGCAATTTAGTCAAAGAAAAGCAGATACCAAAATGAAGTGGACTATTGTCTAAACTATCTTGTTCAAAAGAGAAATAATCTGCATTTTATCAGCCCATATAGCATAGTGAAAGAGACATCCTAAAGAATTTCTCTAGGTAGTTATATAGCATATCACACTTTAGAGTAGAAAATTCATGTCTAGAATGAAGATCTTTAAATATTCCATTTAATTGCATGATTTATTGTGAAACCTGTATGGATGTATATCTACAACAAATACCGTAATTATTTTGACATTCCCACCATGCATTTAAGGTTACTGTGTTAAATTAAAACACAAGGGAGAAATCTTCAGATATTGCTAAACCAGATACTGTCATAAATCCAGACAATGGTGAGGGAACCTTGAAATTTTAATTTGGCAGCATCTGTAGACTAGAAGTTCTCTAAATTTTCAAAGTCCAGAAAAGTATGACACGTTATTCTAGTATTTCTTTAGCTTGAGCAGCCTTAGAAGATTATCTATGCATCTGTTTTGATGTTATAAAAAAGAAAAAATCTTGTTTATCGAATTTTAAAACAATCAATTTTTGAAAATTCTCTCTTGCTTTAAATATAGACCAAAATACTATCATATGCACGTAAACTAAAATTCAGTAGGTTTTATTCCCTGGTAAAAATATTTTGTTCACTGCCTATGGACTATTTAGTTACTCTTACTCTTTTAATATGCCAATCAAAATACCAACAAATACATGGTATTGTTAAACAATACTTGTGGCTCGTTCAGTAATTTAAAATCAGGGAAGGCCTATTTGTGGGAAAATAGGCCTTCCCTCCAGGGCTATCTGTGGGAAAATGTGCCTTACGTTCACGCTTCGGCACATAAAATGGGTATATGTTAGGAAAACATATGTAGTGCTCATGTGGAGTTTTGAAGCCCAGTATAATTGAGCTTCAAAATTCCATATGAGCACTACATAGTTTTTCAGATTTTGTAGTCCAGACCTGGTACCCTGGTATAAGTTTAATGTACATTTTACATTGTAGTTATATGCCTTAAATATGTTGCAAAGTCTGAAAGGATTTTTATGGAAATAAGCGGTGGACATGCAGAATCAGTGTTATTGAGTAAAGTGTTAATTGATCAGTCTTAAGAGAAAAGCTAAACTTTGAAGAAACTAAAAATTATCCACCTTGGATATCCCATTTCTAATTACCTATCCAACTTAATTGCTATTCAGATCAGGTATTCTTCATCAGAATTAACTACTCCAAAACATTCTGCTATCATTATTAGCAGGCAATATTGTTAGAAGTAATATGTTGATGGAATAACAAATCATTAATTTATTTGATTATTGACCTAACAGTTTGATGCTTTAAAGCAAATAATAATTTTCGAACTGCTCTTGACAGGTATAAAACCTTTTTTTAAAAAAAAATACATGTGATCCATAAAAAGTTTTCAGGACACTTACTTACCATACCTCTTACAGTCTGTATTTTAACTGGTGTTTGCATTGGGCTCTAGTATGGGGAATTTAAAATTCCTCTCTCTGGAATGGTTTGTAATAGCTTAAAAGTAGGATGGATATTTTATTTAAATAATAATAATTAAAAGGAGAATCTCTTTTTTTTCAGCTTTTTCTTATGTACACTGCAGTTATACAGTTGCTACACAAAACATAATATTACTGCAATCTATTAGATATTCTATTTCAAGTGAGTATCAAAGAATCTGTTTTTAACTAATGTGTAAGTCTTTGTACTTGTACTCTCATGTACACACTGAATAAAAACTGATTTGTCCTGTTTAAGGATAAATTGTGCATAGTGTTACAATCTGGCTGTTCTGCTCCTTCAACATCCATTTTCTGTTTAATAAATCAAAAATTTGGAGAAAACTGCACATTTAACAGACATGTGCTTATTAATATGCTAATATAGAAAATATAGTACAAAGTACAGCGAAAGAACTCTCTTAGTTAAAAACTTGTACATACATAGCACCAGTGGACATACTGTCCTATTTAAAAAAAACTGCTTTAAATAGGATTTTAAAAAAACTGTAATAGGCAATCCATTCAATAAATAGTACATTATTAGGAATTATTTTCTTTTTTTAAAAAAAAAAGCAAATACTGTTGTTCCCTCCAATAAGTAATATCACTTTAAATACCTAATTAAATACCCTAAGCCATAATGCTGTTATCACAATAAATAGACTCTCTTATTGTGTCTTAGCATTGTGTTTAAAGAAGGATTATTTGGCAACTAATATTTAATATTTTGGTATAAACCCAGCATAAAAGTCTGAAGACAGATTAAATCAAGCAGGGAAAAAGCATGAATATGGTTTGCAGACTGAATATGGTTTGCAGGAAGGCTTACCTGCAAAGATTCTTCTTTTTTATCAATTCTGTCAATAAGCTGCCCCAGGTTATTCTTTTTCTCTTAATAGCTGATATGTATAAGAATTTTCCCCCAATCCCAAGAGTTTCAAATGTTTCCCACTAATATCAAAAATTATGCAAAGTGGCATTACCTGAAGGATTATTGTTGGAGAATGAACATTATGACATTTTAAGATGGCAGTGGAAGTTTTTGAAAAAAGTCACTGCTGGAGAGTATAAAGGACTAATCATTCCAAAAGCAGTTTCCCATGCTGCCAATATTACTGCGGTGCGGTCTACATAAGGCTCTCAGAAACTGCTATTGGTATAAAATGTGGCAGCTTGTATATTTAATATAGTTATTTCTTATTTTATAGATGGTTAGGGGACTCTGCAAATCTACAGAAATGAACATAGTACATATCCTACTTATAGCAATAGAAGGCGCTGCACTGAGAAGACATATCCTCATGACACCATCTTTCTTTCATCCCTTATCCACCAGTGAGGCTGTTTTGATTTTAAAGTAGTGTTTTTCCTCTTTTGTGGTCTTTGAGTGTAAATGAATAAAGTTTTCTCCTGACTCAAGACTTGATTTAGTGATTTAGGCTTCATCAATCAATGCCTGATACTTGTCCAGTTCCTACTGGCCCTTGTGGTGCTGTGCTAGAGCTTGTTCTTCATGGCCATCTTGGTTTAGGTTACCAGAAAGATTGGGTGCCTGGCTTCCACAGAGACATCTGCTTATTTAAAGACTGATTGGTGCTGCTTATTTAAACATATCTAATATTGGAAGAGAATTTAACACCAGAATTAGATGCATCTTAATGAAAAGTCAATGCAGTCTGGGAAAGAAAGCCTGATACTATTTTCTATTTTCAATTCTATCAATAAACCTGAGTCCCAATTGATAGGTTTGAAGGTAGAGTATGGTCCCAAGATGAAGCAGGAGGGAGCTTTCTGTATACATTATGCAAGCTTCCGGCTTTGCCTCACCCAGTACCTGTGCTCAACTAATTTGTCAGATAGACTAGTTTTGGATATGGGTTTACTAACCTCCAAGAACACCAGTTCAGAAATAGCATGACTTGTTACTTGGGCAACTTGAGAGGAAGCCTCCCTTCCAGCACATGCCTAGACCTACTGTGCTTTATTTTGAGAAATGATACTTAGTGATTTTTCTTGCCAGTTGGTGACAGCAGTTGGGAAGAGAAGGCAGCCATGCAAACCCACCAATTGTTACCTTTAAATGAGCAGATAGCGCTAACTATAGAACATTAGTTACTGTTGTTCCTGCAATGAAATAGATCTTGTCCACTGGGGCAGCACAAATTATTCAGACAATTTAAGGCATGGAAAAATGTACTGTACATTAATGTGGCCTTGAGGAAGAACCCTGTATTCATCAAAAGGAATATATTAGGTGGGAGAAAACACAAGATTTAAACATAGAATTGTTATGGATGAGAATATCAAAGTAATTTAGTATAGAGGCCATCCAGATGCAGTCCTGATGATCCTGATACAAATCCACAAGGTTATTTGAAAAAAAATTTTTTTGAGAGGACAATCAAAAAAGAGAATGAGAAAAATGAGTGATTCTTCCTTTAAATTCACAAACCAATTGAATATGTAGGCTGAAACCTTACATCCATGTATTTAACAGTAAAACCTTATATATTCTGTGGGACATATTCCTAAACATGTAATAAACTTTTTTAATTAAAGAAACAATTAAGGACATACCTGAATGCTAAAATATAAGTTCAGCGTATATTTACTTTATATTTACTTTCAAAATAGAGCAAATGAAATTGTGAAAGTTAACCATAAGAAAATATCAAATATATTGGGTATATCAAAATTAAATCACCATAAGTGAAACTAGAAAGCATATCACAGAATGACAGAAGAACAGAGAGGTTCACAGAAATAAAATGGAGTGACCGGTAATTCACATTATTAAAGAAACTATAAAAGGCTGTACCACTTCTTTTAAGAAAATAGAACAAAACCAAAAAATAAACGAAAAATAATAGGACAAGGAAGAAGAGGGGACAATAGTGAAAAAAATAACATTATTTTTGAAAATCATGAATCTTTTCCAAAATGGCTGGATAGCATCTTCCAGGAAAAAAATTAAACATTTTGGGGAACAATGGTGTTCAGTACTATTGTTAAGAAGCTTACTGTTTCTCAAAAATGTATTTATTTATATAAATTAACATGATATTTTTTAAAAAATTAAAACAATATGAAATGGACATTCTTTTAGTTCATATTTTTTCAATCCATATCATAATATATTCTGATAATCTTTTCACAAGATTGATTATGAATATGAGAGCATGTGCTTTTGTTTATTATTTTAAAAATGTTAACATAGTGAGGAATAAATATAATTTTCCAACAAGAATTGGAATGTTTATGCAAAGTAGGCTATTCTTTTGCTTCCCAAATTATAAACGATCTTCCCAAAATTATTTCTTCTTTCCCTGTTAGCCCAAGTTCAAAGACGACATAGCAAAATCCAATCCATCTTTTATTTGCTTCCATCTAATGGACATAATTTTACCAAACTAAAGCTATAACTATCTACCTACTAGATATATTTTAAGAGATTTTAGGGTGTGGTAACTCTGAACTCCTCCCCCCCCCCGGTCCTGTTCAGTTTAGGATTGTGTAGTGTCTTAATCTGGGCATCTCTCTGGGAAAGCTTTGTATTGCCAAATTTTCCCCCGTTGCTCCTGCAGATTTACATTCCATCACACTCCCCAATTACTAACTCAAATATATACCCTATGTATTATCTAATGTAAAAGATAACATTTGACTATGTAATTATCTTTCATGAGTAAATACTATGTTCTGTAAGAGTATGTTAAACAAAAAAACACTATAAATTGCCAATATGCAAGACATTAGTTGCTGTATTAATTGTTTTTCACTGATGGGTTTTTCATTGCTAACAACCAGGAAATCCACAAGCCGAAGACTAGAATAGGAAGTTGTAGAATATGCTAGAAGGCAGTAGCAACCTATCTTTAGATCATGCCAAGATTATTATACTGTTGTATTTATGTAATTTACTCAGAGTCAAGCTCAATATGAATATAATTTAACCTGCCCATAAATATCTATTTATGGTATATTTATAATTATTTGTATTGATACATTGTATGTTATCTATGTGCAATATTTTCAAATATGATAAACTCAAATAAAATGGAGTTTTATTAATGGTAAATGCAATGGGTACTATTCTGAATGGACAATACTATCATATTACCAAACTGCATTCTTGCATGAATGGAAAACCGTAAGTATCAGGGCTATGTGTAATTCCCCTCCCTTCTCTTTTCAGCCTTCAAATTTAAAATTTTGGTCTCATTATTTGGCCTGTTGTGTCCCTGCCCCATACGCTAATGCCCAGCCTGGACAGCAAAAGCCATGTCCTCAAAAAGTAATTAAGTATGGTTCTGGGCATCGAAAGTTGCCACTCCGTGCGTGGATTAGATATACCTAATTCAGTATATTCAATATACTGAATTTAGATTAAGTGCACATGCAATGAAATTGATAGAGGAGATGCCTGTCACTCCTTTTATACAACAGAAAACATTACACATAGGATCATATTTTTTTGCTTTTCAGGCCAAAATCAGTTAGGATTTGAAACATGATAATAAAAATTGCAATGAAAAAACCTGATACTAGAAATCCGGTCGTAGGCTAATAAAAATGTGCAAAAGGTCAATACAATTCAAACACACATAAGTTTTGATTGCTTTGTGCTAGTGTCGGCTGTTTCCTATTATATACAACCTTGCGTTTTGGTCTTGCCTATAGCTAAAAATAATTAAAGAAACAAAAAATTACAGGAAAACAATGAAATAATTGTTTGCTTTGTACCTTCCAACTAAAGTTCAAACTGAACTTGTTTTTTCTATGAAATCAAAACCTAACTTCTGTGCCTGATATTAGATACAAATACAAGGAATACAGGGGTCCACTCTCCTATACACACACGTACAGGAACACATGCATACAAAAAACAACAGTAACCACATTCCAATCATTAGTTAAATTTAATTCCTGCCATCATCATAAACCAGATCAGATTGTGTCTGGATCCAGATTGTACTCTGAAATCAACTAATTAATCAGCAATTAATTGCTGCTACTTTATACACATTTAGAGGCTTTAGACAAAGTGGAATACATGTTTCAGAAAAATAAACATTTAAGTTCATAACGCTTCACTTCAACTGATTTTAACATTGTTAAAATCTAATTGATTATATTAGTATTTTTGATTTGCAGAAATCTCTATTTCATGCTTTTGAAATATAGTAGGGCCAGTTAAGTTAAGGATCAGGTTTTAATTGCAGCTGATTATTAGAATACTCAATCAGTTTAAAGCTTGCAAATCTAATAAAATTACATTATTTCAAAATATGTTGTTATATATTTTTTACAAAACTGTTTACTTTGACATCATTATATGTTTTCACATGTCTGACTCCTATTGTTCCCATATTAGCCAGTAAATTTTATTCCACATTTTAAATAATTTCAAAAAAGCTATCCATAATAATGAAACAAATGCATTTTTGAGACAGAAAGAATGACTGAATTTAATTAGACCTTTTTTCAGGTATCTTTCAATTTGAGTTCATTAATAATCATTCTAATTTTGTTTTCCTTATTCTTAGTCACTTTAAATGTTCCCAGGGCAGATATTTAGCTATTCATATAATGATAATAACAGTATAAATTTTGTTTTACATTTGTATTTTAATAACATAGATATCTTTATCCTTAATACTGCAAGTAGAGTTCTGTACTGTTATTGGAACTTTTTTTAAAAAAAATTAAAAACTACCTAGTAGACCCCCTTTAAAAGAAGAAAATTGATCATTGCCTGTCAATGCTTCCAGGTTTTGCATATTCTTTGTGTATGTTTGTGCGCGCGCACACACACGCACGTGTGGAGTTTTATCCAGTATGGGCCAGAGAGTATTTATGTTATAAACTTGGATTTAAAATTAATTGGATTGTTCTAACTAGTATGCAGATTACACTATAAAAGAATTTAAACTAAACTGAAACCCTTCAGTTTAGTTTAAATTTAGTTTAGTTTAATATTACCACTCACAAAATTTCTATCAGCCTGGCCATTGGTCCTAACACACCTGTTACAGCTTCAATTATTCATATAGCTGCTTATTTTTAAAACGTCTTTGAAGTCTATTTTCAACTTTGGGGATTTTTATGAACTATATGGTGTGTGGCTCACACAACTGATAACAGCAAAAATGAAATTTCTTAATTGCATGGATAATGCCTTATAACCTTTAGTCAAGTTGCTTTCCTTAGTTTATCTTAAGCAGTTGTCTTAAAGTGAATAAGTTGTAGTCTTGTACTGAATTCGTTTGGAATATTGATTCTGATTTCCAGGGGAGTCATCTGAATTTTACTAAGTGCACGTTCATGAGATTTTTAGATAGATTTACAAATATGTTGATAGCTGAACTGCCTTGATCGAAAAGAATTATATTTCAAATAACACATAGTATGGAATCTTAGTGTTTGATGGCTATTTCACACATGCTAGTTACAGTATTTCAAGTTAAAGGCACTGATTATGAAGATATGTATGAGAAATGTGCTGCATTAATTTTATGTGTCTATATTTGTGTATGCAGAGTCAGGCTGAATATTAACTTCTATATTCTGATCTTTCAAATAACTGCTGTGTTTCAAGCATCATACTCTTTATTTCTAATATAGTAATATATTCTGTGCGTTCCTGACTGCTATAAATATTTTATGTATTTCACCCCATTACCATTTTCTGCACAGTCTATGGTGTTTATATCTACTTCAGTAGATGCCAGCCTATGTAACCGTGTATCTTCAATGCTTTGTTTTGGTATTGTACAAAGATGCATGTATTTACTACAGTTTTTTTAATTTGCTAATTTATACCTTTTTTTGTTTTCAGCACTGTGTTTTTTATTTTCCTTAAGAAAAATGTACCTCCTAGTTGCCTATTTAAGAAAACACCTTGTTCATGTGACAGCCCATTTACTTTTTTTAAAAAAATACTTGCATTTGAAAAGCAGAATAGTAATTTCTGCTAGTTATAGATACTTCATTATATATATATATGAATCCAGAAACTAATTAAGTGACTGCATCTAGGCTAAAGATCTTGAGATTTTAATTCGTGTTGTCTTGCTTAACTAGCTTCTGGACACTAGCCAGTATATTTTCTATCAGATTAGTAAAATAGTTTCTATTGTGTTAGTTTGCATGGACTTGTTTTTTCCTTTCTACCAACATGGCTTGCTTCTCACCTGATAGAACATATTCACTGTACCATTAATTTTGATAATTATTACAGTTGTAAATGAATTAGCAACTGCAGTATTTGCTGTCCCATAGTGTGATTGGTGTCTTTCCAATATAGAGTACTGTGGCAGGCTAACATCCTTTCTAACTTTCAATGTGCTAAAATTATTGATATACATTATAGAGATGTTTTTCATCTTGAGTAATCCCAGTATGTAGGTTTCAACTCCCAAATTTCTTAAACAGCATGGTCATTGCTGAAAATGCCGGAAAATGAAGTTGACATATAGGCTTAATGCGGATAACACATGGGATCCCATCCACAAGCTGTACCACAAAAAATTGGCACTAAGTTGTAGATAATGGTGGTATAATTTACTACTGTTAAACTTTGTTTTCGAAGATTTCTTTTTACTCTGTCCTCTTCTAATTTACTTCTTATTCTTTTTCTGCACTTTGCATAACTCTGCATATCCTGAAAATAGTGTGATGGGAACATATGTAAGTACGTATGTCAAAAAGACTTATAATAGCTGTAAAATATTTTTTTTTAATCAAATCAAAACAAAAAAATGGAATGAATTGATGTCATGGCATACTTTTTACAATCTTCTAAAGTAAGAATTTTTTTAAATGTAGCCTTTGGCTGCAGAAATATTGTTTCAGCCTGATCTATACCTAATAAGCATATAATTGTGTTTGTTATTTTATATCCTATAAAAAAAACATGCAATATAAAGTACTTCAGATCATTCAGGATGGTTATGGTTGTCCCATTTCCATGTCATCTTTGCATTACTATAATTATTCATTCACAGTTATTCTTTCTAACGATGATACACTTTAGTGCAGCACTGCAAAGAATTGGCAACAAGTCCTACAATTACTTCTCTTGAGTAATTTTACATTTATTTTTCACTGTAACTCCTCCCTACTTAAAAAAAGTGCAGGCATATAAAGTTTGCCAATTTGACATTTTTGTCTGTGTGAACAAAACAAGTCTGCAACAAACCTGAACATCTGTGTTACGTAAATCTCCTGCCCAATTTTTCTGTAAGGCAATAAGATTTCAAAGAAACAACCCAGGAATTAAAACCTATTGTAATTATTTTGACTGACATTTAAATGATTATACTATACATTAATCCATTTTTATTGAGTTCCTTGCATATATAACATGCAAGACACTTCATTAGTGTTATCATTGGAAAATTATTAATCAAGCTGAGCCATAGGTTATTGGAGCAAGTTACCAGTACTGAATTGGCTTTATTCAGGATTAATATTATCTAATAATGGCATTTATGAATACACAACCTTAGTTAAGAAAACCATGGAGTATAACTTTTGTATGTGTAATACTTTTTTGTAAGAACTAATCAATGAAATCCATTTCAGTCTTAAACTGGTAGCATTTCCATTTGTCTATTCAAGCGTTGGGTCCAAACTTGGGGACAGGGGCAAATGAAATGGCTAATGGTGCTGCTGGTGTGTATATGTATTATTACTTCAAGCTGCGACAATTAAAGAATCCCCCCCTTCCTTCTCAATAGAGTATAGCGCGCTCCATCCCGTTTCTCCCTAGCTAAGAAACCTTGAATGCCAGCCATATGCTCCTGTGCATTGTGCGCACCTGCTCTCCATTCCCCCCATCTCTGTAGATCTTTATGCCTGGGCAGATGCCCACTTCTTTCTAGTCCCACTTTGTTTCTAAGTTTGTTAGGTGCGCTACGTCTCGGGAGTGCCAAGGGAGTTCCGTTCGCCTTTGGCAACTAGTGAGAATTACCCCTATCCCGTTGCTATCAATAGCTGCTGTCCCGCTGGTGCTGAAGAAGGAGCTATGTATGTATATGTCTGCTTGGGGTTTATAGAGACTTTACGCTTGCTTTTCCTTGCCCGTCCCTCGGTTCTCCCCTTTGCCGCCCTCTCAACCCCTGAGCGCCCTCTCTCGCTAGCTTTATCAGGAAGTCGCTACTGCTGCTTCTGTTTTGGCCCGTACCCGGCGGCAGACCGCTCTGCATACGCTTCGCGATTGCCCAGTGCCCCTGCCAGCGGCATCTCTCGTTCGTCCGCATTGCTCCCTGTTATTCCGGGTATTGTGTGTAATAAATGCACAGCCGCCTCACACTAATCAAGCTGATTACAAATTCTTGCGC
>QLTV01003975.1:1654940-1674017 GCA_003457575.1 Thermophis baileyi
CTCTCTCTCTCTCTCTCTCTCTCTCTCTCTCTCTCTCTCTCTCTCTCTCTCTCTCTGGGTTTCTTTTATTGTGTCCCCTCCAATAGCTGCTTATATATTTTCCTTTTACCATCTTAAGAAAAATAGAATTTTGAAAGGAAGTATCCTTCAGGGTTTTTTGTGTTTTGTTTTGTTTTTTTACAAAAAAGGATTTTAGAAATCATCTTCAAGACATCGTTCTGCAAAGGAAATCTCCTTTGTTTCCATTATTTATATGCTGTCAAGTTTTGAAGTGGTGAGTTTCGGGTCTTTTTATGAAATTTCACTCAAACTGCAGTCTTCCTGTTTCTAGATAGTGTTTTGCTTCTTTGTCTCTTTAAAAGGTCACAGTGAAAGCTTGGCCTGGATTATCACAGCCATATGGAATGGATAAGAACAGAGCCTCTCTTAAATGTGATTAAGGGGTTTTATCAGAGAAAGGAGGAGGAGATAAAGAGAAAGGGGAGGGAGCTAAGTCTCAAAGTATTGAAGATACAGTAGTCACTTCTACTTGCAGAACCATATGCAAACAACTGAAATCCGCTCACAAAATATTTAAAATGTCATCCTCTATAAACTATACATATGCAGTAGTGTATCTTTTTCTAAAAACTTATAGCATAGAACAAATGCTTGAATAGGAAACCAGCAGAAACTCTTCTCCCTGTCATATCCAAAGATAATAATTAACTCTTCATGACAAATCATGTTGAGTATATTTCATTGGTATTTCAGATGGACGGAAGCTTTGTTGAACTTTAGCCTTGAATGTAAAAGTTTAAATTGCTAAATTATGTGGAGGTTTTTTTGCACCTTTTGCATACATTTCTTTTGCATTATATTCTTTTTGCAAGATGATTAAGCTGAACAGTGTAGATACAGTGGATATGACCAATTCAATATTTTTAGTCACTATACTGTATACAAAATTGATTGCTAGCATGATATCTTTATTCACTGGTGATGACTGGAGACGTATATGTGTTAACTAATGAAACAAAAATTTGGTTTTTGTTAAAAAGTGGTAGTAATTTCCCAGTTCAAAATATTTTAGTCCTTCAACTAATTTCAAATTAAGAAAAGAAAAGCTTGGGTGTTAGACATGTTTTGATGAACTACTACCAAGGACCCAGTAGATGTTGTTAATTTAGATATGCAGTTTTGAGTTAAATAGCAGTTAATGTAATGAAAAAGAATAATCTTGATTAAAAAAGTGATTAAAGTAGGCATATTTATTGTTAATGAGACTCATAACCAAAAACAGATGGGACCACAATCAATGGTAAACCTTTGGTTCGCAGCATGTCACCCCAGAGTGCAAGGATAAATAACCATTATATTCTAAACTTTATATTTATTCAATTGGCAGTTTTAAGGATACAGCTAACCCTTAAGATTAACATTACTTTTTTTTATAATGAAAGACAAAGCAGATATGATTAAGTAAGGAACAAATTTGCAGTGAGAATATATAGCATCACTAAAATGAAAATTTTGTCAGAGCTGAAAAAAGGGATATATTTTTACTTTTGGTTAAAAACATTATTTGTAAATGGTTTAATGTTTTTTCTTCGAAGTAACCTCAACTTTCCCATTCACAGTGATAGTGTTCATACTTAATTTTCTAAGTACTGCTTCATAAATGACTGGTCACCTGTTCCTAGTGTTCATACTACATATATAATAAAGCAGGTACTGTGATTAAATCTTTAAAAAGGTAGCAGACCCTCTATTGTAAAGCAAATATCTGTTCACAATAACATATAAATAAATGTATTAATATAATTTTCAATAATTAAAAGTACTTCTGTGTTTTTGTATTACAGTAGTTAGTAGTTACTGTGTATCTGCTGTATTACAAAAACAATCATAACAAAAAAAATTAAAGAATTTGAAAGCAATATTGAATGATAGTAGTTAGGCTAACAGCTTTTTTTTTAGTTTGATAATACAAAGTTGTCAATATTCAAAAATTCATCAAATGGTGTAATAGGTTTGAAAGATTTTCAACTTGATACCCAAGAAAGTTAGAAGGGCTTAAGGAGACTTCCATATGGGGCATTTATATAGTAACGTAAGTGACCTAGAATTTTACATGTTGCTATAGGAAAATAAGTGTTTAATCTTAACTGATGCTGAATTGCCTTTAATGATAGAACAATTCTTTTTATAAATTCTAAGTTAATATATGAGACTTTTTTTTAAAAGATGCACATAAAGAAAACTTCATATTCCTAGTTTAATCTATTAAATGCCTAGCTAAATTTCTAATCCCTTTATTTCCTGAGAAGTTAAACAATCCAAGACTTCTATTTATTAAAGTGAAATATTTTACTAATTTGAGGAAATCATACTAAGCACATAAATCATATTAAGCTTATAATCTTAGAAGTTATAGATAAGAAATTTATAGCAATGGCTATATTACTCTAAATGCTACTAAATGTATATGCAGTTCTTACTAATGATATATGTAAGATATAAATCCCATATATACAGGTATATAATGAGCTTTATTTTATATGAGTAGGAAAATATATGTGCATATTGAAATGTTCTGATAGGTTTGATAGTTAAACAACTTTCCCAGAAATATATTTTTATTTAAAAGCCAGTTAATATGTGAACATGCTATATAGATGTATTATGTACATGTGCAAAGCTGCCTACATAAAATTACGCACGCGTATACAACACTTTTTTTTTTTCAAATCATGGCAGGTGATCTTTAGAGGCGGGACTGAGTATGGATCATTTGAACGAGACAACTCAGGGGAAAGAACATTCAGAAATGTCTAACAATGTAAGCGATCCGAAGGGTCCACCAGCCAAAATTGCCCGCTTGGAACAGAATGGGAGCCCATTAGGAAGAGGAAGACTTGGAAGTACAGGAACTAAAATGCAAGGAGTGCCTTTAAAACACTCTGGACACCTGATGAAAACACAAATTAGAAAAGGTAACACTATAATAATATGAAACATTTATTTTTAAATTATATATATATTGTCTTAGAAGAAACCTAGTTTCAAGTTTGTGTATAATTTGTACCTCACAATGGCATTTTTATTCAACAAATATCGCATTCTTAAATCTGATAGAAATGGTACTTGGAAGACTGAACTGTATGCCTGGGTGGAGCATCTTGTTTTACAGGGTGGAGTCTTTAATAGGAAAAAAATGTCATACTTTGAGATTATTTTTCTCAGTGAAAACAAATAACGCTATTAATCAAGATCAGTCTTCCTATAAACTCATTTTGTAGACATCTGTGTGTGTATTGTCAAAATACTTTATAACGTGAATAAATACAAAGGTTCTTGAAAAAGCCAGATTTATACTTCTATCTGCTCTTGACAAAAATCCAAAATTGGAAGATCAACATTTCTGAAACATTTGCTAGTTGGCTTCAAGAAAGTAATGTAAAGCTTGTTTGGTGTTCTGTGGAAAACTCCTTTATGATGACAATTTTTTCGCACTTTATTTCCTTAAGTACAATTCATTACTGAGCAATGAACAACTTGGGTGTCATATTGTTCAGTGACTGGTTTGCTGTAATTAGACATTCTCACACAAGAAAAAAAACGCTTTTAGAGCCAGTGACTGATGCAGTGTGTGTGTGTCCATGGTTGTTGTTTGTATTACGGTTCTGTTGAACTAAAATTAATAGTATACATGATCTTTTTGGATCATAAACAGCACTCATGATAATTTAATCAAAATGCAACATATAATTTCAAATTCATTCAATGCTTCTTTCCTGAGTATTATTGTTGCATGTTTCTAAGTCAGATTTCTTGGAATTGCTACACTAAGACAATTAAAAACACCAAGTTACAGTGGCTTCCATTCCGATGCATAACATTTAGCATACAATCATTTACTTTTTCCTCGGATTGGCGAAAACAAAGAATATATTGATCTTAGAATGAACAGACACAGCAGTCCGTATTGTTTAGATCTGTATCTATTAAAAATGGAAAAACAGCACTTCAGCAAATTCTTTGGCCTCTGCTCATGATTACCCTATTTATTGATTGTTTGCCAAGAATGTATGCATCTTAAGAAAGCCAAGGGTAAGGCATTAAAAATATAATTTATTGCTGCTTTTTAAACAGAGTGCATTAATATTGTACTTTGAAGCACTGGGGCTATGTAAAAAGGACTTTCTGACGCCTGTAAACATATAAGTTCCATAAATTCCTAAATAGGATATTTCAGCTGTGTCTGGTATTATGTGATATTTGCACAGCAAACTTTAATGCCAGGACAGTTTTAGACAGGGATTCAACAGACTTCTCTGCTCCTTGTGGCAGACACTCTGTTTATATAGACTCATAAACCTTCAGCAAATCCTCTGACATTGCTTTCAGGTTTAAATCACACTATATTTTTAGCATTGAACACTGACCAGTACTTTCCCCTTTAATACTAGAAGGTTATAAAGTTTCTGCACTGTCTTGCTAAGTACTTGAGTGATCAGCAACTTGGCAAGCTATATTAATCAAGGAAGCTTTGCCATCACAGTATCATATAGAAATATAGCATACTTATCCTAATGGGGGAAGATTCTCATTTTTAGTTGAGACATATTTCACACACCCTGCTTTTTTTTAGTTTTAGTAATGCATTTTTCTCTTGTTTTGAGGTCAGTATAAGAAAAAGATAAGGTAAACAGATATATTATTGTATTTCTGAAATATGAATATGAAGTATGAAGAGAATTAGTGAATATTCTGCAGTTAGGCTTCTAATCTGATAATTTTAAATTCCTAGCCTCATTGCTGTGTTCTGATTTTGGTAGGTGAGAGCTTATCAAAGCTCTAAAAAGAAATGAAGGAATAAGTTACCAATTTATATTGTGATATTTGTCTGGAGATTTTTTTTCTGACATTAATGTATGAGATGTAAAATATTGGCAAGCATTTAGAATTGTGTTCCATGCTGAGTTTGTTTAACAAACTCAGCGAATTTGAGCTTGTTTTGCAAGCAAGCATAGAGAAGTTGGTTTGCAAGAGTCTGCCTAAATGTAGGCAGAATAATATCTCATTACATAGGATCATACAATTTTGTGTCAATAGTTCTTTGAAATTGATGTTAAAATACTGTAGAAATATCGATAGAGCAGAGCATTTTATTAAAAAAATAAAGAATATCCATGTAAGTCATACAATATCTATTTAGAAATAAGACCTGTTGAATTCAATATAATTCATAGGTTTAAAGTGGTGTGTGTGTGTGTGTGTAATTTTGGACTACAATAAATTTACAGTAATTAGCTTTCCAAAACATCTTCTATATTCAGTTTTCTCTTGTTATTCCAAACCATACAGTTAGCTAAGATTAGATTGGTTTTTTAAACTATTTTTTAAATATAAAATTTTGAAGAAAAATGAGATTAAGGCGATATTTTACGAGTACTGCTAATGCAGTAATTTTCTATATTAGTTTGTGTACTGCCAACAATTTTTATTGTAAATAGAATTATGTAAATTGCATTGCAGTGGCTTGTTCTGAAGTTTTCTGCAATGTATGTTTAAGTAGTAGTACTTAAGTAGTACTTTTCACAAGTAATCATACAAGTTATGGACAATCAGGATTATATCTCTGCAAGCAATCTTACTCTTTATATAATTCAGTATTGAATTCCTCAACAGATCAAGACCTTTTGCACTTTTGCACTCTTTATTAAATGTGTTCGTGTTGTTTCTCATACCTTGCAAAAACTAGAGTTGGCGTTTGTTCAGCTCTGTAATAATTCTTTAATAGTCCACTCAGAAAGTATATGTAAGTACTGTGCAAATGTTATTTCTGAACATTGTTATCTTATAGGAACCATGCTTCCAGTTTTCTGTGTTGTGGAACATTATGAAAATTCCATTGAGTATGATTGCAAGGAAGAACATGCAGAATTTGTTTTAGTAAGGAAGGACATGTTGTTCAACCAGCTAATTGAAATGGCATTATTATCACTTGGATATTCTCATAGCTCTGCTGCCCAAGCAAAAGGTAAATGTCATGATAAATTACAAAATAATTTGTATTTATTAATGGGGACAGAGAAGGACAATTTTCCTTGGTTTCAGGAATATTAAGAATGCAAAATCTAGTTGCTGTATATGTAACAGTAATACATCCTTCAAATTTTGCTTAGTTCCATTTTTATAGCTATTTATTTTATTCATAGGAAATGTTGAGGTATGATAGCACTTTTCAAATAGTTTCAGTGAAAGAGGCAACATTAACAATATATAAATATAAAGCATTTTTCAATAGATGAGCAGTTAAAATTAACTTTATTCTAGCACTAAGCCTCTCTGTTTTTTATTGTGAAATTTGCACATCTTTAGTGTGCAAAAGAGTAAGAAAGTGTAGGGTACTGTTTATGGTTTCTATAGATTTCTGTACCTGTTTATCAATTCTTGCTGAAAGAGAAGAAAAAATTAGACGGTGAATTGATTTTAAATTTCATTAAAAGATGGAAATTATTTACAAGTAATTTTACAAACATATATTCTTTTATGTAATTTCTTAACATTGTTGACATAGTTTTCCTGGAATCGTTCTGTTTGATGCAGGATTGATCCAGGTTGGGAAATGGAACCCAGTTCCTCTATCCTATGTGACAGATGCTCCTGATGCCACTGTAGCTGACATGCTGCAGGATGTTTATCACGTAGTCACACTGAAAATCCAATTGCACAGGTATGTCACATACAGCAGAAATCTGAGTAAGAATCAGAATCTGATATATTGTGACTACTCCAAATCTGCTTAACTCAGCATAAAATCTGTAAATATTACCTACATTCTTTTGTTACTGCAGTGTGGGGGTAATAAACCAGCCCACAATATGGTAAGAAATTTTATATTTAGATAGTTCTGTTTCATAGCTTTTTTTTCCTGGGATCTCATTAAAAGTATATAGCATTTTAGTCAATTAAATGATGCATTGCAAGAAGGCATTTTACATAAAGTTTACTTAAGAGAAAAATATTTTTGCATATCATGAACAGCACCATCTGTGTGTAGTTTGAAAAAAGAATGACTTGTTCACTCTTATTGTTGCAGTCAAGGCTTTAAAATTTCGCTGTAACTAAAAGAGGGGGGAAGCTAATATATTAATTCTTTTCATGATCAGTCGTGAAAAGGCATTACACCTTAAATTGTTTTACCAAGCGCATCAGAGCAGGAAGGTAGAAGTAACATGGAAAAATAGTCGCCACATGCAGCTGATGTATAATTCATGCATCAATACAGCAGATGTGTTGTATAAAGTAATTAACTAATCGGAACAATCAGGAGACTGAGAGCAATCTCCAGATGCATCTGCTTGATGCACAGAATGAAATCTGTCTGTCTTAAAGGAATGTTCTGCAGCAGAATGCAATCCTGTAATAATCCTTTTTCTAATCAATGTCTCAAATAGTTGCCCTAAACTAGAAGACTTGCCTCCTGAACAATGGTCTCACACAACAGTAAGAAATGCTCTGAAGGATTTACTGAAGGATATGAACCAGAGTTCATTGGCCAAGGAGTGTCCCCTTTCACAGGTACTTAGCATAACATTCAGTAAATAGGCAGTGTTGAACTGAGATTTCTGCATACAGTTGCCACTAGAATTTTTGAAAAAAAAAATAAGAATTCATATTTTTACATTGATGTATTATATTTTAAGCATCAATCAACCATTTAAGATAGTGTAGTCTGTGAAAAAGTTGAATATTCATTCAATTTTAATATCAAAACTGCTTTGAAATTTTTTATCAGAAGAACATGTTTATTATAATAGTTAATGGAGATCATAAAACCATTCCCAGGTTTAATTTTTATGGTACATAAAAATTAGGTTAATTTTGAAATGTTATAAAAGTAAAGAGTTACTATACAGAAATTTAATTTAACAAATCTAGCTATATAATATTAAATATACAACTTTTGCATAATGGATGAAAATGATTCAAGTATATTGCTAAAAAAAACTTCTGAATTCATTCCCACTGTTGAGGTTTATATGAGAAATGTGCAAATTAAAATGCACTTGTATTAGATTTTAAGATAGAAAAAACCATGCAATAAATTATAATTTCAATTTAATTACAGTATTATTCTATGTGGATAAATATTTTTAATCAAAAATTATTTTGGTGTATTTTTAGATTCAACGTTCCCCCCTACTTAATTTTTGTTGAAGGAAATGTAATCTTGATTATTATCAGGATGTACAATATAGTCCCTTCATTAATTCATTCTGATTTCCATAACCATAAACAATTGTCCAAAAGTAACTTCTGTAGTTTCTACTACCAATCCATTTGATTTCTCATTCAATTGACCAGTTGTCAGTATAATCAATCTTTCCTAGGGTTTTTTTTTTTAAGATATACCATGTAGATAAAAAAATTTCAAGTGATTATACCATCATGAATCACACCACAAAGTTGTTAGATTAAGTTTCAGAGCAATATGAATTCCCTTACTATGCAAGTGGTAGTGTCTCACAATAAAAAGAAAAACTATTTTGACTTTAAAGATAGAAAAGCATAATTAGTTTATATGCTAAACCAAACTTACTGATCCGGAAATATTCTCATATGAAAAAGCATGTGTGCGATATTAGTTTAAAATTAACAAAAGAATTAATATATTTTATTTCAGTAAACCCTTTTACAAATCTGTAAAATAAGACAATGTTTTTATTCTTATGTTGTAGCTTGAGACTAAGGGACACCTAATTCATTTTGGAGACAGATTTGCACTTGGAACTTCCTGATTTACAGCTTGATCTTTTTCTCTTGATTCTGACACTATTGATTGTTCAGCTTCTAAAAGTAGTTTAATTACGTTTGAATAATTACTTAATTTTTATGTTTAAGATACCAACTTTAAATGCACATTTCTTAATAAATGTTATTGAAATAAATGGATGTTTTATCCAAACAAATGTTGAATCTTCAGGAATCAAGATGTAGGATATATTCCCTGTTTTCTTCGGAATGTTTATGTAGATAGAACATTTGTATTTAGAAAACTCATATGCCTACTAGAGACTTTGACCTGAATATATTTGTGGTTACTATGTAAGAATCAATCACTATTACTTTTAGGAGATAGAAACAAAAATGATGCTTGCAATTTTTATTGTACAAGAACATTCATTTGGGGCCATGGAATTATATTATTTACATTTGATAAGGTCTTATCCAGTTCTGTGTATAAATGGAAATATCCTGGTAATTCAATGGTTTCCAATGAAAGATTGTGATACAAGTATCAGAAATAAATATACCTAATATGCATGGGTAGTCCCTTTAGTGCTGATTTTAAAGACAGTGCAGATTGATAGTCTGATGCTATGCATATTTGATACGCATGTTACTTAGAAATAAGTTCCACTTTATTCAGTAGTTTATTTGTAAATAGGTTTCTATAGACTTATATAATAAAAAAAAGCAAATTAATTTCCAGAAAACATATTTTGCTTATTTTGGCACATATTGCATTCTAGTTGCAGCTTGTCCAGAGATATAGATGTGATGCAATGAGAAATGAAAAGGCCTATCTCCTTTATATCGGTTTCATTAAATGGTAATGGTAATCTAAAAATCTACTAAGCCAGTACTTCTCAACCTTTGATATTTTAAGTTCATTTTGCCAAATAATTTTGGTCTTAACCATGATAAAACAGAAGGATAATTTGAACATTTATAGGCATTATAATTATTATTTGCAGAAAATTTTAAAAACTTAAAGTTTCAATGATTTGCCTTTTGCCCCACATATATTGTTTTCTGGATTTCACCTTGCACCTGCATATCCCCTATTAGGAACCACTCTGCTAAACAGCATTAATGTAAAAAGAGAATATTAATTTTATTGGACTTAGGTATTTTATTAATTTATTCAATTTGTATCCCACCTGCCTCCTAGCGATTCTGGAAGAGTATAGTAATCAAGCAATCATACTCTTCTTTCTCCCCCAGAAATCTAGGTGAGAATTTTATCATTGGGCTAGTATCACTGGGAAAGAATTGTATTCCATTTTGCATGCTTGTATCACTGGTTTCAGTTCAATTAAGTATAGAATTGTAACAATGTTAATGTTTCAATGTTGTCTTCTTGTATAATTTTATGCACAAATATAATGGACAGAGAAAGATAATCCTCTGTGTGAGATGGATATAAAATCATGTTATTTAAAGTTATTAAGACTTGCCATTGCCTACTAATTTTCCATCTTCAGCATATCAAAAACTAAGAATCATAGATTTGTATGGAATCTGAGATTTTGAGTCAAAGATTTAGCTTTATATAAACTTATACTAACAGTCCTAAGGAAATCATTAATAAAGAATCACTAATGAATGATTTCACTTATATTAAACAAAATAATCTTTGGATATCCTCTATGTATTGGGCTGTCTTACATATTTTGTGTTTTATTTAGCACTTTTTCACCATCAGTGTAATGAAAATTGCATTCTACTTTTTGTTTATAAGATTTATAATCGTTGTTTCTTTTCTTTCTTATGGCTTTTAAGAAATATATGAACATCCTTTTTATGATTGCAGTACATATGAAGTGGGCAAGAATATTTCTTGCCACTATGTGTAAAGCAACCTACAACATATAACATTAAAAAAAATGCTCATGTGCCTATGCAGCATTTATTATGTACCCTGACAAGTTTGGGACTTAAAGATGGTTAGCTATTTGCAGAATAAATGAGCAGCAAATAGCTACTTATTGAAAGGATTATTTTGTGTTTTTGGAAATTAGGTTTGAAGTGCAGAGTATCATACATTGACCTTTGCTTAAGCACTGCAGGATCATATCTCCAGTCTTTTGAGCTTTTGAGTAGACACCTTCATGCATTTTGTTATTTTAGTAGTCTTTAGCCTAATTTTGAAAGCCTTCTGCAAATGACCAAGTTTCTGATAAGAATATTCTATCATTAGAATAGTCCTGTAGGAACAAAATAAAAGGGATAAAATGGGAGAAAATGACATCGCAGAAGGAGAAATAAAAAGTTTAGCCATTAATATGTGTTCAGTATTCATTTCACTACAGATTTAAACTTTGTCTAAGCACCAGTGTGCAGCTTCCTCTATCTATTGTACATTTTATTTATGTAAGATATGAATATTTTAATTTCTAGGATTAAATCACGTATATTATCATACTAAGATAGACAATATGTAGGTTATGGTTTAGGTAATCAAGCTTAAAAGCCATTATTCCTACAAAATAGATTTTCCCAGTTTAATATTAAACTTATCTGTTGAGCACCAAGGAATTGAATGAAGTTGTGATAGTATGGGAAACCACTTTCAAGCAAGAGTACATTGTGTTTTTCATTGTTTTTTAAGTGACTTATTCTCATTGAAAGTCATATAGAAGTGTTGTATGATACTGCTAATTCCTTAAAGCTGGTAAAATACATTATTTGAATCGATCTGATTTTTGGAGTGAAGTTTAATTCAAATGCAGGGAACAGTACACAAGGAGCTTAGTATGTATTCTAAATGAGCCCCTACCAATATAGCAGTGGGTTAGATATTTGCAAATTAAGAGAGAATTCAGACAGGATGGAAGTACGATCAGTGAGGGATTGTCTCCCTAGTTGAGTGGAGGTTGTACTTCCTGTAAAGAATTATATTGACTCGATATTAATTACTTGATGCTGTGTTGTCACTAGGGGTACTATCAGTTGTTCAAAATATCTTTTTATCAGATTTGATTAATATTTATCCATCAAATTTATATAGCCACCCATCCTTCTCTGGGCAGCGCACAATAGTGCACTATTTTAGAGATAGCCTAGATAGTTTTGGAAAGTTCCACTTAAAGCACTGAGTTATATGTGAAACAGACTTTCAAAAGACTGCAAACACTCCATCCAAAATAAATGTTTGGGTTTTAACAGCTGAATCTATTCATCTATTGCTATGTTAGCTGCACTCAATTTTATGCCATTTTGAAGTACCTAATTTAATTTTAAGTCCCAGATAATTTGGGACTAGTTTATCTCAAGGATCACTTGATTCCACATCTATAAGATTGATGCCAGGTATAGTATTATCTATACTATATCTTTTCACTGATGGCATTCCATTTCATATTTTTACTACTGTCTGGCCTTACTTTCCATTTGTTTTGATTTTTTTAAAGGCCCATTTTAGAGATTGTAATAAATTGGTGTTTGGTTTTTTTTAAAATAAGACCAATTTTACTTGACTTAAAATATACATATTTCACTTTGATTTTATACAAACGCAGAAAGGGAGACACACACACTGATATGGACAAAGAAAAGAAGTACCATTGTTCTTATGCCTGGCAATATTTTTTGTGACATGGTATGGATTGGGTGCAGAGGGAGACTGCAAAAGACAAGAGTTGTAAAGTGGTGATTCCACGGACGGTATCTTGCAAACTTTCCACCCTTCCAAAATGAATAAATAAACAAATTTAAATAAATAAAATAAATTCAGCACAGATTCCTTATAACGTTTCTTGCTTTGATTGCCTCACTCTTTTTTCTCTAATTTCCTTACATTTGATTTGCCATCACCTTGAATTATAAATAATCCACATGCGCAACATTTATAGCATGTTGATCAACATTAACTATCACATAACATAATATTTATAATGCCACAAACAAACTTGTAACAACTTGGAATCAGTTTTAATAAATAAATAATTTAATAAATATTTAATGGAAAAGTGCTGTATAAAGTTATATTTGCTTCCTAATTCATTGACTTACAGATGTGGGAAAACAGCTAAGATAATATAGCTTATCTCTCCATATTTTCTTTATAGGATTCTTCATTTATCAGACTATAAAACAGCACTTGCCTGAAGGATGAAACAAGTAATAGCTGTTTCCATTGTCAAACTGGTCTAGGGCCTGATTTTTTACATTTCTTTATTGAGAAATATTTTTAGAGTAATATATGTTACCTGCTTAAAGTATAGAACAGCCAGAAATATAAGATCATACACATACATGTACAATACTTTTATATTTAAAATTGTTATTATATGCTATAATTCTTTTTAATTTTAATTTTACAAATGCTTATACTCAGTCCGTGAAAAGTGGGGAAAACCACATTAGCAGTAGCAACAGCAACAACAAATACTTTTATACGTTTTCACAATCACAATAGTTGCATCATATCATAGAACAGTTGACTGTTAGTACACAACTCTTTATATTACCAGTCCTTTGTGAATTAAGGCCATTTCTTGTATATGATGGAAACAATATCGCAATGGCAGTTGAATGTTTAATGTAAAAGTAATGGGTCAGTTGATCTGCAAAGTTGAACTATTTATAAAAAGAAAATATATAATTTGAATTTTTGAGAACTATATAGTTTCAATTTTAGAGAATATTTTATTAATCTGATATGTTTCAAAACTATCTCACAGAAATCAAAGCAAACTAAAATTGAGGCTCAAAGTAATATATGTTCAATTTTTGATTCAACTTATTTGCTTTAGCATTGTATTGGTGCTTTAATTCTCTGGAATAGTTTTCAGACTACCTGGAAAAAAAATAGAGTTGCTTTCTAATTTGTGTTGACACAAGTATTCATAGTTATATTGTTTCCAAATATATTTGGTTTGCTCTTTGACCATAAGTGGACCACTGGATTACAAAGGGATACTAAATGCTAAGTATCGAAACTTTCAAGTAGTAGGAAAATTTGCACAGTGCAGGTAGTCCTTGATTTAGGACCATTTGTTCAGTGATTGTTCAAAGTTATGACAGCCCTGAAGTAAAAGACTTTTGATCCATGTCCAAAATTAGTGCTGTAAAAATGCTCCCTTGGTCACATGATTAGCAGCCTGCCTGACTTAAAACTCCAGAAACACTACAATACCCCCCCTCCTCCTATATCTCCCCATCTTTGGGGCTCTTGTCATTCTTCGTTCTACCTAGTTGTCTTCACCGTCCTCCTCCTCCTCAGGCTTAAGATGAGGCATTCTCAGTCTAGTTGCTGGGGCAGTCTGGGGCTGGTTTCATGCTGTTAAAAGGTGGGGGGAGGAGCCAAAATAAATATTTTTATTTCACAGCATGAAGCCAGCCCCAGACCTACCCAGGAACTCTTCGTAGAGTGCTGTTTTGGCACAGTATGGCCCAAGGCATGGCTTTGCCTTTTTTAATAGCACAAAAGCAAGTAAAAGCAGTGAAGATGAACTGGAGTGGCAGAGCGCAAGGCAGCAGGGGTTTCGGAGTGCAGGATGGTGAGAGCAACTATGACTAGGCTAAAGCAACTTCAGCTTCGCAAGGCATGGCAACCAGCCCCAAAGCTTTTTGCCACTCACAGGTGCAGGGTCGCCCCACAAGCAGAGATGCAAAAGAAGTTGGGTAGCTGGGGGAAATTGGAGGCAGGCTGTATCTTATTGAGGAATGACTTGGATTGGCTTGGGTACTCAGTTAATGGGTACTCAGAAAATCAAAATAAGGCCTCTAATGTAACCTATTTAAATGTTCTTTCAGTCCAATTTAAAGCGATTCCAACAAATCCCACTTTTTGTACACAAGTGTTGAGGAGGGCTAGCTACAGTGGTTCAGGTGTACAATCCCTTCATCATTTTTAATCAATATAGGACCAAGAATTTAATCTCATTTCATTTAATAAGCAGACAACACAGAAGCAGGTTGAAAAATTTTGTTCTATGCATGGCACATTCAAAGAATAATTCACTGGACAACACTTTTTTCAAAAGTTTTGCTTCTTGAAAGACTTCTGGTGATTATGATAGACTCTTTCAAACTGAACAGAAATATAATTTCAGAATGATTGTATCACATAGGAAACTTTAAAAATATGAAACTAACTTTTAATGACTGTAAGGTATTTAATTGCATAATGTTTCAGGTACACTACATGAGTTAAACAGGGTTAAAAGTGTTTTGCTGCTGATTTTTGTTTGTACTCAGTGTCTGATGCATCTCGCTGCAGTGTCCAACAATAGTCAACTACCTTGATGGATTCTAGTTGCCCCATTAACATTTTTCCATTGTGGCATTGTCTTGGTGAAACCTTTCAGCATGCTTGTCACTGACTGGACTTTTAGATTTTCAGGAAAGAAGTCCAAATGTAAATGCAGAAAATGAATCTTCGGTGACATGTTGCACTTCATGGTCTTGTATGCTGTAAGAAGTTTGTCAACCAGCTGGATGTAGTTTGGTGCTCTGTAGTTGCCAAGAAAATTCTCAATGACATTCTTGAATGCTTTCCAGGTGATTTTCTCTAGCCCCTCTAACAGGTCTTCAAACCACTTGTCATTGACGATGTATCTGATCTGTGGACAAGCAAAAATGCATCAGTTATTCTTGCAAATATCTATCTCTAGTAACAAAAACCTTCACCTTGATCATCACTTTCACAACATTTTTCATTAGACCTAATTTTATGTGAAGAGAAGGCAAAAATTTCTTTTATAGGTCAACAAATGGTTCATGTGCTATGTTTTTTTTTCCTATCCTGGAACCAAATTCTTTTATAGTGGCCATTTCTTTTTAAAGTAATGTAACCCTTTTGCAAATTACTGTCTCATTCGCATATGTAACAACAGTAGTTGGTATATCCAAGCTGCATTCCAAGCAGCAGAGCCGCTACATTAGATCTCAACAGATATTCCAGATATTCTTGGTGTACTGAATAAGCTTCAACTACAGTTCCATGTTTTTGTATTTTTCTTCCATATGTGCAGCCTAGTCAACATGTACTGAAGGGCGTATAATGCCATTGTGTAAAAACAGAAGATTTCTGTAAATGGTATGTGATACGTTAAATTATAGGTTATTTTCATGCTTAGGAGTAAAAAATGTATACGATACACCCCAAAATGTTCAGGTAGCAAAATCTTTGTTGTCCAGTGTTGTAGTAGCAGTATTAAATGCTCCATTTCATTTAGTTAGTATTTTCTTTCATTTATAAGTTATTACAATCTACATTCGCTTGTTTATAAAAATAAAACAATATTAAAATAAAAACAGCACAATAGTAATAATACAATAATACAAATTCATCATTCCCCCAAATGATCTCCTAAAGCCTTTTTTACTAGCTTCCAGAAGACCATTAGAGAATGTATTAATTTGACTTCTATGGAAAGTTGTTCCATAATAGAGAAATGCAGCAAAACAACAACAACAACGAAAACAAACAACATCCACTGTATGCAAAGCTTTGCCCCCTTCTCAGTAATAAGAGATCATTAACAAACTTTGTGGGAAACTGAAGCAAATGATATTAGAAAATCATCTAAGTCCTTTGTAGATGAACGCTAAAACTGATTTGCACTCAGAATCAATGGGCAACCAATTCAAAATCCACAGTAAAGGTATTGCATGGTTATGGCAGCTCTAACCTACCAATATATAGGCTATTGTACTTTGTGCTAGTTGCAATTTCTAAGTGATCTTCAAAGGTGGTATTGTGAGTGTGCTATAGTAGACTAGTGTACTGATAAATTCTTGAGTCACTGTTTTTAAGGCTTTTTATTCAAATTAGAGCATTAACTAGTATACTATTCAGAGTAAGACCATAATTACCACCTACTATTTAGTAGGAGTCCAGGAAGATCATCCTGGTCATGGACCTCTTCCTTCAGGGGACATGCCAGCACATCCCAAGTTACAACTAGAGCTAGCAAGTTGCTTTTCTGAACACATGGCAATTTGGGTTTCACTTGGATTAGATTTAGGCAGCAATGGAACACCCTTTGATTTACTTACCCCTCTTTTTTGTATCCTTGAACCATAGTGAAAAATTTGATTATACAAACAGTGAAAGGCAATTGAACATTATTAGAATAACAAGATGGTAAGCAATAGCAATAGCAGTGGAACAATTTATAGACAGCTGTAAATGTCTTTATGAAATGCAATGCAGTACTAGAAATAATTTTAAAACTCTTTTCTGTATTTGTTAGCATTGGTGTTGAGGTCAATGAAAATCTGTTTTGTTTTAGAGCCATGCATCTATATTATTTATTTTGTTTTCATTTAATTTTCCAGTGAACAATTTAAAAAAAAACAAGCACAATTCATTACTTTTCTCATTTGAAAATTGTATGTATTCTTGAAATAGTGCAAAGTGTTTCAAAGAGGAATTTCCAGAAGCATGTTGGCACAAGTGAAACACCTTACCTTGAAGAGTGAGCTACTCATTCTTGGAAAACATAGGTGAAAGCTCAATAGATTTATTATCTCTGCATACAAGAAATGCTTGACTTTTACTAACATGCTTTGCAAAGCAATTTGTTTTGAGTGTTCTGCACAGCCCTATTTCCCCCCCAAAATTTACTACTTTATATATATATATACTTCTTAATAAACACTTTTTCTATTTCACATACCTTATGTAGTACATGCTCTATTTACAGCTTAGCCTTAGCATACCCTTTTTAGATTTAACTTTTCTCCAAAATTCTTATACTTTTTAAATGCATTTCTGTTTAAGATTACTGATTTAACCTTCTAAGTTACAATAAGAATAGTGACTAGCAAAAATGGTGACTGTCCCAGGAGCTGTTGATAAAGTTCTGCAGAGAAATTGTTGAGTCTGTCATTTGTACTTCTTTAATTGTCTAGTTTGGTACAGCAACCAAACAGGACAGATACAAACTCCAACGGATAGTTAGGACTGTAGAAAAAAAAAAAACAATTGCAACCAGCTTACTTTCTGTAGACGATCTGTATATTGCATGGGTCAGAATTGGGGCTGAGAAAATACCTATAGATCCTTAACATCCTGAACATAACCTGTTTCAACTCTTCTCCTCGGGATGCCGCTATAGCTTTTTTCTATATAGCTTTTTGGGCCTTTAAACATATCACACCCTTATAAACGTACACACATGACTTGTGTGTGTGTGTGTGTGTATGTGTGTGTGTATATGCACACACACACATACAGTATATGTGTGTGTGTGTGTATATATATGTATGTATATATATATATATATATATGTTATATTTTTTTTACATAAATAAAGGGAGACTAGTATAGATCTATTTCAAGCTATTTAGCTCTCATCAGCTAGCCACACCCTTATGGGATTAGAACCCGGGCCCCTTTGTTTTTTGAGGTTTTCGCGGGTATTTGTATGTAGGTCTGTGGTTATTCGGGTTTTCTCCCGCGTGAAGTTGGAGATGTCATTGCAACATTTCGACGAAGTCTCATTCGTCATCTTCAGGCTGATTATCAGGCTTGTGTCTTCAGCCTCCTGCTTCTAGGAGCAATGTTGCAACTCCTGTGAAGTTGGAGANTAGACTTATATACCGCTTTACAGTGCTTTACAGCACTCTCTAAGCGGTTCACAGAGTAAGCATATTGCCCCCAACAATCTGGGTCCTCATTTTACCCACCTCAGAAGGATGGAAGGCTGAGTCAACCTTGAGCCGGTGAGATTTGAACCGCTGAACTGCTGAACAGTCAGCTGAAGTAGCCTGCAGTACTGCACTCTAACCACTGCGCCACCTCGGCTCTATAATATATATATATATAATATATATATTATTCCAAGGATAGTTGTTTTTCTCTCTGCTTATTATATTGTTGGAATAGAAAAGGAGTATCTTCATCCACAATACAAACTGTTAATATGGTTGAAATTACAATATTTTTAACAGCTATTAAATACATTTTCAGAAGAGGAGGAACATACTGGGGTGAATCATGAATTCTGCAAATGAAACACAGGAGGACAGTGTAGAAATTTATGTTAAATCCACAGTAATCCGTGACACTGAAGGACATCAGAGTTATAATCCCATGAAAGCCCATGCTTCCAAATGGGTAAGAGATTGATAACTATGGAGGCATTAAAAGCTGTTCAGAGTTCATTTTTGTAAAAGGGAGAGAAAAGGAACTAGAAGTTTGACAGGTTGTTCAGCAAGTGTGACTTCAACTGAGAATTATAAAATTAGATGCTCCTTTATATTGATAAGATATTAATATGATACCTTTAAAATGTTACTATTAACATAACATTTTGAAATCTGAAAATTACTCATAATGAAAAATGG
>QLTV01003975.1:1679650-1723578 GCA_003457575.1 Thermophis baileyi
TTCCTTCCTTCCTTCCTTCCTTCCTTCCTTCCTTCCTTCCTTCCTTCCTTCCTTCTGGATGGTTTTCAATATATTTACAGCCCTAGCTTGGCTATACAACATTAATTGCTTTGAATTTTTAGATTGTTTATTCAATTTCAATGGATAGTGTGTTAATAAGTCATAATTATTTGTTAAATATATGTTGTGCATCAGTGTTTTTTAATATTAGCAATAGTGTCAAATTTGTGTACATCAGTTTGTGTCTATTTAAATACTTGACAAATTTATTCATACATCTGACTATTGTATTCAAACTGCCAATTAGATTTGCAAAAAGAAAAAGAAAAAAAATGGAGGAAATGACTCAAATCTACATAAATCTGTTGGGAATAGCAGTCACAATTTAATCTTTGTGATTTCATGATTGGCTACTACTTCTTTAAGGCTTTCTTGAATTTCACAAAGTTCAAGAGCCATTGCATTTCCAAAATAGCAATCAATCAATCAATCAATCAATCAATCAATACAGGTAGTCTTCCCTTAACATGCTAATTTGAACTGTAATTCTATCAATAAGTGACATGGTTTAAGCTGAAAAACCTTGTCACTGTGCACTTAGTGATGGCTGTTCTGGTTGCTATTGTTAAGTGATGATTGCATGGATTGTTAGTAGGGACTTTATGTGACCACAACTTATGACTTCCTGCTGGCTTCTTCTGTGACTTTGCTTTTTGAAAGAGAGGGAAGGTCACAAATCATAATTATTGGGACACTGTAATGTCATCACAAGCTGGGGATACTACAATAGACATAAAAACAAGGATCCATCATAACTACCACTTGTTTTATCACTTGTAAATTTGAATGGCCATTGAATAAGAGGTTATTGAAGTTTCTGATGCTTCTCATAATGTTTGAAATTGTCATTAATAATTTTCAAAAAAATAAGAGTCTAGCTATCTATTACAGCTGAATGAGAAGTCTAAACGATGTCACTGTGACCTGTTAAATAAATTCTGGAATAAAATATTCTGGCTTGATGCGATAAATGAATCTGGCCATTGTTTCCAGTTTGGACATAAAGGAAGCTATAATTAATTATGGTTTCCTGATCTGTTTCCTATTCCAATGAAAGAAAATAAATGTCAATGTGAATATATATGAAGCTAGATCACAGTTCACTTTGTAAAATAGAGATTGGGTTACCTGAACATAGCAAGTGTAATTCTGGTGGCTCTTTAATATAGTGTGTATTATTTATATCAGAAACAGCATTGTCACAAGCCTTATTTTAGTGAATTAAAATATACAGGCATTAAAAGCTGTTCAGAGTTCATTTTTGTAAAAGGGAGAGAAAAGGAACTAGAAGTTTGACAGGTTGTTCAGCAAGTGTGACTTCAACTGAGAATTATAAAATTAGATGCTCCTTTATATTGATAAGATATTAATATGATACCTTTAAAATGTTACTATTAACATAACATTTTGAAATCTGAAAATTACCCATAAGGAATAATGGGTAGCAATTTTTATATTTTATGTAACATATTTTAATGGTATGTAGGAAAGATCTGGGCCAATTTGCAGAATGCCATGATATAACTAAAGCAACAGCTGGGGCACAACAAAAAGTGTCTCAGACAATGATCCTGAATTTCCATGGGAGCTTGCCTCATGGAGTAAAGTTCAGAGTGAACCAGGATAAATTCAGGATGATCACCATTCAGTGTGAAATGTATATGGGAGGCAGGCCAGAGGACTTTCTATTGGTCACACCAAAGTGTGAAGGAAGCAGCAGCTAAGTGGACAATACCATTCGTTGAGGAGAACAATCTGATGCTGGACAATTATTAGGACTTCATGCATAAACTCAAATGATACCTTGGGCATCCCATATAGAGAATTGCTGCTAGTTGAGTGATCTGGAAGTCCAAACAGAATAAGGTCATATATTTCAGACTTTAAATTATTTGCCTGCGATGTAGGATAGAATGATTTAGCCTTTACAGGTGATTCTTGACGTATGGGACTGAAATGTTGGTCATAAATCATTTCAGTAATAAGTGAGGCACCACACAGTCAGATTTGATTTTACAACCATTTCTACAACAGTTGTTAATTGAGTCATCACAGTCATTAAGCAAACGCCACGGTCATATGTGCAGCATTTTATCCAATGGGTAGTTTTTGCCAGCAAACAGCAGATATATCACAAAATGGAATTATGCTGCAGTTGATCATAAATGCAATCCAATCGTTAAACTCCTGAAATGTGTTCATGTGACCATGACCACAATAGTCATAACTTCAAGAATGGATTGTAAGTAATTTTTCCAAGTATGTTGTAACTTTGAATGGTCATTAAACAACCAATTAAAAGCTACTTATATTGATCAATTCAGAGAAAGGCTGTCTGAGGAGCTAAGAGAGGCAAGGTACTCAAAATATTCTGGAGGAGCTGTATCAATGTTTTGTAATAATAGATACCTAACTGGGAGAGTTAAGGAAGGAGGGAATGGTAAGGGGAAAATAATTTAAAGCGTGTGTTCCCCCAAGCCACCACCTCAGTGGCCTCCTCAACAACCAATGTGGGAGAATCCCTGCAATCCAGATCCCACTCTTTAGAGAAGCAAAGAAGAAAGTATCAAAGCTATGCTTTTACTGTGGAGCCCAATGATGTTTGGCAAAAGCACTAGCATTAGACATAGCAGCAAGATTGTAAATGAACAGATCATGTAGCCAATAAGTGCTCAGCTTACTTCAAAGTAGCACACTGGCGAAACTTTACTGATCCATTTCTAAGAAGCTCCGAAGGGGAGCAGGGACTTCCACCATTTAAGGATAACTTAAGGACAACTGTTGATAGCAGGCAAGCATATTTAATCACTCCTGTTATTGTTGCTTTAGATTCCAGGCAGATGGTGGGACTTTCTTCTCTTGTAGGACAACCAGTAATTTCATAGGTATAGAAATAATACAGAAGCTAAAGCTCTAGAAAACTTAAGCTCTAGAAAACCAATGTTAGTTGAGATGATTGACAGATAGCCACTAAGAGTAGGGCTGACTTTGTAGCTGAATCTGCAAAAGTACAATCATGTTCCCATTCCACCTCTGGTGGTGTGAAAGATATGCAATATTTTCTGGGTTTTGCTAATTTTTATAAGAAATTCCTAATTTTGCTGACCATCTAAAACTGCCAGCTCCTAAGAAAGGATCAGCAATTGTCGTGATTAATCCAAGAACAAACAGCATTTCAAGGATTAAAACACCTCTTTGTTTCTGACCCTGACTCGTCCTGTCCCTTTGTGGTACACACAGATGCTTTCAATATGGCGATAGGGTTGCTCTAGCACAGAAGAGAGGGAACATGTTTACCATTGTATTGAGCACAGTGGTTAGAATGCGGTATTGCAGGCTAACTCTGCCCACTGCAGGAGTTTGATCCTAACTGGCTCAAGGTTGACTCAACCTTCTATCTTTCGGAGGTCAGTAAAATGAGGACCCAGATTGTAGGGGGCAATATGCTGACTCTGTAAACCGCTTAGAGAGGGCTGTAAAGCATTATAAAGTAGTATTTAAGTCTAAGTGCTACTGCTATTGTTATTGCTATTGTGGGCCTTTTACTCCGGAATGCTCCTCTCAACTGAAAGGAATTTTGATATTTTCAATAAAGAGTTGTTGGTAGTAAAAAATGCTATTCAGTGATGGAGATGCATGCTGGAAGGAGCAATCCATCCTCTACAAGTTCATACAGACCATAAGAATTTAGAGGTTCTGCAAAACATTCAATCTTTCACCCCTCATCAAATTGCTTTGATTTTAACAAACCTTCCGGGCTTCTAAAACAGTGTTTCAGATAATGTCTCACCTAAGACAATTCAATGTATGCTCTCTCCCTCTCTCTCCTCTCCCTTCCCCCTCTCTCTCTCTCTCACATCATAATAATTTTTGAGATAGTGTCTCATCTAAGATAATACAATGTATGCTCTCCCTCCCTCCCTCTCTCCCTCCTTCCCCCTCCCTCATACACACACACACACACACAGAGAGAGAGAGAGAGAGAGAGAGAGAGAGAGAGAGAGAGAGAGAGAGAGAGAGAGAGAGAGAGAGAGAGAGAGAGAGAGAGACGCCATAATAATACTCCAGCTATGCAATTCAGTATATGAGGGCCAGAGGCAAAAAGGTTCCTGATGGAGAGACAACTCTTGTGTAATTTGGGGAGTTACCAGCAGAAGAGGGGAATGACACAGCTACATTTTGTTCTCAGAGTCCAAACTCGGTTTCCACTATGAACTCAGGACTGAGGCAATGAGTCTGAAGGGGAGAATGGTGTAATGGAATCTGGGAAAAAGTCTAGGGGAATGGGCCAACAAATGCTGCCTAGGGAATTATAGATAAGCATAGCTCACAGCTGTATAATGGACAGGGCAAAAGGTTCCGAAGATACCTTCCCTAATTTCTCAGTGTAAGGGAGACAGGAGAATTGTATTTTCAAACTTGCAATATTCTGTTAATGTAACTTTATAATAAAATTGAAGTAGCTCATCTGGTTGTGTTTTGAATCTGGTCTACCAGGTAAAATTGGCAGGTATTGTTTACTTTGTTTCTTTAAAAAGCATAATGTCCTCTCATGAAAGAATGAGATTAATGTATAAATAAATCCCTATCTGAAAACAAAGACATGGGTTTTATAACAAATAGATTCTTATTTGTGTGCAAGCTTGTAGCATAACAAAAGAACATAATTTTGCGTATTTTTTTTTTTTTACTATCTACCAATTAATGGAAACTTTCTGGGTAAAAGGCAGGATACAGTACAAACTGAAATAATAAAATCCATTTCAAATAATTTTGCCAGGGTAAGAAAAATACCTAAGCTGGTTCATTTACATTTATAATCCATTTCCTATATTTTGGTTTATATTTTGAAAAAGATTTTAACCACTAGAAATGCAATACAATACACAGATGGAACATAAGAGAAACTCTACAACAAGCTGTGTCTGTAAAAGGAATGTTGCATCTTGCATACTCCACCTTACCCTGTATAAACATATTTTGATGTCTGTTTTTATAGATTTTGAGGTGAGGAAGACTTTGTTAAAAGAATTGTTTTTTCCCAAGCAGTCGCAATTTCAATCTTGCTTTACCTGTAATATGAAAGCAGATGGTCTGCATCTCTTTTGAATATTTATAACTATCAAAAACAATCTCTTGTTATTCACCCTTAGGCTTATGAGATGTCAGAACTGTTCTAGTAGGGAAAAATTGTCTTGGGTGTTTACTAAAAGAGGATTATATTAAGCTGAAATGACTATACATTTTCTAGTTTAATATTTGTTCATCAGCTGTTTAATCATATTTAGATAATTGTGTAAATAAGTTGTTGTAACTCTTGCCCCATCTACTGATCTAGCTTGAATGCTTTCAATATGCAAAGACAAATGTCTATTTATTTTCCTTCTTTAAAAAAATTAAAAAGACCTGTTAAAGTTTTGTACATGATACTTTGAATTATCTTGAACATATGAGGGATATAGCCTAATATCTTTGTTCATTAGGTTATTTCAGAGAACATCTGTTTTTGAAATTTCCTGTTATATTATTTGGCACACTTTCATAAGCAGTGAAATGTCTATTTTAATCCATAAAGTTGTTCATAATTTTTATCAAAGATGTGTATGACTAAAGCTTAAGATATTGTTAAAGAGGATAGAGGATATTTTGTTACAGTGGAGGATAAATGGATTTTTGACCTAAAGCTGAGCAATCACAGATAATAGATTTTGTAGTGGCTGGTTGAGTTGGCAGTAAAGCATGAATAGTTTTAGTTTAGATAATTGAACTGACCTGATTAATGTTGCTCTTTTTTGTTTCTCAAAAATACAACAATGCACTTTCAAACACAGCCATTTATGATCAGAGAATCTATATTCAGGTTATTATGAACCTATTCTGAATGCAGCCTAAAATGTTGTATTCATTGCTGAAGAATTAATTAAATATAAAAAAGTTACCTAAACAAAGTAAATAAATATACGTAAGTAGATTGCTGAGAATATATTTTCTTTAAGTTAGAAAATGTATGCAAAATTACTTGGATGCCACTATTCTTGTTAAATGCAATAATATAACTCCAGATATTGAATAAATTTTTGTCCAGATGAACCAAAAATGAACTTTAGGAAAAAATTCAATCCCTATTGCCATACAGTTATGGAAGAGATCATTATAAATAATGCATTTGGCTGCAAAAGAAAGCTGAGATTGTGGCAGATGGTATCATCCCAGTATAGTAGGGCTTTTGCAAAGGTGGCACCATTTCAGATTAAATCTTCATCAGACAATCACAAAAAGAACTACAGCTACTGGGTATGTATACATGTGGGTACTTTTAGATGGTGAGTCACATGAACTCAAGTAAACTTACAGTAAATGGAGACAGGGTTCTGTGGGTTTTTAAAATATCTTTTCTGAGTTTTGTGTCAAGAAAGAGCAAAAGCTGTTATCAAATCATAGATACATCTACTTCTGACATCCATACCATATTATAATTAGTTTCTTAGGTTTATGGATTTTTACAAACTGCTAACATCTATAGCAAAATACAAAAACAACTGAAAATGTCTAAGCTTTTGTAAAACTACCTTCAAATGAATCTATATTTTGAAACTGAAGAGAATATAGCAAACATTTTTGTTTCTAAAATCAAGCTGTAAAAATCACTAAAGATGTGGGAGGGTTTTAAGGATTAATCAGTGATAATTTTGGAAGATAATGTATGCATATATGAAACAGAATGAACACAATAATTCCTTGTAAGGATCTTCTAACAGTAATCTTTTAAACTTGTATTTGTAATAAGATCATAGATAGCACATGACTGATGACAATGTGATGCTTAATAGTTTGGAAAGTATTGCAGAAGTTCATTCCCTTGATACTCTAATCTAGGCTCTTCAAGTTTGGACTTCTAAAATAACTTACCTTGGGCCACTACTTCACCATAAATAATTTTTATACTTTGTTGTCATATTATCCTTCATTTTAATAACTTCATAAAGACAAATGGCAATGCAAACAATATAAATTTTAGCTCAGAGGCTCCTGATTATTGCAATGATTATGATTGGAATGCCTTTTCACCTAAAACTGAAGAGACAGAAGAACAGGTTCATGCATCCTATTACCACTGCTACTGTTATTAAAGTGTACACAATCCAGTGTTGAAGTTTCAGGTCAAAATTAATATAAAAAGAGTAGCTGAATTGCTTCCTTTCTCTTAGCAGTGGATAATTGATTAATTCAGATTAATGTAAATGTTTAAGTGTACATTTTTCTTGGCCATATGAAGGAATGTACATACATACGTATGTGCTGTATCAGTTCAGAATACACTAGTGCGAAAGGAGGAGCATATGGTGTATTTTTTGCTCCTGGAAATAGATTTTTAGAAGTATTTCTAGAGATGATCTAGTTATGCATTGAAAATAGTGAAATGCATTTTTGAAAATTATTTCAGTACAATTAAGGCAAGTTGTTAATTTATTATGACTTTTTGAGCGAATGACCTTCATGAAGAACAATATATGAACAATGCTGTATGGTAGTCTCCCATTTTGAAACATTTTGTTAATTTCATAGAATTATAGCTTTCAGATACAAATTTTAGCTATACTAAAACATAAACTTTACATAATTTGTAATATTTTTGCATAGTTGTTAATATTTTTGTTTTTCTTACATCTGTATATATTTGTGTAGAACAAAATGTGATATTAAACTAATATTTAAATGTAATGTAATAACTTCTGAATATACTACAAGATTTGCCAATATAAATGTTTTAAATCGTAACAAAATAAAATTGTATATTGTAACTGGGAATGTTACTAATCAAATAATTAAAATATCTTCTATTAAACATTATAATAATATAATTGCTCTTTCTCTTCTTTTTTAGAGTATGATATCTTCCATTGTGAACAGCACTTACTATGCAAATGTCTCAGCAGCAAAATGTCAGGAATTTGGGAGATGGTATAAACATTTCAAGAAGGCAAAAGATATGATGGGTAAGCAAAGCGATCAAAGTTCAAGTTGCATTGTCTACATGCTTATGATTGAATACATTTTAAGCTTTGTTTGGATAGTATAAATGGACTAAATTTTTATAGATCTGATAATGATGTTTGATACAGCAAATATTTGATAACATTTTGCAAAATATAATGAGAAAAAGAAAGAAAGAAAGAAAGAAAAAGAAAGAAGGAAAAAGAAAGAAAGAAAAAAGAAAGAAAGAAGAAAGAAGGAAGGAAGGAAGGAAGGAAGGAAGGAAGGAAGGAAGGAAGGGTAGCGAGAGATAGAAAGAAAGGAAGGAAGAAAGAAAGAAAGAAAAAGAAAGAAAGAAAGAGAAAGAAAAAGAAAAAGAAAAAAGAAAGAAAAGGTAGCACAAATATTTAGTTTTCAAAATCAGCCATAATTATAATCAGGTCACTAATATGTCCTATCTTTTCCATAGTTTGGAAAAGGTATTTAACTTATTTTGCCTATTGAATATAGTCCATGGCTCTTACATGACATTTCTTAGTAATAACGGTGTATAATATTTGCAATAGTTATTGAAAATATTTTCAAAAGTATTTCATCTATAACAAGTGTTACAATATGTCCTAAATCAGTATTATATTACTTCCTTGTTTGTTACATGTCTATCTCAGACAGCAAAGGATATAGCATTGGCAATAAGGCAGTCATGTAAGACTTTTCTGCTGATCTTTGTATAAAATTCCATGTCATTACAACTCTATAAAGTAAACCAAACCATTTGCAACTGTCTGTATATGGGAATGGATATAACCTGAATTAGATAAAATATTGATTTATATATCTCTTATTTATTTCAATGAATGTACTATAAAAATAAAAAAAATTTGCATTGAGTCCATCTTCACATTCAAATTTTAGAAACTTTGTTTTTCAAACTTTTCACTCACACACACACACACACACACACACACACACACACACACACACACAGAGAGAGAGAGAGAGAGAGAGAGAATAAATAGAAGTGTAATTAGTGATGCAACCTATAGAAGCTATCATACTAGCCTATATTTGATACTTATGATAGAAATGTTGCACACAATTGTTAGTTGCACATAAGATTTTGATTTCTCTGAATTGAGATGTAAAAACATGAGACTTATTTAATTCCATCAGCAATATCATACGTGAAGACAAAATGTAATCTAATTCAAAAATATTATGAGATATTCTGTGAAATACTAATACAAATTACTAATATGAATAGTCCACAATATTTTAATTCTTGACAAGGCAGAAAAACTTACATGACTTAACTAATTCCAATTTCTTTAGGTAAGGCCTGGGTAGTAACTTAGCAAAATGGGTATCTTTTATTATACAATTTTAACATTTGAAAATTTAGGCAGCATTTTCACCAGAGAGATTCAACAGGTACAGAAGGTAACAAATTACAGAACAGAAAAGCTACTGGCCTAAGAAGGAAAATGGAACAGACTGCAGGTGAAGTTATGCATGTTCATATTTGAAGACTGAGAAATAAAGTAATGGCTTGCCTGTATGAAAATATAATCTTTCCGCATGTGTGTTGTAACTAAAGAGCAATACTGTATACTACTACATTCGTGTAGGAAGCGCTTACCAAGGCACTTCCAGGTTGAAAGGATTAGCTGGTGACATTACTGTTGCCCAGGGTATATCCAAGGCAGGGGTGGGTTCTTCTTTTCTTTGCTGCCGGTTCACTGAGTGCCGCGCCGCGCAGGCGCGTGCATGCTTTGCGCGCACTTCACACATGCGTAGTGCTTTAAAAAAGCTTCTGCGCATGCACAGAAGCAAAAAACAAAATGGCGGCGCCTATGGCGCCACCGAAAGAACCGGTTTGGGGGCGTGGCAGGCCTGGGTCGCTGCCGGTTCTAGCGACCCAGGCCACCAAGTTATTACCAGTTCTATAGAACCATTCCGAACCGGGAGGAACCCACCTCTGACCCAAGGGGGCTCCTGTCGTGTTCTTATTATTTTCACACCGAAGTGGTACTATTTATCTACCTGCATTTGCATGCTTTCAAACTGCTAGATGAGCAGGAGCTGGGACAAATTAATGGCAGTTCATTACACCACATCCCTTGCACTCTCAGGTTTAGAACTGTCTAGTTGTCGAATTCTCAATGGTCTTCTGACTCAGTATCCTAACCATCGGAGCCCCTAGAGCAATACTGTATAAGACAGACAGACAAACAGACATATGGTACTCCTTTAAGACACTTTTTTGTTTGTTTATCTTTGTGGAGACCATTTTGAATGATAATCTGAATAATGCAACATTATAAACCTTTTTAGAATTCTAAGTGGCTGCATCATTTCTCCTGTCTTTCTTCACCAGATCTGGGGCTATGAATAAATGCCTGCAAAATATAATACAGTAAATGGCCAATTTTGAAGCATTAAACACCCAATATTAACACTCTAATGCAGTTCAGCCTCTCACATAATCAAAAGTGGCTGCCAGTACTGGATGTTGAAGATATGTAACAGCTTAATGATCACAGGCATTTTTACCCCAAAACTTGTACCACATCATGTTTTCTGTAACTATGAAACTAGCAAGAGTAAAAATGATATATATACCAGGGGTGGGTTCTGCATCCGTTTGCTGCCGGTTCGCTCAGGGTCGCGCCGTGTGCGTGCGCACCCTTCACGCGCGCGCCCCCCGCAGCAATCAAAAAATAGCTTCTGCGCATGCGCAGAAGCAAAAATTCGCTTCTGCGCATGCGCAGAAGCAAACTCCAAGATGGCGGCGCCCACAGAACACACTGAAAGAACCGGTTCCGTGACGTCATCACCGGTTTACTAATGGTTCTAAAGAACCGGTTAGAACCTGTAGGAACCCACCTCTGTTATATACGTATATTATATAATTTTAAAAACAAACATTTTAAATTATTTAGATGAATGTCTAAAGTTAATCTATGAATTCATACACAGAAATGGTTTGATGCGTAACCAAAATATTTTAGGAATGCTGTCTTCATTTTCAGTTTTATGCTAGTTCACTTCTTCATTTTTCGAAAGAGATTTTTTCAATCATTCCAATGAAAAGTATTTACTTGTACTAGGCTGAGAAGTAAAAAATCCCCAAAGCAAGGAAAACAGCTTCTGTATTGTTGTTTAAAAAGATAAACCTTTTCAGCTACTGTACTATAAAAAAGAATTAAAGGCTCCTGGACAAACAACTGGAGTAAATTGTTTCCTTTTAAGATATGGTCTCTAAAGGCAACCATCCATCTGCAACCAGCTTCATCAGTTTGGTTGCTTCAGAGAATTGGATAATAAAAGCAATATGGATGGATTAGGGTTCATCTTTGCTGTTTGCCTGATTACTTTTAACACTTCAACAAATACTTGGAACATAGCTAGCCAATTTGTCCTCTGCATTTAGAAGGCAAATGTCTGTAAAGGTGCAAGACTGCACCAATTGCACACTTTTTCAGATCCAGAGTCCCTTCTTGTGGTCACTCTTGCTTTAGTCACTTAATGTGTGGACTATTGCAGTGTGCAGAGGCTGCCTTGAAGACTAGAGAGAAGCTGCAGCTGGTTCATCCATATAACACCTCTGTATACATTAGTTTCCAGTGAGCTTTTGGTGACATTAAAAGTGCTCTAATCTCATTAAAATCTATAAAACCATTTTGGGGCAGAGTTTAGCTACCTGAAGGACTACTTCTCTCACATTATTTTACTTCTGTGATATAGTTAGCAATATAAATAAATAAATTTCTGTGTGCCCCATAAGTTCTGACTGAATACATACCTTTCATTTTCCATCTATTAAACAATATCTTTGGATGGATCTTAGAAAGTGCACCTTACCTATAATCCTATAACTGATGTCTGGAATAATATTCCCCTGGCCTGCAAGATTTTAGATTATCCTTAAAAACTTGCCTTTCCCCCCCTTTAAGGTAGGTTGTGCCTAATTGATATGAATTGTTTGTTGTAGTTGTAAAAGTGTTTTCCTTACTATATAAAGCTCCTTTTGTTATTTTATTATTTTTAGGTATTGAATGGTTTTATTTGTGTGCTGCTGCGATTAGTTTTTTATTTGTGGTAGTCTTATAAATCAAAATTATAATAATAAATATAAATAACCCATAGGAATTTTGGTTCTTCTCTATCCTTTTCAACAGTATTTACTTCTTTAAATAGAGTCGGTATCTCAAACTTGGGCATTTTATGGCCCGCGGGCCACATCCAGCCCTTTGACTGTCCCTGTCAGGTCTGCGGTGACGGCGGCTGGGGGAGCGGTGGCTACGGGGGGGAGGTAGTGGCGGCCCTCCCCAACAGTCTCAGTTTCTCATGTGGCCCCTTGGGAAAATTAATTGCTCCCCCGCTCTATCTGCAAATATACTTACTGAAAAGTGCTTTGAGGGGTTGCCTTCCTTCAGGTAAATATAATATTGTATTGTTGTTATAACTATATTAAGTATATTATTCAGGATCCTGATAAAGTTGAAAAAGTTCCTATGTTCTTTTAATCAAATATATATATTGAAAGGTAGTCCTCAACTTACAACTACAATTGAGCCCAAAATTTCTGTTGCTAAGGAAGACAGTTGTTAAGTGAAATTAAGGCCATGACCTTTCTTGACACAGTTGATTAGTCAATCACTACAGTTGTTAAGTTAGTAACACAGTTGTTAAATTAACCGGGTTTCCCCATTGACTTGGCTTGTCACAAGGTTGCAAAAGGTGATCATAGGACACTGCAACTGCCATATATACGAATCAGTTGCCAAGCATCTGAATTTTAATCATGTGGCCATGAGAATGCTGAAACTTGTCATTAAGTGTGAAAAACAGTCATCTGTCACTTTTTCACTGCTGATGTAACTAAATGAATTATTCTAAGTCAAGGACTACCTGTGTGTATATACATATACATACACATATACATATATTAGCTGAAATGAATTTTAAAAATAAAAATGGGTCTTTGTGAAAAAGTGGATATATNTATAAGCCAATTAAAACCATCATTTATATTTACATAAAAAAATATGGATACAAAATGTATAAAAATATTCTTATATATTGGGATCTTCTGAGAAAATAATGTAAAGCTTGTGAAAAATCATTTGAAAAAGCTCTTTGCTTGCATCTGAATCTGCTTCTTAAAGGTGCAACGAATCTGCTCTGAAGCCGAAGGTTTGTAGCCAGATGTATGTTCAGAAAGAAGATATTGAAGAAACAAAGATTTGCACATCCCTACGTATCATTTGATTAACATCTCTTAAATTGAATGCTGAGAATAAGAGAGCAATGATCCAAATTCAGCTATTCTTTTTTATATATTCATTTATTTCCTTGGACCAAATATTTATATTCTGTTTTCTCCTTCTTAGCTGAAATGGACAGCCTTTCTGAACTATCCCAACAAGGTTCCAACCACGTCAACTTTGGTCACCAGCCAGTCCCAGGGAACACTGCTGAACAGCCACCATCCCCCGTTCAGCTTTCTCATAGCAGTCAACCATCTGTTCGGACCCCACTTCCAAACATGCACCCTGGACTTACCCCTATTAGTCCTCAGTTGGTAAACCAACAATTGGTAATGGCCCAGTTGCTAAACCAGCAGTATGCAGTGAACAGACTTCTAGCCCAACAATCCTTAAATCAACAGTACTTGAACCATCCCCCTCCTGTCAGCAGATCCATCAACAAGCCGTTGGAACAACAGGTCTCAACTAATACAGAGGTGTCTTCCGAAATCTACCAGTGGGTGCGTGATGAATTGAAACGAGCAGGAATCTCACAGGCAGTTTTTGCACGTGTGGCATTTAACAGAACTCAGGTTAGCCTTTCTTTCTTTTTTTAATGTATATAATTTATATAGAACCGGTAGTTAACTTAATCACATTTAGATTGTGATCCTAAATACCCTTACTTAAAATTTAATTTTTTTAAAAAAAAATCCTCTCTTTTTTCATCTTTCTCTTTTCTTTATCTCTTTTTTAATGGCAATTATTTGGGGAAACAGGAAATCTTTTGCTAAGATTTTTAAGAACCTATTTGATATAGTTGCCCTTTATCCCCGTACTATTAAACCTTGTACATTCATCCTTTTAATGGTGCAAGTATGGATTTATTTATCTAGAACAATTATAAAGCTACAGTAATTAAGAACTTTTTATCATTATTATTGGCTCAATTCACCTCTCTCTAAATTAATTACACTTTGCGCATGCTGTGGACACATGGAAGCAATATTTGCAAGCTGAAATATTGAACTATATTTTAATATTACTTATGCAGCAGCAACTGTTTGATACCTAACGAGCAGAGGATAGTGAATCATATAATTCTGGAAAAAGAATTATGTGGGAGGAAATAGTTGTGGCTGTTTCTTCAATTGCATCAATACACTCAACAATAGATACTGCAGATTGCAACCTTCAACCCTAAGCATTACATTTCAGACTATTACTGTGCAATTATCTCAAGCAAATAAATTAGCCAAAATTAAATAGCAAATATCATTAGGTTACTTCTTAGCCTGCAATAAGGTCCTATCGTTTTTTGATACCTGCACAAACAGAAGATAAAACCATTCAAGGATAACAAAAAGAATTAACCCAAAATAGATACGTAATTAATCCAAACTCTAAAGTTTGATCCTTCATTTTTTTTTTGAAGTATTAAACAGTATAAATGGGTACCCGGCATATATATTCAGGTATCAATGACATAAAATTGAAATTAGATGTTATCAATATGTTTTGAAAAGTTCTTCTGGTGACAGAAAATTTTACACATTAATTAAATACATTACTATAATCCAATTGTATGTTTTATAGTTGTATAAAATTATTATTTGTGTAGATGCTGCTCCACAGACTCTTTCAAAATGGGTTTTTTCACAGAGACTAAACTATATACAATCCTTTTATTTCAATGTTTTTAATCTCAATTTTATTTCTAAAAGGAGACCTAGTATTGTAAAACCAAACAAAAGCAAATTCAATAATATAAAAATACCACTTTGAAAAATATTCTTCTAAAATATTGCTTCAATAATTATTAAATAAATTTAATACTTTAAAAAATAATAGTTGTATAAGTATAAGTTGTGCCTAAGGTGCTAGTCTAGAAACAGTGAGTTAAAATACTATCTGACTGGATAAAATTGAGTCATTCGTTCTCACTCAGCTCACACCTTTGAGTTGTCCAGAAATATAGGTAAAAATCCCTCTCTAAGGGAGATGGGTGGTTAAGAAATTGAATGAATGAATGAATGAATGAATGAATGAATGAATGAATGAATGAATGAATGAATGAATGAATATCTAGTAAAGAAATGGGGCCATAACCCCTTCTAGAATTGCATTATAATTATTATACACTTATTATTTGTATAACAATTCTTCATTGTGAATAAAGTCAGAAGTTCATATCTCTAAGTTTTTAACAATCAAAATGCCAGATGTATGTTGAATACTTGCATAATAATTTCTTAATCGACTGCATTACTAGCATTTCAAAGCTTCAAAATCTCCAAATAACTATTGCTATTTGAACCTCCTCCATCCTTTATATTTTATCTTGCATAACTTAAACAGATTTTTTTTTCTTTATAAAATTAATCGAGCTTCTTAGGACAATAGTTGGAGTTGTCATGTATATATCAGATAAAGTTGCTTGGATTCATTCCCTGTTACATACTGATCTTATCACAGTCCGGAGGAGATGTCTAGGGAAGAGTTTTTCCCAGTTATCTGGGAATGGTTTGAACTTTTTGTCCTGGGAAGTTGACAGGGTCTTCAAAAACTATGTCCATAGCCACCTGCTTGTTAGATCCATGACCCCCCCTGGCTTGTTAAAGCAGCCTGGGAAAGGTCATCGCAGTGGTTAATTCCATTTTTGAATGAGGCATTGTTCCTATACCCGTGATGGTGAACCTATGGCATGTGTGCCCAAAGTGGCACACGAAGCCATGTTGCCCGGCATGCGTGGCCTTGCCTGTTTGTCTTCCGGGTTTCTGGTGCGCAGGCGCATGAGACGATCAGCTGTCCTTCACATGTGCGGCAGTGCCGAAAACCGGTGTGTGCATGCGCGCCGGCCAGCTGATTGTCGGGTGCACATGCATTCCAGAACCCGGAAGTTTGGCTTTTCCAGAGTGTGATCCCTTTGCGCACATGGCAGCGCCGAAAACTGGCCTGCACATGCACACCGGCCAGCTGATTGTCAGGCGCTCATGCGTGCTAGAACCCGGAAGTTCGGCTTTTCCAGAGCACGTGCACAATGAGGGCGTGCGTGCGTGCACGACATTTCCGCGCAACCTTTTCGGCAATCGATGCTGAAAAGGTTTGCCATCACTCTCCTATACCATTAAAGAGGCCATCCCCACCTAAAGAAGGCATTACTGGATCCCAATGTTCTGGACAATTTTCTTCTAGTATCTCACTTTCCATTTTGGGGGAAAGATAGTAGTGCAACAGGCTCAGAGGGCCATGGAGGAAGAAGATTATCAGGACACTTTCAGTCAGAATTCAGACCTTGATATGGGTTAGAAAAATCATTGCTTATGCTTTGGTATGGGTAGAATAGGGTTAATGCATCGATCCTTGCTTTTCATGATATTTTGTGACTTTTGACAACATTGACCATAGTATCTTATGGGCAGTCATATTGTACTGATTCGCTTTTTTCTTTGGGGTTGATTCAAACTGATGATGATTGGGGAGGAGAGGTCCTGCTCTTGGCCCTTCTATGTGGCATGCCACAAGGTTCAGTGATTTCTCCTTTTCTTTTTAAGATGAGGCCACTGGGTAAGTGCATCTGTCACCAGAACGTGAGATTATGTTGATGATATCCAATTGTACATCATTAACTCTGATGGATTACGCAATACCATGACTGTCTTATCCAGTAACTGGAAGTTGTGAAGGTCTGAATAGGAAACAACAAGCTTCAACTGAACCCTGCGTGGTTTTGGTTTGGGCCCTCTGATCCAGTTTTATGTCATCATATGTGTTAGTCTGCAGTCCCCTAATCATCTTTGTTGCTCTTCTCTGCATTCCTTCCATCAATGGTTATGTGTACTCCTATAACAGTGCATGTTACATCTCTGCTCTGTGAGCTACACTGGTGCCAGTTTTCTTCTGTGTCCAATTCAATGTCCTGGTTTTAACCTGTAAAGCCCTTTATGGCATGGGACCAAGCTATCTGAGGAACCACCTCTTACCACTTACATCAGCTTGCCTTATCAGATCTTGTAGAGAAGGCATGCTATGCTATGTACCATTGGCCAAGAATTTACATTTGGTAGTTCCCAGGAAATGTGCCTTCTCTGCTGTAATGCCTGCCTTATGGAACATCCTTCCCCCTGAAATTAGATTGGCCCAATCACTTTGAATATTCTGAAAGACCCTCGGGATATGATTGTGTGACCAGGCTTAAGGCTAATATGGAACTGGATACTTGGACAGATGGCTCCATGGTTGACGAAGTCATTTTTTAAATTCTCTCTTTACTTTGATTATGTTTTGGGTTTTTAAGATATTTATTACTATTTTTTTATATTTGTAATTCCTGTTTTTGTTTTGTTATTTATTATTGTATGTCATCCAGTTACCTTCGATGAGATGGGCAGCTATATAAATTTGATTCATGAATAAATAAAACAAACACAAACAGTTGCTTGATTTTTATAATTCAGATTTTATTAGCAAAGTCCAGCAATTTAAGCTTTTAAACTGAAAAATTGAATGTGACTCTTCAATCATTCTGACCATTCTAAAAGAATACATTGAAAATATTTGTGATTGCTCTTGGTTCTGTGACTTTTTTTCACTGAAATATTGGAATAATTTTCATATTTAATTTGCTGAACTTTTATTAAATTGAACACACTGAACTGTGAGATATTTCAGCTTAGAGGGTTCATGATATGCACTGAAGTTATTTTTACTTTGTTCTTGGGAGCTTGACACCTATTTCACTGATAAATTGTATGTGGTGCTATTTTATCATAAGATCAATCATTAAGTCACGGGTGTCAAATTCGATCGCGTCACATGATGTATCGCGACTTTTTTGCCTTTGTGGACCTGGGGTGGGTGTGGCCTGCATGTGACGCATTCGGCCCACAGGCCACCAGTTTGACAGGTCTGCATTAAGTGTAATTAATAATCTTAAGATTTCATTGAATGCTTAGAATTTATTTATCAATAAGCATGGATAGGTTTGCAGCCATAATTGTTGCAGCCATTTTGCTAGTAAAAAAATCAATAACAAATGAAGACTGCACAGTTTGATTTTAACAATATACAGTCTTGGACTTATGAGCCCAATTATGTCCAAAATTTCTGTTGCTAAGCAAAATAGTTGTTAAGTGAGTTTTATCCCATTTTATGAGCTTTCTTGCGACAGTTAAATGAATTGCTGCAGTTGTTAAGTTAGTACCACAGGTTATTAAGTGAATCTGTCTTCCCCATTGACTTTGCTTATCATACATGCCAGTTGCCAAGCATCCTAATTTTGATCATGATCAATTTTGATCATGCAATGGTTATAAGTGTGAAAAGTCACTTTTTTCAGTGCTGCTGTAACACTGAACATTCACTAAATGAATGGTTGTAAGTACCTGTAATTAAAATTAACAGTTTCCATTTTTATTTTATTTACTTATTACAATTATTTGCCTCTCATCTTGCCTAGAGTGATTATTAGTGAGATAGGATCAAGTTCTTTTGCTGATACAAACAATATCATAAGGTTATACTGAATTTTTTAATTGCTATATGGGTAATCTTTGTTTAGCAATCACAATTAAAGTAAAGAAGTTGCTGAATGAAACTGTGATTGTGCTTATGACCATATTTCAGCTTTACTTTGCTTTACAGAACTGCAAAGCGCATGAATGCAGTGATTGGTTGTAAAATTACTTTTTCATCACTATTGTAACTGTGACAGTCACTAACCAGGCAGTTGCTAAATGAGAATTACCGGTGTTACTATTATACTAGAGATTTTAGATGTAATATTCAGGCAGGTGTATTCTAAAAATACAAATATTTTTACATTACATTATCAGTGATATATAATGAAACTAGATCAAAATTATGATAATAATTGAATTTAGCTCCCTGTGTTTCTTAATGTCTGTCCCACTTGTTATATAATGACCTTTTCATATTTGAGGAAAAGGCCATTATGGATGAAGTCAGAAATGAATTTAAAACCATAGCAAAGTCTATCCAGGTTACCAAGTTTGGTGTTCATTTCTTTCCTCCTCCTTTTTTCCATTTCACATTTGGTACACTGTTTATTTTCCAGTAAAATGAAGGATGAAGATGGATTATTCAAAAATGATAACAGTAATGGACCATCTTGTAATGTTTTATTGAATTTGAGTTCTGCAAATTACGTGGTAGAGGAAAATTTGCCTGCTTAAGTATAACAGAAATTGCTACTGTGTTCATATAATTCTTTATAGTGTAATTTAAGAAAAACTCACTACCCATATTACTGTTTGAATAAAAGGTAAAAAGGTGCTATTACACTATCATGACAGCTCTCCTCTTGCTAATAAGTGACAAAGATAAATGTGTCTGCTTATATGTTCCTTGGCAGAACTCCAGATATGCGGGTGGAGTTTGAAAATAATGTTCCACCTGGATATGAGATTTCAATCCACTGCAATGCAGATAGCATACAGTGATGTTAAGCATATTGGTATTTGGGGGTAAGGGAAAGTTTCATCAGATCATAGTTTTCTTTGGAAAGCTTTGAAATTCCATGAAGCTGATAAAAATCTTTCTGAAATAGTGATTATATTTAAAGATCAGACAAACTGGGAGCCAAAAAGCTGTGCTTTAATTCTCTCATTTTGAAGAATTTGTAATTAGCATTGGAACCACTTGATATTTTTAAAATCATTTCTCTATTTATGATTTGTAAAAATTTTAATTACTTTTTATAATGTGGTTATGATGAATAACTGCAAGGGAAAATAAGTAAATATAATTAAATATTTCCTTATTTCACGCAAAGGCAAAAGTCTGAACACATTAGTGCAATTGTAATCAAAAATATAAAACAAAAGGGATATAGTGTTCAGGTGTGATATTAATGGAGATAAGCAGCAGAATATCAAAGTAAGGTAAATTTTAAACTTCAAATCACTATCTAAATAAAATGTATTAAGATTATATTGGTCTGTCTGAAAATAGCTTAGAAAGGGCTCTTATGCAGAAAATATATTTCTCACTAGTGTGAGCCAAATATACAGCCTACAAACTTGTATTCAGAGTCATCAAGTGCATCATGTTTTTTGATGTTAGGTTTAAAAACCTAATGGTATTGCAGCAAGTAAACACAAATGATTGTAAATCTGAACAAACATTGAATAATAACATAAATTAAGATACAAATTACATTTGACTATCTGAACAGAGGAACACTTTCTATGTAGATGGATTTAATTCTGACTTATGCATAGATATTTTAATACAAATGGACAAATTTAATATAAAAGTTTTGACTTCTGTGCCACATGACTAGTGTCTAAAATTTTTGAAATATACAATGTACATAAAGAATCTGGCTTGGATTATAGAAAGTAAGATTTGGAAGTGTAGAATCATGAAACAAACTATGTGATTTGGGAACAATTGCACAGTGGTTCAATAAAATATCTAACAGGATATAGAAGAGGAAAAAATAAGGACAGTATTTTCCACTAGTGAAATGCAATCCTTGTTCTTCCAGACCCACAAATCTTCTTCCAAAGATTTGAAGCATATAATTTTGGAGATAGAGAGCTATCAGAAATTTGTACAGACAGTTCTCAAGTTATGACCACAGTTGGGATGAGAATTTTTGTTGTTAAGCAAGGCAGTTAAAAAGTGAATCACATCCAATTTTATGATATTTTGCCACATTTGCTAAGAAAATCACTGCATTGCAAGTAAATTGTAGTTGTTAAGCAAATCTGACTTTCCCTTTAACTTTGCTTGTTGGAAGCTGACAGTGAAGTTCATAAATGGTAATCACATGACCCAGATGACAGTAAATACATGCTGGTTTTATTTTATTAACATGACCATGGGGATGTTACAATGGTATAAGTGCTAAGTCCAGTCGAAAGTCACTTGTTTCAGTGCTGTTTTAACTTTGAAAGTGGCAGAAATCAAAATTGCTTGTTTTTTTACAAAGATGATAGTAATACCAATGAATATAACCTATAACATGAAAGATAAGAAAGTGTATACACTTGTATATTGTCTAAAGCTTCTGTCATTTAATAAAAAATAAATTCAATTTGTCTCAGGGGAAGACTTAATAATAGTGGCAAAAATCTTGATCTTTAGTATCTAGTGATGAAGTAGGTTCTAAATTTGAAAATAAATAAGTTTAATTCTGTGAAGTAATTAACTATCACAGGGTAAAATATAAATAGCTCCAGCATTCTATAATTACAAAGTAAAGCTTTTGAGGGTATTTCCTAAAAAAGAATGTAAGAATGTTGGATATTAAGAAGCTATTTCCTTGATTGTCTGAGGTTGTTGGTAGTAAAGTGCAAAATGTCTTGAATTCTTAACATTTTGAAATTGAAACACTTACTCCACTGTTGCTGAAACAATTGAATTTGAACTTAGCCTGAAATCCTTCAGTTGGAAAATATTGTTAGTCATAAGTGGTAAACCTCAACTTTGGATAAAGTAAATAGAAAAAGAATTCCTAGGAGAATCAACTATGAATTGAAACTTATATAATATTATTCTACCATTTTTCATGTTTAAATAAATAAATAAGTATACACACAAATATCAAATATGAAATTTCATATTAAATAAAAAGTCAGTAAAACAGACTAATTAAGCACAGTTGGTTTGTTTTATACATAAAACAGATGCTTAATAACAAATTAAGAATACAGCTCAGGTTTTCTTCTGGGCTACCTAAATTGTCAGTAGTAAGTTCCTATTCAGAATTACTGTTTGTGTGTGTGTGTGTGTGTGTGTGCATTTTCTGAAGTTGGTAACAAAGACAACTGTGATTTTATGGCATCTTTCTGTGGTTTCTTACTTTGCTCTATATAGCCATTTGAGTGTACTTGTATATAAATATATACATATTTATTCTGCAGGGCTTGCTCTCAGAAATCCTGCGAAAAGAAGAAGATCCCAAGACTGCTTCGCAATCTTTATTAGTAAACCTTCGGGCAATGCAGAATTTCTTGCAGCTGCCTGAAGCAGAAAGAGATCGAATATACCAGGATGAAAGAGAAAGAAGCTTGAATGCAGCTTCTGCTATGGGCCCGACACCTCTTATAAGCACACCACCCAGCCGACCTTCACAAGTAAACTATTTTCTACATTTTTCATACCTTTTTATACATACATACATACATACATACATACATACATACATACATACATACATACATACATACAGTACAAATATATATATATATTTGTAACTAAGGCAAGCTTCACAATATTTTTCACAGATAATATAATATCTGTATTACACACAGATAATGTAATGAATTTTAATTCATTATTTTAACAACATCAGAACTGCTGTCTATATAACAGCATAGTTTACTAGAGTGTCCTTTTTAAAAGCCATATCAAACTGGAGCAGACATTTTAAAGAAATTGTCAGTTGAATTGAACAATTTAGCTCATTCCATTTCAAGATTTTAAATACTAATTTTAGTGAGTATTGATGCTGCTAGTTTAAGTGTGATGCTATATGTAACTTGTGTTGGAGAACTGGCAACGCTTATGTTTAGTTTAATCATTAAATGCCTTACAGTTTCTTAATGAACTCAGTTACATGTGAATAAGAGATTAAGGCTCAACAGAACAGTTTGTAGTAAATAAATTGTATTTTCAACAAAAATATGCCAATGATATATCTTTTAATACCTGGAAATCATCCATTTTACCATAATTAATAAATCTAATTGCTTTAGTACTTTTCTATAAATCTTGCTAAAAGAATATTGTATTGAAATATCTAAGAGATTTTTTGGATGCACATATCCTGTTTCTTGTTACAAAGATAAGAACTGACCTTCATATTTAGAAGATAAAATAATTTTGGAGACTATCTTACTATACCTTTAGCTTTTGACTGATGGTTTAAACTTTAAAAATCAAAATGTGCTTTTTATAAACTATTGTCTTTTAATGACATATTTGGAATAGCAAAATATAAAATAGAGCCTTCCATTCTTGAGAAAACCACCATGGAGAGAGCAGTTAATGGAAATACTACTATGTAAATATAACTGTGTTTCTAGGCGCCACAGTAATAATGGAGTAGTAAACTTTGTCCCAATAAAAAGCTATTTGGAAAGTATGTGCACTTATTATAACTCTTGTGCATTTGCAGAACAGGCTTGAAAAGTAGTCTGTTTTCTTTGAAATGAAATACTTCATGAATTTAAATGCACAGTATAAGATTAAAAGCTAAACAAGGATTTAAAAGTAATTTTGTTCCTAAACTAAAACAGTACTTAAAAGAATGCATTTATAAAGAGTGTATGTATATGTGCATATGTCTGTGTGCACATACTTGAGAAAAATATGAACATTTATGTTTATTAATATATACTAATTTAATTGTTTCAGCCTTTATCTGTTTTGGCTATGTTATTTCTATTTTTATAATCAATCAATCAAAAGTGTGATGTGCTAGATTTTCTAGAATTTAAACATATTTAAATAGCTTCATCTGATGAGCGTAAAAGCTTAGAATAAGTTTATACAAATGTTAGTGAACCTTTTATTCATTATGAATGAAGGCAAATATATGTGTCCCAGGATTATATTGCAGGATCCAATCTGGATCAGTCACCGGGACCAGAGGTTTTGTCTTCTGATCTTTCAGACTCATACTGGAGCCCATTCTCAGGGAACTCCTCTTTCACCAGAATTTTTCTTCATTACAATTAATACAGCAAGTTGTATTACATTATAAATAACGGAAGTTAAGTGTTGCATATTTAAATGTAGCATTTTAGTGTTTGTTTTGACTTATTTGCAATGTCTTGTGTATTGATAATGCTACATGAAAACCAGTGAATGTGCACCACATATTTTTGAAGATTTTAATTTTATCATTCATTCTTCAGTTTTATCATTTGTTCTTCACTGTCTTCATTTCTAACTCTTAACACTCCGTTTTAGTAATCTTAATTTTATAACCTCACTTTTTGGTGAGGATTAGGTTTATTAAGTATCATACACTAAATGATGACTGATGCTTTCAATAGAAATTATGGAGAAAAACCATAGCCTCTGAAAGGTTAATTAGCAGTATATAATATAGTGTTCACTAGAGCACAGCAAACTAATCATCCATGCTATTCTTAATGGGTCAGGAGAAAATGTTAAGAAAGAAGGGAAAGATATTCGGGTTACTCTTTTAAGCGAGAAACAGATTATTATTTTTTTGAGAAAAAAATGTTTTTTGAAGCAAGGTTTATCAACATACATCAACCGTCTCCTAATGTTTTGTTAAATGTTTATACATTTTTAATAGAGATGTATGAGTCTTTATCCATTAATATTCTTATAATAAAAGCAATCTCTATTATAATAAGTCAAAAGCTTTCATAAAAATAAGTATAAGTGATCAAAATAGTTATGTATCTAAGTAGATAAATAGTTTAGGTGCAGGGGTGTGTGTGTGTGTGTGTGTGTGTGTGTGTGTGTGTGTGTGTGTGTGTGTGTAGGTATATAGGTATATGTATATATGTATATATTTATTTTTGTTTATAAGTCCATATGTACATACATACACACACACACACACATATATATATATATATACAACTGTCCAGTAAAATACTGTTTAGACATTAAAATTTTAATAATGTTGATACTTATGTGTTTATTAATTTGACCTCGCTTCAGTGCAACACTTCACTACTTTTCATTAAAGCAGCCTAAAATTTGCAGCTATTTAGATGTCTGAAAAAATCGTGATGCTGCTTCAAGGAGCTGACTTATTTAAATTTGATGCAATTCTTAGGTAGCAACTTTTTTTCCTCAAGATTAAACTAAAGTAAAAAGTTGATATTTAATAAACAGCAAAAAAGGACTCTGTTCATATTCACATGTCTTTTGTAAGATATAACCTATGTTACTTTAGCACATTTCAAAAACATGTTCTCTCATCTTGCAAAGGGGGCATGATGGCTCAGCAGTTAAATATACTGAGCTTGTCAGCTGGAAAGCTGACAGCCTGGGTTCGACATCTAAGCACCATGCAATGGGGTGAGCTCCCATTCCTGCCCCTGCTCCTCCTGCCCACCTAACATTTTGAAAGCATGCAAATGAGAGTAGATTAATAGGTACCACTTCGGTGGGAAGGTTCCATGCACCATTGGCATATAGCCATGCTTGCCATGGAATATGTCTTTAGACAACACTGGCTCCCTTGGCCAAAAAGTGGAGATGAGTACTGTGCCCTAGAGTCAGACACAACTGGACAGGGAAACCTTATGTCTTTGGTGACTCAAAATAATCTAGCACATATTCCTGCAATGCTCCCATTTTTTTCTAATCAATAATTTAGAGCAACATGGGGTCTAAGAGATTATTCATTTTTTACATTATTTCTTAAGACATTGGAATACTAAAATGTATTCCAGATTATCCTAAACTAGAAAGTTTTTCTGAAAAAAAAATCTGTAAAACTATGACAAAATTAAACATTGAATATAATATTTTTAAAAAGTATAAGTAAATGTGTATAAAATATGGAACTGTGACCAGTTTGACTGTCCTAGCTGGGGAGAAAATTGTACTATAATTAGATGTTCTATGATAAATTATAAAGTGAATCACATTGGAGCAGTGCAAGTAGTCCTGCAGTTGTACAAAAGAAAAGAGATATAAATTTAATAATAAATAAATAAATAAATAAACAAATAAAAATAAATAATTTTATTTAATAAAAAGGCAGTATTGAAAGTTTCAGTTGGATTATAATGAACTGTGAGAGGGTTATGTTCAACATATACCTCATCAGAAATAATCCATGAATGAATTAGAATTACTCTGATGTCTCCTCAAAGTTAGGCATGCAATGAATTTACATGCAATATAAACCCTTTTCAATTTTCAATATTTCTGGATAAATATGACCTAAAATATTATGTGTTGTCCACCCAAATCTTAAAACTAGATAAAGAAAGCCCAATTAAATTAATGAGTAAAAAAGGTGATATTTTATTTATTGAGGAAAGTGATCCAGTTTAACATATTTGTGTGTATAATAATTGTTGTGCCCCCCTCTCAAACAACAACTGCAAATAAACATTTCCAATACCTATTGATCAGTATTCCTTATTTTTACTTACAACAACCTTGTCTTTCATCCATTTGAATGTTACTTATTCCTTGTCTTGAATTTCTTCAAAACTTTAACAAATATCTTTTGTCAAGTACACAAGGAAGAAATTATACCAACTGCTGTCTTGAATTGGAATATTTATTTACTTTTTAATTTTAAAACCTCATTTTATTTTATTTTATTTTTGTATATTCTGTGATAATTTTTGTTCATATTGTTATCAGATTAATTTTTTTTCCAAATCTTTTTTCTAACATCTTCTGGTATAACAGGTTTTTCTGAGAACAAGGTGTTCATAATAACATACAACATAGCTCACAGTGCTGACTCACCGTCCTTGTTATTCCACAATAATAACCATTATAAGTTGATTACCTCCAATATCAAAAATAATGTTTCTTTCCCATCAAAATGCATTTATTCTTTAAAATTAATTTTAAAGTCTTAATATTGAAAAACATTCCTTTTCTTAGACCTTACTCCATTTAAAACTTTCTGCAGCCAAAACTTTGCCTTGCTTTTTTGCTGATAATTTTGAATTCTTAAAGATTATAAAAATACAGTTTTATTTTTTATATATTAATAATTAGACACTGACCTGATGCTTCCAATCTTGTCATTTTGAAAGAGTCCACCTTTTTAATGTAATTAGTAGGCAATTTCTAATCGTGCTGGTAAAGAAAGTGTGAATTTAATCTTCTCTGAAGACTGGCTGTGGCTGGAACAAGAATGGCAAATTCTTCATCTCCCATTTCTCCCAACCTCGAGAGACCACCATCTTAGAGTCTTCTTCATGAGGAGCAAACATATGAAGTGCAACTTAGGCAATCTCCCATTCTCTCTTTCTCTCTTTCTTCAGAGAGGGTAAAAGGAGCCAATCTACTTGTTGGCTCCTTGTTCTTAACCATAATTGGCATTTCTGCAAAATGCAAATCCATCTTAAGTCTGCTATTTTTCCCCAGAAAACCAGAATTCATAGTTCCATCAATAATGGCAAACTATCCTGCTCCAAAGTCAGCAAAGCAGACTCAAACCATGATACGGCCAGTACCATATTTTATAGATAGGATGAATTATATAACACTTTTCTTTTGAGCCAACAGTTCTATTTTTGCTCTTCTCTATTTACAGAAAATTCTTCCAATACCTTTTGTCTTATCAATATGGTCTTTTACAAATTGTAGATGGGCAGCGATGTGGCACTGGTAGCTTTCTTGTAACTTTGTCATGCAACCATTATTGTTCAGTGTTTCCCTGATGATGATGTCATGGACATTCACCAAAGCAAGAGAAGCTTTTGGTTCCTTAGATATTATCCTGGGATCCCTTGAGACCTCCTAGATTATTACATATCTTGCTCTTGATATGATCTTTGTTGGTTAACCACTCCTGCGTAACTATGGTGATGAATGAACTCTATTTTACACAATTTGTCTAGCAATGGATTGGTAGAGTCCTAAGTCTTTGGAAATAGTTTTGTAATGTTTTCCAGCATGGTGAGCATCAACAACTTTTTCTTAAATGTTCTCAGAAATCTCTTTTGTTTGAACCATGAAACCCACAAATTTGCATTGTAAAGTTTCAGACTTTCATAACGAATACCCAGAATTCTCTTCTTTAAATACTCTCATTATGAGAGTATTTACCTGATTATTATCCCATTGATTGAAACATTTGAGTCTACTTTCCCCATCAAATTAAGTGATAATCCGACATACTTTATCAGACATATAGCTTTGGATCATACGCCTCAATAAATATATTTAATGAACAAATATAATATTTTTGACTTATTTGTTTAACTCGGTTTTGTTTATATAATTTTAGGACTTGGGTGGAGAACAGATTTAGGTTTAGGTCATAGTTATGAAAAAAACATTGAAAGCTCAAATGGGTTCACTAACTTTTAAGCATCCTTGAGTGGAATTAATTTACCTTACCTTGAAATTGCCTATAAAGTCTGAATGCTTTGAGAGATTATCTATGATAAAAATGCCAGTAAATATTCCTCCATCTTGTTTAGGAAAAAATTTACAAAGAAAATTGGGAAAATGTACAGGCATTTATTAGGTTTTTTTTAAATATATTTATTTATTTACAAGCATTTATTTATTTCATTTGCCATAAAAATAATTCTCCTTAACACTGTAGGGAGGGAGAAACCACTTAAATGAAACATTCTATTTGATCATTTCTACCAGAATCTACTTAGAAATAATTTTTTTAATTAAAAATTTGAAGTTAAAAAACCCTAAAATGAATAGCAGAAGTGTTACAAAAGAGAGGCATCTTTGCTTATTCTCTCTATGTGTTGAACAGGGCGGCCAAAGAGGATTTCCATGAGTACATTCTTATGCTTGGGTACAACACAGAATAAAAGGATGTCTGATAACTAAGGCAACTTTCATCTTCAGGGGACCTCTCTTTTTGAAGATGAAAGCTCTACTTGTCTCTCTTGGCATGTTATTTAAATATTTGGCAGTATCTTGTTATAGGAAATATATAATTATTTCACCTTATTATTATAATTGAGTTTGAGAATAAGCCCTCTTGATTTCAGTGGAACTTATTTCTAATTAAGAGCACTTAAACTCTAGTGTGTGCTGACAGTTATAGTGCTCTTAACTGGGCATCTTTTTTATCTGTTGAATAATGATATATCATATTTCTAGGTAAAAACAACTGCTATTTCAACAGAAAGAAATGGAAAACCTGAAAATAATACCATGAACATTAATGCTTCCATTTATGATGAGATCCAACAGGAAATGAAAAGAGCTAAAGTATCTCAAGCATTATTTGCAAAGGTTGCAGCAACAAAAAGCCAGGTAAGTCTTGTGGTCATCTGTGAATTAATGTTGCTATTCTTGCTTCTTTGTTGTTCAGTTTAGTTGGATGAATGTATGAATAAAATCCTTTAAATGTTAAGTGTGATTAAACACAATAAGAAATTAAGTGGGTTCTCTAGAGTGTAGGTCAAAATGTTTTTAGCTGACTATATTTTTTCTGATACATTATAAAACGTAACATATTCATTGGTGAAAAAGTATTATGTTGACCAGTCATGAACTGTTCAAATTGTAGCTTCTTAATCCATTCAATATAATATTACCACTCTTTATAGGTGCAAATCTGGATATACTTCAATTCTTTCTGTTCCATTTCCCCAACCTAGTCTTCTTTTTATTTAAGACTAGAAAGTTTAATGGTTAGTCCCATGTATGCATAGAGCTTTCTGAATCATACAGAAAATAGGAGTCCAGATTTAAGAGAAAGGAACCCAAAGGTAAGGAAACATAATGGGGGGTAGGGAGTTTTTAGGTAGAGAATAATTTTATAAAGAAACAAATGTAAACAAATTTAATGTAAAGCTTGGGAGTTTAGAACTTCTTCGAGGACTGCTTTATTGTAAGTGGATTCCAGCTAGTGTGATATACTTTATGACTTGATTCATGACCTGCTGTTATGGATGTCCCAATGGGGAACAATATAAAGACTCTAATAACTAAATTATTCAATGTTCAAGAATATTTTGATGAATGAAATGTTAGGAGACACACATAGCTCAAGAAAAAAAAGATTTTGTTAACAGTAAGAAAAAAGTGGTGCTTCCAAACTGTTTCTAAGATAAACCAACAGAACTATGCAGCGCTTCAGTGCACATGATGACACTCAAGGAGCAACTTGTCAACAACTTCTGTGTCTTTTGTGAATTCTAAGCATGATCCTGAGAAATTATATGTTTGGTATAGAAATGAGCTTTCAAACTGTTTCATGGAATCCTGGATTCCATAAGATGGGATTCCTTGAGACACAAATGGGGAAAAAATGTACTTGAACTCAGCTAGGTTTTTTTTTAAATCATTAAAGCTTTACATCTTAATCAGGAGATCCAGGGATATATTTTGTAACCACAAGATTCTAGTCTGATGCCTGAAATATTTTTTTGAATCCCTAAAAGCTTGTCTTTCTTTAAGAGTTCAAGTCAGCATATCCATGTATTCATTTCATCCATTTTTCCTGTCCAATATTTAATAAATTATGTTCAACTAACCGGCTCAACAATACTTGGTGGTCTTTAGGGCTGAAGGTTTTAACTGGATTTCCCTATTCCTAATATACCACTCTAACCGCAGTGAGCCCCGGTGGCGCAGTGGTTAGAATGCAGTACTGCAGGCTACTTCTGCTGATCACTGGCTGCCAGCAATTTGGCAGTTCGTGTCTCACCGGCTCAAGGTTGACTCAGCCTTCCATCCTTCTGAAGTCAGTAAAATGAGGACCCAGATTGTTGGGGGCAATATGCTGACTCTATAAAACTGCTTAGAGAGGGCTGTAAAGCACTGTGAAGCGGTATATAAGTCTAAGTGCTATTGCTATTGCTAACATAGGATAGGAAACTTGGTTCTTTTCATCTGTTTTGAATTCCCTCACCCATAAACCACAGCCAACATATTTAGTAGTAAGTTACAATGAAATAATTATATATTATATATAAATAAAATGTTACATGTTTTAAAAACTAAATTCTGGCATAGATTTTATAATTAAGAATATGCGGTTTGAAATCTAATACATATGAGTCACCCTTAAATAGTACTCTAGTTTAATCAACACAAAATCATGATAGTTCCCAGTTCAGATTGAATAATTTGTGGTTTGAGTTCAGGATGCCAAAAATGAAGGCAATCAAAGACTGAATGTACAGGGGCACATTTATTCATATTGTTTGAACATATTGTGACAATAGTTTGGATTCTGACTTGATCAGGTTTAATAATTAACTTTGTATCTTTGATGGATTTCTTTTCCCTATGCACAAACTTTAATGCACCTTCAGCAACAAACAAGCACAATGTTGCTTTTATATAACTAAGGTACTTTTCCTATTCTTGAATTTGTGATTGTTTTTATTATTTTATGGGATATTGAATTAAACCTGCAGTATATGTTTAGACAGTCTAAAGCTTTGACCTGAATGTTTTTATATCAGTATAATAGAGGGTATGATAGCATATATCCCATGAATATGGAATGATTTATTTTGGAGTAAACTATCTATTTCAAATAACTTTGGATAATTCTGAATAAACATGCAGAATTAAAATATATGAATTGTAAGTTTTGACTTAATTTTGCTAGCTGATAATTGTTATTGGAATATATTTGTAAATTTAAATTATTCTGAAAATATTAAGAAATTGGGTATTAAATTGCAAAGTTGATCTGAAAGGTCAAATTAGGTTTCCACTTTTCCCCTAAAAAAGGAAACACTTTTTTCAATCCTGGCTAAATTGACTGATGTCACCTTTCTTTATACATGATAGACCAGGGGTGTCAAACTTGCGTCATCACGGCGGCATCATGTGACGTATTGGGACTTTTTTTCCCTTCGCTAAACCGGGTGTGGGCGTGGCCAGTGAGTGATGCATTCTGGTCCGCGGGCTGCGAGTTTGACAGCCCTGTGATAGACTTTAAATTCTGTTATTGCAGTTTGCTTTATTATTTAAGCTGTAAGTTTGGAAATGTTTGCATTTGGGAATTGCTCCATCTTTCATTATATAAAAAAGATGTTTCTTTTTAAAGTTATATGCTGTAAGGAATACTTAAAAGGATATTTTGGAAATGTTACATCAAAATGATTAAACTCAAGCTGTGGACTGTAAAAAATTACAGCTTTACAGGCCACATGCCTGCCTACCCTTCAATCACTGTCAAAGTGATAATTTCTGCAATAATATGTTTCTTTTATTGTAGGATTCTAAACACCAAGTGCTGTTTAAACATTAAACTGAATTGTTTCTGTTAGCGTTGCACTCACTGTGTCATACATCAGACCACTACAATCTCTTGTGGAATGTAAAATTCTGTCATGAATCTTGGCTTGTGTATTGGAAATTACTGTAATTTTGATTGGAAATTACAGGGCTCTTGAAATGTTTCTAATTATGATAGAATGTTAACCATGACTTCAAACCTGTATGCTTTTTTGGTATTTCTATTTTCAAAAGAAGGTTATACAGTGTGCATTAAGAAGAAATATCTGTTGTCAGCATCTCTTCATATTACCTATCCTTAATATTTTTGCTTTACTACAATGTATTAGTTACTAAATTGTATACTATATTGCACTGATACTAAGATTTTGTGTTCCATGAATTCCACCTGCAGTCACATATTGGATTTCATATTACGTCTTGTATTTATTATACATTGTAATAAATACATTGTATTTATTATACATTTATCATACATGGTGGCGCAGTGGTTAGAGTGCAGTACTGCAGGCTACTTTTGCTGCCTGCCGGCTGCCTGCAATTTGGCACTTCAAATCTCACCGGCTCAAGGTTGACTCAGCCTTCCATCCTTCCGAGGTGGGTAAAATGAGGACCCAAATTGTTTGGGGGCAATATGCTGACTCTGTAAACCGCTTAGAGAGGTTTGTAAAGCACTGTGATGCGGTATATAAATCTAAGTGCTATTGCTATTATTTATTTATTAGGTTTTTATTTCCTTTATTATTTTTATAAATAACTCAAGGTAACAAATTCAAGGCATCTTCTGTTAGTTGGTTTTTAAAAATTATTTAAAAGAAAGTTAAAGCACTCTTAAAGGGGCAACTGAAATAAACAACCCTCCATTTATTACTGCCTAATAACGTAGTGTAAGTATGCATTTTAAAAATAATATTTAAGAAAGTTTAGACCGAAGCCATCATCATTATTAGTAACAAACTACTTAAAAACAACCTGTTGCCTCAAGTAAAAATTATATTTTTCATAGGAATAATTATGAGCCGAAGTGGCGCAGTGGTTAGAGTGCAGCACTGCAAGCTACTTCAGCTGACTGCTAGCTGCAGTTCAGCAGTTCAAATCTCACCGGCTCAAGGTTGACTTAGCCTTCCATCCTTCCGAGGTGGGTAAAATGAGGACCCAGATTGTTGGGGGCAATATGCTAACTCTGTAAACCGCTTAGAGAGGGCTGTAAAGCACTATGAAGCGGTATATAAGTCTAACTGCTATAGCTATTGCTATTGCTATTGCTAATTACCTTTGATTTATAATTTAGAGATACTGTATATGATCTGTTATGTGGATACCCACTTAAGTAATAGCTGTCTATAATTTTAAGATTCATATTTTAGAATTTTATTGAATTTATATTTAATTGCTTTAAATATACTGTAAACTGCCTTTAACTCTTCCCTATTTGGGGATCCCTGAAAAATCAGGTTTTTTAAAATAAAAAATTGTTTTTATTAAAAAAAAAGTTTCTTCCTAAGAAAAAAATATTTTATTTCTTTTGCGTTTTCAGCACTAAATAATACTTTTGTTCATAGACAGCACTTAAAACTTTAATTTTTGTATTCATATGCCCATATAAAATATATGTTGCCATTTTATGGTGACTACTTCAAGCATTCACATTGCCTTGCCATATATATTGTAGCATGGAAGTTTCTTATTTGCAAAGCTTTTTCCTCTCTCTAGTGTTGGACATTGATGGATGCTAAATAGAATCAGAAGACATAAGGCAAGTTTAGGCAAGTGTGGTATAGAGTCTTGCTTTCATTAACAAAAGTCATATCAGTGCTTTCATTAACAAAAGCTATTATTGATCATTTGAGCAGCATACGTCATATAAATACAAACACAAAATCATTGTGTTTAGTTAATGCCATGGTATTGCTTACATTATAAAGATATATATATTACCTGGTATGAATGTTGATGATACCTTTTAAGTTTCTATGACGATCTATTCATCTTGACCTATTGCATTAGATAATTGTAAAAAAAAAAGATTGTCTGGCATAACTTTGTTATATACCTATTACTTTGGTGTAACATCCTACAATTAAATCTATATTCAAAACCATCATTTTAAACTATTTTTCATTCCTTTAATCCAGGGGTGAAATGCTCCCGGTTCGGGCATGCCTGCCGGTCGTCGGAAAGCCGGTAGCGACGGCAGCACGAGGCATCGCCCACCCGCCCGGACACCGCCATCTGGGTTCTTTTATCCTCTATGCATGTGCAGAATGCTTTGCGCATGCGCAGAAGGTAAAAGAACCCAAATGGCGGCATCTGGGCGGGTGGGCGACGCCTCGCGCTGCCATTGCTACCGGCTCTCTGACGACCGGCAGGCATGCCCGAACCGGGAGCATTTCACTCCTGCTTTAATCTAAGGGAATTTTAAGAAATAAGCACAAGAGAAATTTTCTATTGTTTATTTCTACTTTATTGTAAGCAGTTAAAATTATAAAAAAATCAAAATTTTGGAATTGAAGAGCTTGTTTATATTTTTCCCTCTTGCTGATTTAGAGCAGAAATATGGCCAATCTAATTGACACATAACAGTTTAACTGGGACTTTTTTCCCCCATACCTGTGTTTTTGCTTTGGGGTTTTTTTCTTGAGCTGGGCTAGAACCATCCATTTAGTTTTTGAGAATGCCCTTGGAATCTGTATGTATTCCAGTTTGCAGCATTATACTTTCTTGGTATTTTTTTAATTAAAAGAAAAATATATAATAAAATAAAGTGAAATACAAATGTTTAAAGCACCTAAGAATGTATTGCCAGTTCTTTTGATACCTGTAAAGATTACATTCAGTTCCAGGATTTTATACACAGAGATATCTACAAGAGAGAGGGACTGATACAAATAATACAATTTTTGTAATTTTCAACAAGGCATTGTGACTTTATTATGGCTTCAAACAGATGAAAATGTATATGCACCTATAGCAAACTGTTTACTACAGTTTTATCATATTCAGTACCTGGTAAATGTAAAAAAAGCACAACATACAATATTAGCATTTTATTGGCACTTTCTTTGTGGCTTGCATTTGCTGAACAAAATATAAATTGTGGGATCCTTGGTGCAATCTGAGCTTGGTGATTTTCATTCAAGCTGTGCATAAATTGTAAAGCACTGTGAAGCGGTATGTAAGTCTAAGTGCTATTGCTATTGCTGTTTCATTACCAAACTAGGTAACATAATCAGTGCAGTTATTGATGATGTTAGCTAGTTTCATAATGAAACATCTGCAAGAAAACCACCCAGTTCAGAGAGTACTCAGAACCTCACAGTTCAACCCAGAGCTACAAATATTTTATCAGAATAGAAATTGTAATTCAATGAAGACTTACATTGCATATACAATACTTAATCATTGCATGAGTGTTTTAAATTGTGACACTTCATTAGAAACATTCAATATATTTTCTTTATATAGAGCTTCTTTGTAAAAACATGGTTAAATAGCCTTTTTCAAACATTTACCCTCCTTAATTGTTGGAGAATGTAATTGTCCTGATTTATTTTTCTGCCCTTTTTTCTCCCGATTCAAAGAGTTACACATATGCTTAGAGAGAGAGAAAGTATATTCTTACACATTTCTTTTCTTGATTCCCACCAATGATTCATATACATCAAAGTGGAATGTACATTCTCACGCTAACATTTTTTTTCTGATCATACTCCCACTTCAGGCTTTTCAGTTCATAACTCAGGTTTCAATATTCAAGGTTGAATGTAATTTTGAGATATTTGGATTTAAGTTTATTCTTAGTCTGTGGGAGGTCATGGCCAAGCAGAAATTTGCTTTGAGCACTGTGTGATGGAAGCAGAAATAAATATGTCCAAGGTAAGTGTATGTGGCCCCAAAATGCTTAATATTTTTTTTCCTATGCCCATTAGCCTTACTTGCTGTAATACTAATAACCTGAATGATTAATGTAATAATAGAGAAAACAGGTCATTATGAAATTAAAACTATTAACAGTACAAGAATTGGGTCTCAGATATTTCATTCCGTTCTTAGTACTCCAAAGTAAATCACATAAGCAATGTGATTCCCTGGTCAGCTGGCCTAACAGGATTAATTAAGATATATTAACTACATAATAAGTAGGTAGTTGATCTGTCTTTTTGACATTAGAGTAAGAACGTAGTCTGAATTATGAAATAGTCAGATGAACAGGAAGGCAAATTTAAACTTAGCTACCATTCATCTTTTGATTTTGGAACACATCAGAGCTGTGCAGGAATTAGAAAAAAAATCTCTAGTGAATGAACCTAGATTGAAATCTAACTTGTTTATTTGCATGTAAATAAAAAAATAGATGGTGCACTACTACTTGATTTGCAGATACTAGGTGGTGTAAGTTAGCATACAGTTTGGGGAATGCTTTGCTAATGTAATGGGACAATGTCAAGATTTGGGAGATCACAGTTTTCTACTGTGTTATATTCTGCCTTTCTCTCACACATTTATCAATATATATAAATCTGATTATTTTCTTTGGTAGAGCAGTTTAAAAGTTTGACCGACTCAAGGGGACGGTGCTCATCTCTGATTTTCAGCCAAGGGAGTCTGCATTATCTGAGAGATGCTTCCGTCATCGTGTGGCCAGCATGAAAGTACAGAATGCAGTAACCTTTCCAACTGAAGCATAGTGCCTATTTATCTGCTCATGTTTGCATGCTTTCAAACTGCTCGGTTAGTAAGAGGTGAGACAAGTAATGGGGGCTCACCTCATTGCATGGTGCTCGGGTCTTGAACTCGGGCTGTGGTCTTTAACCACTGAGCCATCGTCCTTTACTGTAGAGCAGTATAAAGATTTTCACAAGTCCAGTCTCTCAGCAACTTCATGATATTAAAACAAACGCAAATTAAAAAAAAAACTCCCCTGGAAAAAGAGAGAGAGAGAGATTAAACCATAATGTGTAATGTTTGGTATTCTGAATAGGTCTTTGGTCTGAAACAACATTACTTTTTAATTTTTTTTCTATTAAGGAAGCATATCCTTTCACCTTTACTCTTTATATATCATTTGAATTTAGTGAAGCAATATTAATAGAATACAAGATGCTTCATTCATTAAGACATTGATTGTGCCTTCCTTCTATCTCTGTTTTATAATACCTCATGATAAAATGAACTCACAGAAATTCACAATGATGTACATAGCTGTTCTGTAACTCCTCAGGCTGCAGTGTTGCCTCAATACCTCTGTTTCAGAAAATCAGATCATAGGCTGCATGCTGTCATATAATAAGGTGTCTGATCCTTATTACTAGTTTGTTGATGCACAGACTCCTTCAAATTGACCATTGCAACACATGGTTTCCCCTGAAACTAGCTGTGATAATTAGTGTGGCTCTAATGAGACAGAATGTCACTGATCTTGTGCTGAACTGTTGAGTATCGACGCTACGGATGGCAACTGTCATAGCTTGCCATCTGTGACAGAGCCTGGCATATTCTGTTAGCAAGGTAGAGCATGCTCAGTGAGTTGATTTGAAACAAATGGTTTGTTGCCTGATCAGAAAGAGCTGTGGTATGGTAAAGGAGATGATATTTTTATATTTCCTGTTTCTGTTGTGCTAAATCAGTCACAAAAAATGCTAACTAATCTATTTCAATTTACAATTAGAAAAATATTTACAGATGTTGTTTCACATTTTTGCTGTTTGTAAGGCAACAGTTCAGTTGCTTATTTTCATTTTTAAGTGAAAGGATTAAGTAGACAAAAATTATTTAATAAGATAAAAAATTGTCACATTTTCTTTTTATTATTGAACCAGATAATCCACACTGAATCCTTGATGTAAATGAATAATGTTCTCTCTTGGAGGAAGATTATCTATTTTTGTTTTTTTTATATACATGCAGTGTATGTGTGTGTGGTTCTACCCCTTCACCAAAGAGATAGCCAACATAGAGGTTCCAAATAAGCAGGAAATTGCCACTGTGATATATACCAAATGTATCTAAGTGTCAACAAAATAGAAAGATTATTTCTGACAGAGAAGCCTATGCTTATTGGCTGGTGTTGTTCTTAACTGAAAACACTGGTCACAAAATTTGTAGAAGTGGAAATCCAGCACCGTTTATCATTCCACGATGCTTTGTTGCTTTTTATTTCCTCTTCCCCTGGCAGACCACACAGGGCTTGTTCTGAAGAACATTTTCACTAATCTGATCAGGCAGCCAAATACGCCGGGAAAACTGCTTTAATGATCCCACTAATTACCTCAAGTCAATATGAACTGTATTATTAGACTGAGGGAAAATATTCCATTAGGTCTCCCCCTTGGGAGTTTCTCCGCTTTGTGATGTCACTGAAGCCTTCGCCCTCTTGCTTGTAATTAATTTTATTTACACACGCAGGCACGCACAAGGTCACACCTGCACAACCAGAGCTGGCCAGGGAGCTAGTAGCACTCAGCCTTAATCAGATCTGTCATAATTACCATTCTGCATGTTTCTGACACACGCTGTGAAATATTTCAATTTAACTGCCGCTACCAGCACAACCAGATGTAGTGCAAGTGTGGCTGCATTGGAAATATTATTCCTCAGGATAAACTCTCTCCTCCTTTTTTTCCTCCAACCCCCTCTCCCTTTTAACAGCTAATGTGGCACAGAAGCTGATGTATCCTGTAAATCTTGAATGCAGCGCTAGATTGATAACAGCAGATTAGACAGTTTAACCACAAACAGCTTGTTCATTTTTCACAAATGAAAACCACATGTGGTGCAACTAAAATTCCAGGCCTCTTTTCAGTGATAGTTCTTTTTCTAGTTCCTTTGTTATTTGAGGTGTATTTTTTGCCACATAGGTTGTAAAATCATGACTTACACACATAGAAAATAATTGTTATCCAAGCTTCTCAAATTATTTCTTGGTAACTATATTTCATTAAACCTGTAATACAAAGTCAGTCAGCCAGCTAGCCAGGGGCAAAGCAAAATATTCATGAGATACTATTTTGTGTGTGTTATCACAACCTACTTTTAGAAAATATCCTGCAGGATCATTTTTTTAAAAAGCTCATCAGGTTGCAACTATATTTCTTATTTGCAAAGATATAGCTTCTCAAAGGCTTGGAGAAACCCCCCTAAGTGAATTTTTACTGAAATAAAATAAAGATTGATGATACATCCTTTGCATTTTGGGGAACTCATAAGAAACAGTAAGTTTTGTGATTCAAAAAGATAAAAACTAAAGATACAAGTTATCAGCTTACATAATGTTCACAGTGATTCCTACCGCCTATTGCTTAGATTCAGCCATGCTACATAACTGCATTATATAAATATACCCCAAGATTTTATATTGCTTTCTAGCCTGAAAGGCAAAACTCTATCATGTTTTCTAAATGTTTATGAGTTAAAACTTTAGCAATATATTAAATATGAAAGCATGAAAAATCTTATATTATTGAATTCTTTTTTTAAAAAAAAACTTAAAATAGTTATTAAATTAAGAGTGGACAATATAGTATTTTCATTGTTACACTTTTTAAAAATATTTCATAGGGTTTATATCTATCTTTTTCTACTTGACGTGAAGCCAGTCTAAATAGTTTTCCTTCTCTCAGTTTTTCCCCATAACAGCATTAAGCTGAGAGAGAATCTCAAAATCACAAAGTGAGTTTCCATGACAGAGAGTGAACTTGAACCTGGGTCTTTCCAATTGAAGTTCAGCACCTTAGCACCACATTTCAGGTAATCCTTGACTTACAACTGTAATTGAGCCCAGAATTACAGTTGTAAATCGTGCTTGTCATTAAGCAGGTCATCACGTGTTGTGCTCAATTTTACAACTTTTTTTGTGGCAATAGTTAAGTGAAAGCGACCTTCTTTTTCGGGTCCTTCATAACTTTGAATGGTCACTAACTGACTAGTCATAAATTGAGAAATATATATAGTATATTGTAGTAGGTTAATGATTGTTTTACAGTTGAATAGTAAATAAGCTCTTGCTTTTTATACTCAGTTTATATGTATGTGTGGGTGTGCATGTCTGTGCATGTTATTTGTGTGTAAATGTATATGTGTATGTGTATGTATGTGTGTGTATATGTACATATATATGCATATGTATGTGTATATTTACATATGTGTGTGTGTGTGTAATAGAATGGAATAGAATAGAATAGAATAGAATAGAATAGAATAGAATAGAATAGAATAGAATAGAATAGAATAGAATAATAGAACAGAACACAACAGAATAGAACAACAAAGTTGGAAGGGACCTTGGAGGTCTTCTAGTCCAACCCCCTGCTCAGGCAGGAAACCCTATACTATTTCAGACAAATGGTTGTCCAAACTCTTCTTAAAAACTTCCAGTGTTGGAGCATTCACAATTTCTGGAGGCAAGTTGTTTCACATATTAATTGTTCTAACTGTCAGGAAATAAATGGCCCAGAAGCTCATCTCCACTTGATGGTCATTGTTTATGGCAGCCTTCATTGATATGAGGAAAAAACACTTCATATATTCCCTGTGATTCTTTCTCCTCACACATTGCTCTGTTTTGTTCTCCCGCACTCATCATTAAATCAAGCTAGCCAATCAGAGAGGAGTGAAGAGTCCTTCCTGGTAATAAACAGAAATTCTTCTCCTTCTCAGCCAACAACAACGTCTTTACCCAGCCTGCCAAAGCTTAATGGCCAGTTTGTTGACTCCTCAGTCATAAGCTATGAGAGATGGAATAAGAACAATCCATGTTAGTCTGAGAAAAGAAAGACCTCCTCTTTCTCTTGGTTCCTTTTTTCTTCTGTACATCTGGTACCAAGTTAGTTGAGAAAGAAGAAAGCAATTACTCAGTAAAAGTACGTGAGATGGTCTAGCTTAGTCTTTCCCTTCTCTGTAGCAGCCCTTACCTAAGATGAGTGTGCAACACCTGCATTAACTTCATAGAATAGAGTAGGGTAGGGTAGGATAGAGTATAATAGAATATGTAAAATACTTTAAAATACTTGACATGGGACGTAGCAGAATAGAATGGAATAACAGGAATAGGAGAGAATAACAGATATATGGTATGTATGTATATAAAATGCCTGCATTACTTTGTTTAGAACCCCTCAGTAAAGAAACAAAACTTTAGTGAAGTCAAAAATAACTTTGGAGGATAAGATATGATAACTATATTATATAAGAAATATCAGAGCATTTTATTCTCAGATTCTGTTTGCAGGAAAGGTTATTGCTGGAGTGCTATTTGTTTGGGTACTCCTTGTGAATTTATCCTGAGCGTTCTGTTGGCTACAATGCACTACTGATCCTGGGGCATATGGAAACTAGCAAAATATCTGAAAGACCCAACTTTCTCTAAGATCAGGACAGCATTTTTAGAGCTAGATTTAACATGCTCCCATCAACACTCTTGCAAAGCAGGCATAACAAAATACCATAGCAAAGCGAATATGTACATGTGGTAATAAGAAGGTTGAAACATCTTATGTTTGATTATGCTGCAAATTATACAGGAATATTAGATCAATATACATCCCTCCCCTAATAAATGTCTAAGGAGACCAGACAATTTTTTACATGAACTTCTGCAGACTTAAATCCTGCCATCACCTATGCAGTAGCTAAATTTTTGCTGCTGCAATGAAAATAAGGCAAAACTGATTGTAGGAGTCCTATTTTCACTAATAACACATTTGGTTATTTTTAATAATTTTTGGAGGATATATATTCTGGTGTGTAGTCTTAATATATTGGATTTATTACTGAATATATGATATTGTTGTAATAATATAATAGGGATGTTCAAAGTATCCTGTATTTGATTTACTTACACTACTCAATATACAATTGTGTTCATTTGCCTTACTCTAATTCTACTTGTTACCATTTATTCCTTTTTGTTTGTTTTATGTTGCTGGTCATTGACCTAATAAATATTACACAGAGAACAGTGATCCGGCCCTTTCATCTGATTCGTACTTATTAATAAAAGTTACTTACGGGATTATTTAAGATAAAAATGTAGATACTTTTACAGGGTTTGTTAGTTTGTTGGTTTGTTTTGATATAGCCCAAAATACAGATCTGCTAGATTTACCAGTACGAGTATGTGTTAGAACTTGCAAACTTTTCAAGGACATTCTTATCCATTCTATTTGGATACTTATATTATGAATTATATAGTGGTTTTGTTTAAGTGGCTATACTGTATATTTCCAAGCCAGAGAAGATATATAAGGATACATATTGCAATCAGTTTTAAAATGATAATAGAGGTAATACACTTCTTCAGGTTATGTCATGGTAATGTTTTGCTAAGTTGTACAACAAAGTTGCTGTCATTACCAGGGAAAAGGTTAAAGGGATGACATGAGTAAGAAACTTTGCAGTTGCTTAGGGCCAATGTTCCAGGTTGATTTTTTTAGCATTTATTACTCCTGCAATATTTCTCTTTGTGTGGAGAAATTGTTAGCAGAATTCAGTGCATTCCTGAAAACTGAAGTCACCTGAACAGATTAAAAATGAATTGCATCAGTTTTAACAATACACTAAGATCACATGCAAAAATAACTAATAAACTCTTCTGTCAGTTTTTATAATCGAATATATAGATCACTAGAGCCAGGAAATTCCATCATCAAAAGACTAATTAAGCTTTGGAATTTTGCAATAATTAGTGAAGCTATAGTTAATAAGCAGAAGTAACAGGTGATCAGAAGAGACGTAATAATTTCATTCCATAGAAACCGATTAGTTGATAACTATGATAATGTAAGTATTATTGTTGTATGTTTAAAACTTGTCAGTAAAAGTTACAATTATAGCAGGATGCTATAGGAGGAACTCCTGTTTTATCAAGAACTAATTGAAATTAAAGTGAATTGTGCTTGATTACATGCATAAAAGAAATTTGTTTTTCATAATAATTTACATCAGGAAAAATGTAATAACAAAATATTTAACAATATCTGAAAAATATAAAATAAAATGTCATACTCTTGAAATGTAACATTCTTAAATCTTTGCTTTGTTTTGAAAATACAGTATAATATGGGCTCATTGCTGTTTTCTGTTTCTTCTCACATAGATTCCTTGTAGAATTCACCTTAATGGTGAAGTATACTAAGATTTCCCTCATAATTAAATTTTAAGTAAAGATTTAAAGTAGAATTAAAAATCCTGATTATGAGGGAGTATGATTAGTCTTAATAATAGAGGAGCTATTATAATATATAACATGGAAGACTTGGAGGTGAGGAAACTTTCATAATTTTCCATCGTCTTAAACATTTCTAAGGGAAAAAAGTAGGTTTTTTTTAAAAAAAATCCTGCCTTTTTATTTTTATAACTCAACATTGGCTAATACTCAATTTTTCTCCTATTTTCCCCATAATAACAGCCCTGTGAGGTGTGCTGGGCTGAAGGAGAGTGACTGGCCCAAAATCACTTAGTTGGCTTTCATGTAATTATTTTCACATTTCAACAGAAGCATAGTGACTGTTTTAAACACTTCCTTTAAACCCCAGCAATCTGTTTTATGATATGAATTACAACTTGTAATTTAACATTCAGGCCTGAATTTATGAACTGACAGATGATTTATCTTATTTTAATTTTAAGAACTTTTTTGACCAGTATATTTTTGCCTATAATTGCAATTTGCATTATAATAGTATATAAATAATAATAATAATAATAATAATAATAATAATAATAATAATAATAATAATAATAATAATAATAATA